>VXBW01004058.1:169187-218021 GCA_013400375.1 Thinocorus orbignyianus | reverse complement strand
TGGAGTGTTTTTTTTTTTTTTTTTTTTTTTTTTCCCCCGGGGGAAATGTAGGGGGCCAGACAGGATGGGACAGGGGAAGCTTAGGTAGAAGCCCAAGCCCCTGGCATCAGCTGATGACACTGCCTTACCTATTTCCTAAAATCCTGGTGTGGTGCCTGTCCCTGATGGAGCACATCCCTGGCTTTTCAGCTGCCTCCTTGCGTCCCCTTCGCTACATAAGCTTGAAAGACTGTTAAATGTGGAGTTAGTTATTTCGGCAGTGATGCTGTGGCAGCTGTGGGTTTCCACCTTCACCACCCTGACAGATTTTGTGGAATGCTGGGCTGCACATCCTTGAAAAGTAATGGAGTTGTCCTTGCCTCCCAGCTTTAGTCTAATTAATGATTCATGCACATGTGTGATGTGCCAGATCCTCAGTGAATTGAGGCAGGTCCCTGGTAGCTGGGGGAACTATGTGTTGTCTCTTTGGACTGGGTGAGGATTTGAGTTCAGGGATCTAGTTCAGGGAGCATTTAAACAGCCAACAAAGAAAGCTTTTTTGGGTTTGTTGTTAAAATTGGAAAGGAGTATACTGGAGAGCAGCTGGTAGAAACCACTGTTTTCTCAGCTGTAAATGTAGACACAATAGACATTCTTTATCTTACTGAAAAATGAACATGGATTTTGATTTTTTTTATTATTTTTTTCCCTTTCAAGCTGAAAGTGCACGAATTTTGTCAGCTGGCTTTGCAAGCAGGCTTTATGAGTAATTTGCACCTGTATGAGTAATACCTTTTGCCAAGAATCAGTATGGATAATACAGCTGGCTTTAATCTCTACAGTCAACTCTAAAGATCATCCTCTTTAAATTGTCATTTATTTAATTCTGATCTCTTTCACTAATGTATTTGTTTAACAAAGGGGAAAAATACTCTTTCCTTCAGTCTAATCGGCCACTTTCTACTTAGTCACGTTGGGGAGTGAGCAGAGCAGGGCTGAATCCAGCCACAAGCGAAATTGGTGGCCGCTGGCAGCCGACAGCTGGTAGCAAAAATGGACAATCCACCCCCTTCCTTTGCCTGCACCATCTGTGGCAAAGCTCTGGCACACCAGACTGTCTGCTGGTGCTTGTAACTGGGGGGTAGGCAAGGTATAGCAGCTGCTGTGAGAGCATGACAGGGGAGCATTCGCAGCAGGAGTGGTACACTCTGCTTTTTCTGCAAAGGGTTGGGTTTTTTTTTATTGCGTTGAAGTTTCTGTCCTACAGCGATCACCCCTTCTTGCAGTTTCCATTGTCCAGGTTAAATCATAAAGCAGCAAATTCGTCTTAATGTGACATACAACTGTGTTGTTTTAAAAGTCACAATTATTTGGAGGAATAGCATGAAAAAAGCCAGACTGATATGCATCGGGTACATGGTTACACAGTGTTTTCCCTCCTCCTCTGTCTTCTCCATTCTGCTGTGTAGTAGGTAACATGACATGTATAAGCCTGGAGAACTGGATGCCTGTAAATGTCAGTTTGGAGCCTGAGTACAAGATCTGAGTAGGCCACTGCAACAAGGCAAAGTGGCAGGGCATCCGGGCGTTACATCTGATGCTCGTCAGCAGAAGCAAGGACAGTAGTGGGTTATATTTATAACTTAGAGTTTTGGCTCTGTTCCTATCTCAAAAGAGAAGGAACTACAAAGTATCAGTTTGCGTTGTGAAATCCTCTGCCTGTTTTGAGTAGCAGAACCTCATTTTATTGTGCAGGTTGTACTACCTACAGAAGAGAACATTTGTCCTAGGAGTACTTAAAAGGAGGTACTTACTCTGTCTCTTTAAATAACAGATCTGACTGTACAGTATTTTTCTGAAGAGTGTTAAGAGTAAAACAATCACAAAGCTGGCAAGAGCCTACAAATTTCAAACGTCTTGACAAAATGCTTGAGTCAGTATTGCCATATTTATTCTTGATTTGCTTACTGGTTGTCACAGTTTAAGCCTAGCAAGCAACTAAGCACCACACAGCCACTTGCCCACTCCCCAAGACTGATATGGGAAAGAGAATCAGAAGGGTTAAAGTGAGAAAACTCATGGGCTGAGGTGAAGGCAGTTAAATGGGCAAAACAAAAGCTGCACACACAAACAAAGCAAAACAGGGAATTCCTTCACTGCTTCCCATTACAGGCAGAGGTTCAGCCATCTCCAGGAAAGCAGGGATTCATCATGCATAATGATGACTTGGGAAGACAAATGCCGCAACTCTGAATGTTCCTCACTCCTTCCTTTTTCTTCCCCCGGATTTAAACACTGAGCATGACATCATATGGTATGGAATATCCCTTTGGTCAGTTGGGGTCAGCTGTCCTGGTTGTGTCCCCTCTCAGCTTCCTGTGCATTCTCAGCCTACTCACTGGCAGGGTGGTTTGAGGAGCAGAAAAGGCCTTGGCTCTGTATAAGCACTGTTCAGCAATACCTAAAGCATCCCTGAATTATCAACACTGCTTTCAGCACAAATCCAAAACATAGTGCTATTCCATCTACTCTGAAGAAAATTATTCCAGCCCAAACCAACACACTGATCCATGTACTTGACATCATATGCAATGGAATAAAGGTAATTTCTGTCCCACTGGGCTTGTAAGAAGTTAGATACACCGAGAGATATGCTAAGTAGGTGTTAGTCTTTGAACTACTGTGGTTGGATAATTTACTGTGGTTAGGGAACAGTTAAATATGTATCATGGAGGACAGGTGGATTTTTTGTTTTTCATTGCTTTTTTTTTTTTTCCTCAGGACAGTGCATGGTTTAAAAAAAATTAAAAAAATCTATAAGCTGTTGGTTGTAAAGATGTGACAAGAGATGTAGAGAGATTTATGGTGGACTACCTGGTTCTGAGTACTGGCCATGCACCTATGGTTTATTTTTTGGAGATGGTTACCTTTTTGACAGCAGCTGTGGCTGAAACTAGAGGTGAGCATCAAGTGTTTTGTGCCCTCTTGTGCAGAAGTTATGCTTAATATGAAGACATTATTCGTTTACCTTGATAGCTTATCAGGTAGCTCTGCCTCCCCTTTGGTCATGAGGCACAGAAGGACAGCAGAGCAGAAGGAATTCATACTGTCAGTGGATAATGAAAAGGGCAGAGGTAGCATATCAAAATTTGGTTAATTTGAACTGTGGGACTATGGCAGCACGTCTGAAAAGGTGAAATCTGACCTGTGCAAATCCAATTTTTGAAGTGTTTGGCAACAAATATAAGGTTTGGCTCTTCCCTTGCTTAAGTCAGCTGCCAAAACCCATTCAGTATTTGTATTCCTGCAACACTCTCTTGCTAGCATCTTCTTTTTGCTTAGGTTGCATGTAGTGTGAAAATGAACAACTTTGCAGAATAAATGTTTTGGCTAGTAGAGGAATACTTTGCTTGTAATTTGTGCAAGTTGAACTGTGATCAAACTGAATAGTGTCAAGGACTGTGTCAGTGGGTATGACATTAGTTTGAAGCTAGTGTGGGGTGTATTTCTGGGAGATACTTTGTGAAGTGTAAGAGTGTGATTTGAAAAAATGGAAATGCAGCGTTGTTGCAATGTAGACTCCACCTCTCAGGGAATTAGATCTCTGACGAAATTAGGTTAATTTTGTCTTAGGTTAAATTTAGACTGTTTATTAAGTATGCCTAAAAACTTGCTGTCTCCAAATACTGTAATAGCAGTGTCAAAGTTACAGGCTAGGCTTCTTTCTTATTCTTAAAATAAGAAGTGATTATTGGCTTTTGTTGATAGCAGCTTTTATGCATACCCATAAAGCATTCCTTTTTTTTAATATTATGTGAAAGGGGTGTAATGACATAGTTTAAGCTTAATGCCAGAGGGCAGCAACTCCTGAACATTGGTCCTAACTCTGATTCAGTTCCCTCTGACACTGGATGAATGATTATAAAGCCTGGAGTTTCTGCCTTTTCAGCTTGAAAAGCTCTTGGTGCTTCATCTCTGTCCAGCGTGGTTAATGGTTACTCGAATGCTGGCTTCACAGTGGCATCTCTGCAATAGCTGATGGCTAAGAGAGACAGGTTTTCTAAAGCATCTGAAGTTATTTATTTTTAAAAATGAAACCTCTAACTAACTTTGAAGCAATTTATTCCTTAAAATCACATGATCTTACAGATAACCATGATTGATGAAAGCCCATGATGTAAGTACTGTTTGATACCCAGAATTTTTTAAACTTAATTCCAACGTTTACCTGGTGGGAACTAGTTCTCTGCTGGAAATGGACTTTCTGGCAGTCTCTAGCAGGGTATCTCTCTGCAAAACTAACCAAGTGCAAAGGTGATTTCGGCAATTACAGGTTACAAATGGCCTTTCACAAACATTTCTTTTTCATTTTGAAAAATGAATTTTGTTGATAATTTGTGTACCGATTTCAGACAGATGGGGAATTAAGTAATGATGAGCATAGCCGGGTTAGCAAAATGGTAAAAATCAGTACTTTACGTATATGTGCCATTTTTTACAGCCTTTGTGTTAATCAGTTTTCGGATACACGAATAAAGATTCCAGCAGAACTGATCCTCTGCTGAGCTTTAATACAGCAAGTTTTAGCCTGACACACTTAGAAATTGCTGATATTCAAAAATCTCCTTGAAGCAAGAAAGGTGTACAGTTCTTAATTTGTCTTTATATGTTTTTGTATGCCAGGATACCAGGAAAAGATATAATTCATAGAAGAGTTGGTTTAAAATTAGATTTTATTGTGGTTGCATTGGGGATAAGGAAAGACACTAGAGAGTATCACATCAGAATCACTATAGCAACAGCTCACCCCATCGTTCCCCATGTTTTCCTCAGCCTGTGATACTCTCCATTCAATCACTGGATTCTTGATGGCATTTATATCAAAAACCAGTCATTTTAACTGTAAGCTTTGTTTTTAACAGACAGAAATTCTGGGAACTGTGGTCTTTACAGTCAACAGTTTGGGGAAAAATAGAGCTTTTTATTACTGTTGTCATTATTATGACAAGACTTTTAATTTTTCTTATTAACTGTTGTTCGTTTAGTGAATTTCAGCTTTATGGTAAAAGTAGTGTTGGATTCTTCTTATGTATGCCTGGTTTTGCCAAAAGGAGTGGGAGGGGTGGAGTGTGTTGATTAAGAAGACTGTATTATCCCAGGAAAAAACCCAAAAATACTTTATTAAAAGTGTCTGTTTATTAGATTGATTTCATTGGGGATATATCTCTAAGCAACTAGAAGGGACGTAAATCTCCCATACTGTTCACCTGAGCATTCTGTCTTGACTATAAAGAAGTAAAGCCAAAAGCCAGATAGGGAGGATTGCTTGTTTCATACTTTGCATTTGAAATTAAACTTCTGAATGTTGATAAAATGACCTGATTTTATTTTCTGCATGAAAATAAACTGGGCAGCACCACCTTTTCTTGTTAGCAATGTTTGTACTATCATAGTGTTCTTTCTTTACCAGTCCTCCTGGGAATCCCCAGATGGTCAGTTTTAGCTTTAGTGAGCTAGCCCGTGGCCTCGCTTTTAACCTGTCTTGTTTAAATACTATGCTTAGAACAAGGAATCGTGTTGATACTGAATTTTTATATGTTAAGACCTTTAGTTTCTAGCTAGACAAGGCCTGGGACCGATATACTGTTACGTCAGGTTGAGGCATACAGAGTACCTTCAACCAAGCAGATACAGAAGAAATCCTGACTCATTCTTTTGAGAAGTGAATTTCCATTGGTGTCATGCTGGGGAGTGCATAGTTCTGGAGTATTTTGAATCTGTGTGGCTAGAGAAGTTTTTTAGGCAACATTTAACAGCCTGGATGAGTTTTCCCAGGGACAAAAAGTTTACTGTGGATCATAATGTTTGAGCCTGGGTGTTGCTTTTTGGTTTGGTTATGAACTAATTAGTATGAAGGTCTGAGGCATTTCAGATGAACTGTGGGATACTTAAGTTTATTGAGTTGTCTGGAGGATTCCTCTTCCGTGTAATTTGCAAATGATTCTAGAGTGGTTCAAGGCTGCCTGGTGTGACCTCATGGCAAAAGTTTGGAAGAGCTACTCAACTCCAGTTCTGCTATGTTTACTGCCTGTTGATGGAAGGACAGAGAAATAATTCAGGTACCTTTCTGAATAAGGAATACCAATAAATTCCTTCAAACTTTGCTGTAGGCTCTGGATATGTTGCTGTTACTGTTTCTTTTGTGGTGATTCTTATGTCTATTTATGTATAAGAAAAGCATTTGTTTTGTGCTGCTCTGAACTGCTTCTCCATTCATGCATTGTTTTGAAATTTATAATATTTATCTAGGATTTTGCACTTACTTCGTGATACTATTTTTTCTTCGTAACCTAATGAGGCTGTGGCTTGTGTTTTACTTGCAAAGATGCCTTAAATCTGTCAAAAGAAGATGACCAATACAGAGATTGATAATGACGGGCAGAAATACTTGGTGTATCAGAAATTCAGCTTGTCATTTGTTAATACACGGATAACTGGCTGTCAAAGTCCATAGGTCAGTAAAGGATAAACTATATCCTGATCCCTACACGGTTAATTGCTGTGTGTGGTAGTCATTCTTAGAGGCTTTGCAAAGCTGAGCTTTTTGTGCAGGACTATGGTTTTGTGCAATGCAATAGCTAATCTGGGGCTACTGAATGGCGAATTCTGTCCCTTCAGTTATTAGGAGAGGGTGGTTACCAGGGTGATATCCTGAGACTTCCTAAATGACTGCATAGTTTGTACTTCTACCAAAAATATCTCCTGTCCCAGGTCTGGTCCTCTTACCAAGCATAAGGATTAAGAAACAGGCGACGTTTAATGCCGGATCAGGTAGACAAAAATAAAAACTGAATGTAGTGTAACTGGAAAGCAAGACATAATACTAAAAGGATTCTTTAAGTCTCCTGTGCAGCCTTGATGTTTGACTGTGTTTTTGCACTGTAGTTTCTCCATATCTAAGAACTGACTGTTTAAGCCTGTTTTGAGGCTGCATTCGTCAGTGGTTAGAGCTTTGTGCAATTCCTCAACAAAACATGCTGTGCAAGAAATAGTAATTCATGTGGAGGTGGAGCAAACCTAATTTTATAGTCAAAGCAATCAGGAACTAAATTAGTTTAAAATCAAAGGTCAGAAAAGTCAATAAAAATAAAAAAAACACTGAACAAGGGCTTTCTTCAGGGAGTCTGCAAAATATTTCTCTTCCTGTGCAAGAGCACAATTCTGTCTCAGCATTAGACTAGCCTCTGTTACAGTTGACTCGCCTAATTTTTTTAACCTGTCCTCTTACTGCTTTTGATAATTAATTTCTTATACTATGTATGCTAGTTGAGATTTTATTTCAACACAAAAGTAAAACGTTCCCTGTTTTCGCTTAAGCATAGGCAGTTAATGCATGAGGTATTTCCTATAGGACTGGTATGTTTATACATGAAATTTTTAAATGGATGCGTACAAAAAGAAATCCAGGCTAAGGTGCAGGCAAAGAAGAGATGGAAAAATAAAGTTTTGTTCACGTTTAAAAGGAAATTTCAGTCAACAAAGATTTTTTTCAGGGCTGTTGCCTTTGACGCTGACACATGAGCAATGCCTCTGGGTCCATTTAAAATGCAGACCATTCTTCCCAAGGCCGTGGCTTAAAATGACAAACAAAGGGAGAGTTTTGGGTGACGTTTCCTTAGCCTTCCAGTTTCCAGGCTAAGCCTGCCTGGAATCCATTTGATCATTATGCACTGTAGCTTAAAAAATCTGCCTGGGAAGAAAAAAACATGGCATTGCCAAGGAGCTTCACAGCCCTGTATGTCTTGTGTAAAATGTGGAGTGGCTTTGGATTCATTCCATTGACAGTGCTTCTTCCTGGCTCACAGAGACATTTATGATATTTATTCATTTTAAGTCTCCTTACATTTTGCCTCAGGACTTTTTTAGAATTTTAAGTGGATGAGGAATCTGGCACTCTCCCCTCCTGATTAAAGCAAATGAACATGCAAACCTGTGTTTCTCTCTAGTTCTAAAACAAGTAAGAGAAATCTGAAGTACAGATGGAAGGAATTTGTTACAGTCACTGCCACTAGATAGGTTCCTTCCTTTCCTGAACTAGATCCTACAAGGGGTTAGCAACATATTAAACCTCTTTTGCTTTTGACTCTAAGGAAAGCACAATAACACATCTAAATGTCTTATTAGAAATAATGTCAGAATGGAAATGGCTCAGTGTCCTTCCGTTGTTAGTTTCTCCACCTCCTTGCAATGTGGCAGAGACAGTACAGGAATATCTAAAGCATAAGAACAGAGAAGAACATTAGCACCAGATTGGTGCTAGTCTCTTCATCAGTGATAGAATAAGAGGGCATGGCTTCAAGCTGCAACAGGGTAGGTTTAGACTGGACATTAGGAAAAAATTCTTCACAGAGAGTGGTCAGACACTGGAATGGGCTGCCCAGGGGGGTGGTTGAGTCACCATCCCTGAGTGTGTTTAAGAGTCATTTAGATGTGGTGTTGGGGTGTAGGGGAGAACTTTATGTAGAGTGGGGTTGATGGTTGGACTTGATGATCCCAAGGGTCTTTTCCAACCTGAATGATTCTATGATTATAGTACAATAAGTTTTACTTAAGAAGTTGGTTTTATGTACGGTAAGCAAATTTAGCAAAGCAAAATGCAGGTGAATTTTAGAAAGTCTTGAGGAGATCTGGAGGCCTAAGAGGACATACAGTTCTGCACGCTGGATTTGTAGGTCATTACAAAATACTTTTATCATTAGGTCAGACAAAGTTGGAGAAAGGAAGGGGAGTTTTCTTCCTGTTTCACAGATTGGGGAAAAAAGAAAAATTGCACAAACATAGCCTCTGGCAGTCCCAGGAATTGGATTGACCCTTAAGAAAGCTATGGAGTAGAAGTTGAAGCTTCTGGTCAGCTTAGCAAAGCATTAGAACCGATCTGCTGAACTGGCTTTCCCTTTCTACAGCAGAGCTGTTCTTGGCAGTATATTAGTTCTGGAGCACTTGCTCTCCTGTAATCCAGAAAATTTTCCTTCTCCATCTTCCTCATTTGTGACTATCCCCAAAGCAATGAACTCCTCTGTACCAAACCTAAGTAAAAGGATACAGTCCAGCATCTTCGTACTGCTGTTTGTTCTCAGGGTTGCTGCATTACTTCTCTTGAGAACGCAAGGTATGTGAAAGCAGCACTAGGGTGCATCACCACTTGATGGCACCAAACAAACTTGAAAGATTATTTAAAATAAAAAAAGGGCAGCAGCTCAGCTATTGTGCAGTGTGGGAGAGCACCAACAGAAGTCAGGCTTGCTGTATTAGTAGAGCACTCCATAAAGCACTCTCAGCATCTGATAAACTTTTCCATTGTGCATTTTCTTTAACACAGAGTGAGTATTTCATCATGGTGCTAAATAATGAGCAACAGGGCACTGTGCAGGAAATCAGTAAACTGAAAATGTGTTCTTATTAGCCCAAAGTGCTGGTCAGTTTGTGAAGAAGAGAGATTGTGCACTTGCTTGGCTAAAAATGTTCTGGATGCCTTGTACTGAGGCTGTGCACTCTTTGTATCTTCCAAGTTATAATAATTTTGCAAGTACGAAGCAATAGTTTGATGAAAATCCAAGTTTCTGGACTGCATAACTTGAACGATTTTCCAAAATAAGGACATCCTCCTCTTGTTCCTGGTAGGGACAGATGTCCTCAGTTCAATGGCTGGAAGGATGACCATATTGATTCTTTAGCCATTAAAGTGTACCAACAGGGAGCTGCCCTAATACTGTTATGGATGCTTCTCCTTGTCTTTTCTGAATGCATTATAAGAATCTTGTGCTTCTTGGGTTTTTATTAGTTCTCAGAAAAATTAGCCTCAGCAGCAGACATCTGCAAGATAACCTCCTGGTCTTTCCATTAGACACATAGCAATTGCTAG
Source organism: Thinocorus orbignyianus (assembly GCA_013400375.1). Lineage (NCBI taxonomy): Eukaryota > Metazoa > Chordata > Aves > Ciconiiformes > Thinocoridae > Thinocorus > Thinocorus orbignyianus. The sequence continues at coordinate 208,120 of VXBW01004058.1, read as the reverse complement.
AGGCTTCCTTAATTTAATTCACTCTGAGTCCTCTGCTTTCTGTAGTTTTAGCTTCCTTCTGTCTTTTCATCTGTCCCTGAACATATTGCCTTGCTTAATTATATCCTGTTTTGGGTTTCATAGAGAAAGAGGAGGAAGATGTTAGTGCTTGTCAAAATGACCAGCAATCCTTCTTTCTCTGATGACCTTTCAAATATAAATGTCTGCCACAACATTCGTTTAGTTTGTCTAGGTTAGCTGTATAAACAGATACTCTGTTGGCTTCTTTTCTTATCTAGTAGAATTGAGACAGAGCTCATCCCAGCATTATATGGATCAGAAACAATTAAAGATTTCAGTGTAGTGTACCTGTTACCCTTCTACTTCCAATTCTCCTGCCTCCACAGCATGGATTAATGAAAGTGTGTAGTGTTGAGGGATCCTGTACATGCATATGTATTGTGTTCTTGTTGACATAGAGACAGAACAATTTTGGCACCAGTCCCATTCCCAGGCAACTGTTTTGTAATTAAGTATTAGAATTAACTAGAAAACTCTTTGGCTGAGAAGCTATTTGTTTTTTATTTGCATAGTACCCTAGCATGGTGGAGACGTGGTCCTAATGTAAAGATATTAGTAGTAACATACAGTGTTATATCTGATAGATGCTGTGGTTGTCCATACACCGGATACTCAAATCAGTCCCAGCTCTACAAAGCTCATGCTAAGATTTTTTTAGAAGGGTTTTTGTAACATGTCTGTGAATTCTGTTCATATCGATTCCAGAAACTTGTGTTGGCTGAGGAGCAGATTCATCCTCATTCTAGACCACATCACATACCTCTTAGGCCTTTTACTGTCCACATGCAATTTGACTTTGAAACCTAGAAGCATTTCACCACTACAGGAGGCTGTAGCATTCCCAAAGTGCAGGAAGTATTGGAGAGCGCTCTCTCACTGTAATGTGCGTACTTAAGAAAATAAATGCAACTCTGCAAAAAGGTGAATATTCAGACCCATTAAAAACTTTGTGGTTTGGTTTTGGGGTTTTTTTTGGTTTGGGTTTGTTTTTTTTTTAATATGTTTGCTTCCCTTCTGTGTAACTGATTATTGGGAAGGAGGCCAAAGATTGCATCAAAAGAAAGGTCTAAGTCTTTGAGAGCATTAGTGTCCTGTTTTATAAGAACAGTCTGTAGCTTTCCACTTGTGAAACAATTTAACCATTTCAAGAAGCAACTTTAAAAGATGCTGGCAGCTTCATTGCTGAGCGCTGGTGTTGCTCTCTGACCCATCTTAAATGGCTGATGAAAGTCTGTAGCAATTAGATAATTGTTTCATCAAAATATGATTAAATCCAAATGCCTGTAATTGATGCTTCCTGTAAGCATTATTGAAACAGGACTTTAATGAAAGCAAATATATATTCTTGCTGTTCCCAGTATTTGAACTCCAGAGGGAAGAAAATGGAAAGCAATTAGAGCAACAAAATGGATGTTTGTAATTTAATATTCAAAGCGTGCTTTTCTTTTTCTGCTAAATTCCAACTTGATGGGAAGATTTCATATGCCACTTACAAAACCATGTATTTAGACTTTGTGTAGTTGTATAGCTCTGCTTTTGGCACAGATGTCTTCTGCATTCTGAAGGCTGTCTAGGCTGCAGGACTTTTCCAGGCTTGGTCATCTGTGTAGCCCTCAGCTGTGGGATGCTATCTGGCAGAGATTCACTGAGGGGGAAAGAGAGTTGGTGGGCACATTAATTTGATAAATGTTCTGGAAAGCATGCTCACTCAGATGGAAGAGCCAACCCTGCTTCTAAATGGTGCTGCAGCTTGGCTGGAGGCTGCAAGCATCTGTACATGAGCCCAGCTCAGTCATTGGCATTTCTGACGGGAAGCGGCAGTTGCTTCTGTGTTGGGGACTGAGCCTGTTTTTCATGCATACAATTTGAATTGAGAAAAGTTGTGTGCATTTCTTCACAGTGGGGTGTGAAATTCAGCCCAGGACCAAAACGGCAGCTCCTGCCACTGGACCCTTAATTGGTTTTTGAGTCTTTGCCAAAGATAAAGCTCCATATGCTTTTCGTCACCATTTCTCCAAATACAGAGCAAAGTGTGTATGTCAGAATAAGGATGAGGTAAAAGAGGCTGAACTTAAAAGTATTCAATTTTACAAACTGGTTGAGCACTGGAGCAGGTTGCCTGAGTAGACTGCTAAAACCATGGCCCAAGGTGTCTCAGAACGAGTTAGAGAAACATCCATGGGGAACAAAGCAGCTGCTGCTGGGGGGCGAGTGGGGGGTTTCTCCAGTCCAGTTTCCTCTTGCATGAGGCATGCCTCACTGGTGAAGCGTTTCTAAACTCAAATGAAGCGTGCAGCAGCCCAGGGATGGCCTGTGCTGAGGCACAATGAATTCTTAAGTGGTTGAAGTGAGGCATGAGTTAGGGAGGGACACCAGATTACACAAAATTCCAAAGGTTCAGACCCAGCTGTATCTTGATTTAATTCTGATACATGCTGATGTCATCAGTCATGGAGCAGTGTTGCTCTTTGACAAGACTAGCAACAATGTGATGTTACACCATCAGAAGGACAAGATGAAACAGTACTACACTGTTTATAGCAACTGAGGTTGGTGTTCGTTAATATACCAAGCTATTATTTTATGGTATTTATCTTTTCAGAGGAAAAGCAGTAGGCTTTCTGGAAACTGAGAAATTTAAAATATTACACATTTGTGAAAAGGTCAGATTCTCCCTTTGTATACACTGTGTATCAAAGTTTTGTTTCCCTTACTTGAACTGGCCAACTGGAGTCCTTAGGAGACCAACGATTGACTGCAGAGTCAAACACAGGCAGATTTATAGTTGAGATGAAAGGCAGTGGTTCTGAAACTCCTAATTACACAATTTGTTCTTGTGATAACAGAGAGTATGCTATCACTTTTATCATCCTTTAGGTTTCGGCATAGTCCAAATTGCTGGTACTTGAGAGACTGGACCATCCACAGCTGGATCAGACAGTGCTTAAAATATGATGCACAAGACAAAGCCTTATACACATTAAAAAACAAGGTAAGTTTTCACAAGGAAAAACCATGAATATATTTGGTCAGCTTCTTGAGACAAGTAGGCCTTACCGGGAATTTCTGTTGCAGCCGTGTTCTATAGACTGTGGTTTTAAAATCAGATATTCCTTTGTCAAAACAAAAATGAACGTTGCGTTTGAATTTTAGCTAAAGCTTTTTACAGCTTTCATTTCCTCTTCTTTGCCAGAAAGCTATTTTGTTTTGTTTTGTGGGGTTTTTTTGTTAAATGGTGTTGGTGTCTAAAACATGCTGGATGCAGGAGAGGCAATAAAAACCTGACAGGCAATGGCCCTTGTGGTCCCAAAGGCTCAGATAAAATGCCAAAACAAATCTAGGCCATCAAAAGTTAGGCGGCCTACATCATGGGAGCCATGCTAATATCTTTATGTTGCATGACTGCCACATTGCAGCCATATGTAATGCCATGGTTCAGCTCTTTCTGGTACCTCCACTGCTGTGCTTGAGGACTTGAAGAGTAGATTTTCACACTGTTTTTGGTTTTGTTTTTTTTTCCCTTCTTCTCAGGTTCAGTATGGGATTTTCCCAGATAATTTTACATTAAATATTTTGTTGGATTGTTTTATAAAGCAAAAGAAATACGAAGGTAAGTGACTATGTACCAATTCTACATCCTGAGTTGCATGCTGTTAAATCTGCAGAGCCTTCCTTTGAATTTAAAAACTTTTAGCCAATTTCTCTCTGAAGTCAACTTAAAAGCACATCTTCTCCTTTAAACTATTTTTCTGCATGTTCGTATCTTATTTCTGTTGGGCTTTTATTAATAGTACAATTCTGAAACACATGCAGTTCACAGTTTCTACTGAAATTAATCCCCTTCCAAATGTAAACTAACCTCTCCAGTTTTTACAAGTCTGATGCTAATGACATCATAAGAGTGATTAGTTACAATTAGAGTGTTACAAGAGTCAAATTGCATGTTGGTAGAGTTCATCTTGCCTATGTTTAGCTATTCAAAAAGGTACGTGTCTGAACTGTCTGTTTAGACCTTCTGTCAGTCACTGGAGAGAGCCAGCTATAATGAATTGCCACGTTGAGGTGCCTGTCTTTCACTATTGACTGTTTTAAATGTCAAAATGCATAATTGTCTCATATTTGATGACAAATATTGAAGATTATCTTTTCACTGCAGTTTTTATTTTGATAGCCTCTCCTTGTCTGTGAATTCCCCGTTATTCCCTCCGTATTCCTTCTCTGTGATAGGCTTAGGGCCTTTTAACAAACTGTCCTTCCTGACAGGGAGTATCACTGGAACTCCCTGTGGAGCTCCTCCAGCGTACTGTTGCTGAATACAGTGAGTGCTGTGGATGATTTGTGACAAAGTTTCTGCTCTCTGGTACTCTCCTGTCACTTTAAGGGCAGTTAATGTAAGATAGTCTTCTCTTGCTTGTAATCTAAAAAAGAGCCAACTGAAGATTGTAGAGCTGAGTTGGAAAGCTCTTTTGCTGTGGTCTCATGCTGTTCAATCCATTCATCCTTCTCGTGATTTGTTTGAATAACCCAAGTGAGTAAGACTAATTCTATACTACTAATTGTAGTAAATCTTTAACTTTCTCCCTAACTACTTCAAAACATAATACAGCACTAAAGTACCAGTGAACGTGAGTGGGTGTGAAAGGGAACTATGTAATTTTGCATTTGCTGATTATGCATTGTTTTCCTCCATAGATGCTTTGTCAGTAGTAACAGAGATTATGCTGCAAGAAAGTTTCGATGAATTCTCAACACAGCTTCTTTCTCTGTATGTTTTATACCAGTATCTGGCAACCAAGTCTGAGCATACGGTAAGCTGGCCACACTCGAAATGATACACAAAGCCTCTGCTTCTGAATGTTGTGGTATGGGCAGTTGTGCATTCAATCTTGAATGTATTTTTTAATAGGTCCCCATGTTAAGATCAATATCATAGATTCATAGAATGGTTAGAGTTGGAAGGGACCTTAGAGATGATCAAGTTCCAACCTCCCTGCCATGGGCAGGGACACCTCTCCCTAGAGCAGGTTGCTCAAAGCCCCATCCAACCTGGCCTTAAACGCTTCCAGGGATGGGGCATCAACAACTTCCCTGTGCAACCTGTTCCAGTGCCTCACCACCCTCACAGGAAAGAACTTCTTCCTAATATCTAATCTAAATCTCCTCTCTTCCAATTTAAAACCATTACCTCTCGTCCTGTCACTAGACTTCGTGACAAAGAGTCCCTCCCCAGCTCTCCTGTAGGCTCCCTTCAGATACTGGAAGGCTGCTATCAGGTCTCCCCGGAGCCTTCTCTTCTCCAGGCTGAACAGTCCCAGCTCTCTCAGCCTGTCTTCACAGGAGAGGTGCTCCAATGAGCACTTTTCTCACTTACTATTAGAGCTTGATAGCAGTGATACTGCAGCATTATAAAGCATTTTCACTAGGATCTTTACACTCCCATTTGTCTTTATGTGTATTGTTTCTACTGTGTATTTTCTTTAAAACTAAATTAATTACATGTCTTCTGTCTTCAATGATTAGGGGTTTCTTATTCATATCTTGCTTGCTTAAGGCTAGCATGACAGTTTGGGCTCCTGAAGGTGACATTATTCTACCTTTGCAGAAGGGGAGTATCAGCAAAGGGCTGAGTCCATCGTATACTTTGGTACAAGCTTTCAATAGTATGTTGCCATCCATAAGGAAAATGTTTGAAGCCTCCATTTGTCTTACATAAAGCATTTTCCAAAATGCATATTACAGAAGCCTTAAAGTTCTACTCAGTTGGGTTGTGATTTCAGTTTTCCCTATAGAAAACAGATGTGCATTTGCCCTTTCTGTGTTCTCCTTCATTCCCCAGAAGTCAAGTACACTTGATCACTTGCATAGGAACAGCAGCGGGACCAAAATCTCATTTTCCTTTTGTGTTTGTCAGTGTTCATATTTCCTTGCTGCAAAGACAAGCACTTGTCAGTATGTGTAGCATTTCATGAAAGCAGAATATGCAAACAAGGGTGATTTGGACATATGACACATTTAAAGCAAGCATATTTATATAGCTGTGACTTTTTTATTATGTATTTTGAAATAACCCCATTCAAAGACAGCAGTAAGCCATATTTTTATATGTATACACCATACTGAGTACCATCCAACATAATGCTCAGTACTATTTTTCTGTGTTTGATTTAAGAAGTAGGGGTAGACAGAGTTACAAGATCTGCTAAGGTGCTCCTGAGAATGGTGTTCCCTTTTCCCAGGGTGTGAGACAGGTCAGCCAGTGTCCTGTTGCAGGGAGGCCCTTTGCCATAGTTTGGAGTCCAACAGCCTGCTGAAATGTATTTTAAATTGGAAAGCTGAAGCTTGGGTCATCTGACTGTGTTAGTCCTTAGTATGTATAGCAGTGGTGATGGAAAGCTTCCATTTTTCTCCTGTTGTAAATACTGTGGAAAGCCTGCCTGGTCTTGGCTCTCCCCAGAGAGTTTCCTCCTTGACTGCTGCAAACAATCAGTGTGATTGCTACCTTACACTGCAAAAGTGTTAATGTTAAATTTTTGCAGTTCTCCCAGCTCTTGGAGCCAAATAGGCTAGCTCCCAAAAGAACCTAACCGCTAAAAGCCCTGTTTTTCCAGTTACATCTGATTTTCCTCCAACGTTCAGTCTGAATGCTGAATTCAGCACAAAATTACCTTATCTCTTTGTATCCCTTTTCTGGGTCAGGCAAATACCTTGCTCGACTGTTAGATATTTTGTGTAAGATAGTAACACACAAATTCTTGTCGCATCCAAATGGAGACACAAAACTATGCCATACCTTGAAAAGACATCTCTGAATAATGCATTAAACCATAAGGTCTAACCTTTGTGCTTTTTAAGACTTAGTGTACCTCAGGGAATTTTTCAGAAGGCTTCTTCCTTTCACCAGGGAAATACTTCTTTCAGCTCCTAAGGTAATAAACAAGACACTTAAGTACCCTGGCATGAACTCCATCTGTTAGAGGTTCAGACTTCCTCCAGTCTATTGCCTTTTATAGCTTCCTTTTCCTCATTTCCTTGGCAGTTGGAGTTGTTCAACTCCTTTCACTTGCAGCAAAGAGACATTTACCTTTGATGTTAGCACTTCTCTGGTCTTGAAAATGTACTGTACTATCCCATAGCAAAATAAAATTCACTGCTACTGTTGTGGTTGTAGTGCAGTTACTGACTGGGTGCCCTTCTTTAGCCATCACTGGTCATCTTGCTCAGACAGCTGGTACTTCTCTCTAGCTGGAGAGACAGCTGTACTTTTAATCCTGAGGCATGTAGTGGTCTTGGTGAGCTACATATGTTCTTTTCACAGTGCAGAGTTTGGATTCAGAGATGCCATTAGCAGCATATTCTTCTCTCAATGTTTTCCAATTCTAGTGAGGCATAGTGAAGTATGTATGTGACCATGAACTTCAGAGAAAAGGCTGTGCTAGTAAAGAAACCACGTAATTTTTTTCTTCAGCAGTGTTAGCCTGAAGCAAATGGTGGGTCATGAAGGACAGGGATAGAGCTTGGCCAGTACAAATGAGTGTAATGCTCCATCCTGAGGGAAATGTACTTGGTGACTTCCATGCAAAATCTCAACCACTAACTCAACCCCACTCTTCTTCTGGAAAGAGAGGTGTTCCTTAGTACAGGGGTACAATTTCTTAGGATATACGTACTGTAACTCTGAACACTAGACATGTTTGACAATTCTTTGCTTCATTGCTAAGACATCTGATGAAAGCCATGTGTTTTGTCTTTGGCTGCTGCCATTTTATGTTTGCGTTTTTCAAGGAACACTTACTGGGTTTATATTCTTTGCAGTGGGAAGAGGAAAGAAATCTTGGAGCATCGCTAGTGCTTACGGGTCTAAAGCAAACAAACACTGTGGGGTTCAGCTCGCAGCTGTATGGCTATGCATTCCTTGGTAAGTCTTGCCTCCCTCTTGTCTTCAGTGGCTGAATTAAATTGGCATCTTTGCTATATTAAAATGTAATCAAGGAGGCGGCTAAGAAAAAGAAAAAAAAAAGACAGAAGTAGTGGAAGGAACAGTTTCAGACTGAATTTAAGATTGAATCTGTTTTGTAAGCCTGGAGGGCAGTACTGATTTGAATGGTATGCGCTTTAGCAGACAGCTTCAGAACCTCCTTCAGGGCTCCCTGCAGGTTTGGATTGGCAGCTGAAAAAAAGATATTCTTAAAGAGCAGTAGGGTTGGTTTGTTTGTGGACCAACAAATTTTAAAAAACCCACAGAAGTAGAGAGTTCTGCAACACAAATTTAAGGTTATATAGAATGGACTCTTTTTCTATTTAGTGAGTTTCTTAAAAAAATACGTAAACCTCAAGAAGTTCAAAGAGCACAGCCTGAAAAGCACTATGTTTAGAACACTAACTACTCACTGTAAAGTTAATATTTCTGTTGTGAACAGCAGATAGCAGTGCGTTTATCCTGTAACTGTTAAGGAGTCTCCATTGCTAATGATACGCTTTGATGATATTAAAGAGCAGTTAGATCAGAGTATATCCATAACTGGAGGGAAGGGGAATGGGATAAGTAATTCTTGAGTTCCCTCTAACCTTTAGAGGAGTGTAATGCAGATAGGTTTTGTCCTTCTCTACAAAATTATTATGTACTTGGAAGTAATTAATTAATTAAAAATTCATGATTATGCAGTTGTTCCATTACAGCACTATATTTTATTCTAGAATTTATTGAGGGTAATGAAAAGTGGACTTGTTCTTAAAATGTGGCCTCAAAATATGATGTCAAATGGCAGATTTAGTGTACTGATTTCGATTTATCATTACTGTAAGACTAAAAAATAATATTCAGTCAAAAAAGGGATAAATGTGAAAATTAATTTGAAAGCAGGATTTTCCTTAGAGCTGTAGTCTGTTATCCAGTGGAGATACTGATACAAACAGGGACTTTGCTGACCATTTGGCATTCAGTTTGAGGTGGTTTTTCTGTCATATAGATTGGTTGAGTAGTGGCTGTATTTCAAAAATGCACTTCACTGCTGTCTGTGAGCGGTAGGACTTGTTCCATGACATTGACATTCAGTAGATCAAAAGCTATTTACTGTTATGTCACGAATTCCACAGTCTTGCCAACACTAATGGAACCAACCTCAGAGAGTGAAAGATGTCTACGGGCACAGAGTGGCCTCAAGGACATCAGCTATTTAAATTTAGCCATAGTCTATAAGCTTTGTCTGTACACTTATTACCTTGATTTTCCTAATGTTCTCTTCCATGTTAGAGAGAGTAAGGTGTGTTTCATAGTTTTGTTATTATAGCCAGAGTGCAAATCAGATTGAGAGCTTGGATACAACTCTACAACTCTTGTAAACTACACTGAAGTGGTATGATGTTACATTGACAATGACAAATTCAAAACCTTAGAGTGACAGTTGTTGTAAGTTAGTACTCACCAAGTGCAACACGATGTACATTTTGTCTATTCTGTAGGAGTTTTGTGTTCTCTCGTAATTGCTGTCAGAAGGAAAGCCAGTGTGCCATGCATCACAAGTTGTGCTAAAGTGAGTGAATACCTTGTCCCCCAAAATGTCCTAAATAGAGAACCAAAATTTCATTTTGGTCTACCATTTGGTCTACCATATTTCATCTTAGGAAGCTCTAGCAGAAATAGACGTACTAAGCTGGATAGTTAGCCAGAGTCTGTGCTCTAAGTACTGTACAGTGTGGCCATGACACATGTGTGTGTAGGCTCTAAAGGCCGCAGAGTTGAGTGCACATCCTGAGATTTAGTGTGCACATGCTGCACAGTCAGTCCCTGAAGGCTAAGGATAGGTTTGTATGAAATCTTCAGACATCCTGCTGTTGCAACTGCCAAACAACCAGAAAACCCGACCACTTTTCCATCTGGACAAAATTTCTAGGTGAAGCAGGAGGGAGAATGGGGAGAAACCAGAAACAGACATGTAATAGCTGTGAAGTTGCGCAAAAAGAAGGCACCTTAGTAAAATTAAGTAATAGCAGTTCTGTCAGAGCAGCTTTGTAGAAGAGTTTGTTGTTTTTACCACAGAAGCCTCTTGCTGTCACTTCTGCAAAGCAGAGCCAACCCACATGGATGCTGTTCAGACTCCAGTGTTGAAGTACTAATGCTGAAATATTTTTTTATCACAGGGAAAGTGGAGTTAAATAAAGGACTAAGAGCCGTATACAATCTAATGCCACTGATGTGGACACCTGGATACTTGAATAGAGCCTTGCAAGTGTTGGAAAACGTGGCTTCATTGCCAGGGGACAGCAAAATCTGCAAAGAAGCTGTAAGTATGAAGGCTGTAATCTGCTGAACAGAGGGAATTTCATACAAACCAAACTTTAGTAAAACCTGTGAATTCTGTGCCTTGCTAATGAGAGGAAGTCCAGCAATACTTCAGAGGTCTTTGAAAGATAGGAGAAAAAGTAATGTGTACAACAGAACCACCGTTTCAGTAGATGAGCCAGTGATGATGTTTACTGGCATGTCCTTGGGAATGAGTCTCTGTTATTGCCAGAAACCATCTCAGTAAGTTTCTTAAACCTTCCCCTCCCTATAGAGACACCTGAGTCTGTGTCACGGGAAGCACATGTCTGTGGGACTGGGAAGACACTTTTGTTTCCCAAGCTTTTTGAACTCACTCACAGACATAACTTCTTCGCTTTGAGGATGAAATACTACATCTTTCTTGGCTAATTCAATGTATTCTCTGCCCTCTAAGATGATACTGTCTTGAGTGATGGCTGGTCCAAAACCAGTACAGAGTGATTTCTAGAAGGGTCGTAGTGCCGTCAGTTGGAAAATATGGATAGATATCGTCCATTTGTGAGGTCAGCACTGAGGGACTTGGGGCTTAGTGCTGTGGGATATCAGGTGGATCCTGAAATCAGACAACGTAGGAGGAGTCATTTAGGAAACCACCTAAGGGCTGGAGCACAGAAGCAACACCAAGGTCTCACCTGCTTTTCTTGGTACTCTTTCCCAAAGGTGTGTCTGGTGATGGTAGTCTCCATTTTGCTAGGACAGGCCAGGTCAGTGCTCAGTGAGTTCTCCTATCTGTTACTCTGTGCTCAGAAGCAGCTCTGTGTAATTCACAGACCTGTCCAGTACAAGGAAGGAAGTGTCACAGCTGCAACTTCCACCCTCTTGAGTTACCTTTTTGAGTGTGTGATTTGGGGGATTTCTTCCTTCTTATAAGTCTGAAGAATTCAGCCTAATGTGCTTGTGATTTTTTTCTGCTTACACACCCTAGCTGAGAACTCCTCAGCTTGCTGTGGGTTGTCGATGAATATGCTAGTGTTGAAACAAGGTTGCATCTGTCTGTGGTACAGCAGATCCCCATCTTTCTGTGTTCTGATACTATAAAAACATTACACGCTAGTAATATCTAGCAATGCTTTCTTTGCAGAGACATGTTTTACTTTGTTCAGTGAACAAAGTAATAAAAATAAATAAAACTAAAAAAAACTAAATAAAGGTTGTCACTCATCACTCACTAATTCTGCAAGTGTCTCTTTACAAATCCAATTTACAAGCAATGACCACGACAGCCTCTCAGAAACTTCCCTGAAGAGATACCTGGCCTCATTTGGGTTTTAGGTGGCAGTATATAAACAACAGTGCAAGTCCCCATATGTTTCAACAAACTGACCACTGAGAGCGGGCCTGGATCGTTCATTATTATTAGAATAATTTTTGTCACATTTTTAACACATTTCTGTGACCCTAGCCCAGAAGGTGCTCCACATCCTTATCTGGTATAAGGTAATTACAGCGTATTGATTGGCATCATCTGGCCTTTTCTATCTAAATGGTCATTAAGATTTTACTATTAAAATCCATACAAAATCTTTTAAATTACTATTTCCAACCAAAATGCAGTATTCCTAAGGGTGAAGGACTAAGCACACTGACGAGATCAATTTTGGGGCCAGTCAGCTTCCATTGAATTCAGCAGCAGATATGATGGAAACAACCTCAAGTGCCATAAAACCTTTTTTCCTGTATTATCCTGGGCCTCTCCAGGTTGCCATTATGCAGTTCTCATAAATCTGTATCGTAGCACTGAGAAGGATGGGCTGTGCTATAAGTCATTGTCCTTGCATGCCAGTAGAGTCGCAGAGTTAGACTTTCTTGAGAAAGATATAACCCTGTTTTTGCAAAATTGGTGCTTTTCCAAAGTGTTCTATTACTGTCTGGCTGAATAATTATCTAAAAGGAAAGTTTTCAAATGAACTTTTTAACTGTGCAGTTTTGGTGTAAACATTTTCAAGTGATTTGCCCAATCATTATCAGTCACTTTCAGGCTTTAAGCTTCCATTTATTTCTGACTAGAAGGGTGTCTCTTTTCTGTCTGCCACTACTATCTTAACAACGTAATTGAAATACTTAGTATTGTGCTGTATCATTTAACTGTGAACCAGCAAGACAGGTTTTGTGTTTTTTTTTCAGTTGTCTGAGAAAGTCTCTTAAGTGTATATTTCCAAGCTCACAGTTATTACTTCACTGCTTATTTCATTCTGTTTCAGTTCTGCTAGTTTAATGATAAACATATCAGTGTCAAGAATGTTATTTCAAATAAGCCTAATTTTTATTCCTTTAGCATTATATACTTATGCTAGGAAAATGAAACTGTAAGTTAAGATCCCTTTTGCTTGGAGAAGGCGTCGCAGATTCAAAGGTTACAGAGTTATTTCATCCTACTGTTAAACATTCAGAATTAGGATTCATGGAAGGATAACAGCTCTTTGCATTTGTAAAAGATGAACTTTAATACACAAGCAGCCTGCATCCAGTAATTCCAGTTATGGTGATGAGGTTATTCCCAGTAGAACAGCAGCATCCCTATAGCAGTTCCATCTTTTGTATCAAAAATACATACAGAAATAATGTACAAAGTCCCTTATTGAAGCTAATGCACTGTTTTGATATGACTGCAGCTAGGAGAGGGTGCTTCTCTCAAAAGCCAAAAGCATGAACAAAGATGTCACAGATTAAAAATATAGCAACATATTATATGCCTACATTTCCATTTTTCCTGTTAAATTATCAGTCTAATGATAGGAATGAGCGTTCTGAACAGGTGATTGCTTCTTTTCACCAAAGAGGTATTGATACGATCTGTTAAAGATTATAGTGTTCAAACATTCCATAGTAATCATTTATTTTGATGTGTCTGTGCTTGTGTACCGTGCAAGTGCTTTTACCACTGACTGCCGCTGAGCGTTAGCATTTATGGCCAGATGTCAGGCCAAGAGGAAGCATTAGCTTAATGCCTGTCAGATTGGCAAACACCAGACAGCATCTGAGTCATGGGGCATTTTACTGCTTGCTGGCAGAGGGTGCTGGAGTTGTTCTGTTGCAGGGATTCAATGTCTCAGCCTCAAAGGTCCCGAGTATAGTACAAAATTCTCCCAAGAATAAGTCCCAATTCCTTTTACAATTTAGTTTTTATCATACACAGAAGTCCCTTCAGAATACATGGTAACTCATGAAGTTGTGCATGTGACAACGGTGTTATTCTGATTGTATTTCCAAACTGTTTATACTAACAGTGACAAATGTGATTGTGCAGATTGATGCTCTGGAGACTGTTTTGCAGTCTGCCCTTGAAGCAAAACTGGGTCCTGAATCAGCTGAAGAAGTCAAGGAATTAGAGCAGAAGTCGCAGGATTCAGAATCAGAAGAAACAGAGCAGTCTAAAGTACCCAAGTATTACAGCCAATTCAAGGTAAGAAAGTTCAATTTATCTAAGTATTCTAAGATATAGTGGGCTTCCATAATATATACTGGAAGATTATAATGGCTTATTATGACTAGTAGACTGACACCTCTTCACTGCACTGAGTCCTACCTGGCATTTTTGAAACGGATGCCACCTTACATTTTCACTTCTTCAAACAGGAAGCAGCAGCCTACAAACACATAAATGCTCAAGGCCACTTGTCTTTTGTCTGTCTGCTGGGATTTTATCTTCACTTTTCATACATCTAGTCTTGTTCATTAAAGTGGTATGTCATTAGAGTTCCATTATCTGACCTTGTGTGGGCTCTTGCTCATTAAAATAAATCATAATAGGCATGAGGCCATCTTGAATTTATTGTCCATTTGTGTATGTTATAATTAAGTAGGAATTTTGCATCCTATGCTTCCAGTCTGGGGAATTAAGTAAGGCTATATCACCTCTCTTTTATCTTTAGGTCGTTGTGCTGATGATAACAATATGAAATAAAAACAGTTGTTCATTAGGGCATAGTTATATGCAAGTGCATTTTATTTGGTCATCTCATAGTTATATAATGAGCTTGTTTTGTTTTATTATCTCTGATTTGTGCTGTGGTAAAAATGATCAGGTTGAAAATGATCTGGTTTACAGTTCCAGGAGCAGTACTCTTTTCATAGCACATCAGTTTCCATTGTTGCTGTCACAACCCTGGACAGTTGTTCTGGATACAGATTGTTGTTCTAAAGAAATTTCAGAAGTTAAAGTACTAGTATCCTATGGTTTTACTTCACATACACAGACTTTTCCTTGCTTCAATTTTTATTTACATAAATTGTTTGCCACTAATCTTTAGATATTAAACTTCCTTCCTAGGCACTTAGGACTTTTTAATTAGAGTGTTTTGGAATAAATGGGTGCTCAACATGTGATAATTAATGCCTGGATGAGTTCCAGTGAATCAGGTAAACACAAGTGCCCTTTGAAGGAGGGAGTGAGACATTTTTATGAGTCTCTCATTGTCTATCCATTGTCTGGTCTTGAAGAAATAATGCAGAGTGCTCAAAACAAGGCCTAAATGTCAAATGTGGGACAGATTACTGCCGAGAGAGTAGTTTTCTTCTCACCTCAACCTTTCCACAAGTTCCATAATTAACCCCAGTTCAGGCATTCCCTTGTGTGGCAGTGAGTGCCCTGACCTTGAGTCAACAAACTACAGCCCTAATGCTTAGCTCTAAGCTGTTACAAGTCTGAATATAAGAAAGATATAGCCCTTATGTGAAGTCTAGGCATCCAACAGTAATTTATATGTAAATAAACCATAATTTCTTGTTGTCTCAAAGAAAAAAGCAGCTTTCAAGTCAGAATGCCTTTTCAGCTAAGCCTGAAAGAGATGTCAGACTCTTCTCTTTAATCCATTAGGCCCACACCAGCCAGTTCTTCCCAGTGTCCAGTCCTGGGACACCTATAGGTGTAGTTCACAGGGCAGAGAAGTTCACTAGAAATATGTGCAAGTGTGAGGGAAGGTGGGAGCTTTGCAGCAACCTGGTTGTGTTGGCATTCACAGCTGCTGTCCCAGCACAAACGCCCTTTGTGTGATGTAACCCCAACACAGAGTTTGTACTTCTGCTGCTGAAAACACTTTGGTTGCACTTTGTCCAGCCCTGCATGTCCAGCACATCCCAGTCTTCCTCCTTGAGCTCAAAAGCAATCAGTTCTGTCTCCTGCTTGCCAAGTTCTCTTTTACAAGGCATACACGTGAGTGTATAGGGAAAAGCATGTGGATTTTCTGCAGACATGCAGTTCTTGCCTACAGCTGTAGCTCGTTCTGTATGGCTTTTATACATGTACTTGGACTCCATGTCTCATATCAACCTTCAGAACAGCTATTTATGGAAGTACCTGAAGAAGCCATGGCAGTCTGACAGATATTATGTGTAGGAGTCAGCATGTCCTTCACTTCCACTAAAACAAAAAAGACTTGAGGGCATTTGGCTCTTTCCAGATAAAGCCTTTAGACCCATAGTTTAGACTATCATGTCTGGCACTGCCATTTGTGTTGTAATTACCTGTTTTCAGATCCCATATGCTGAGGTTCACTACCCCTTACCGTGTTCCTCAGGCAATTCCTTCCATCTGTGTCAATGATCAGTGGGCAAGCATTTCATTACCTAAATGCTGGGAGCACCCTCTCTAAATGCAGTGCTCCTTCTCTAACTGACTGCATGCTGAGCCCTGGAGACGGCTTACAAAAATCAATGATTTAGCCACTAAACAGTGTGCCCTTGCACACTGCATAACACAGAGCCTGCTGCATTCCTAAATTACCTCCACTAGTATGTACAGCAGGGAAGGAAAATTCCAAGAGTTCAGCGGTACCAGTAATGGCTTGGGAGAGGAGTCCTGCTACTTTTCAGTTTGTTGCCTTTCTCTAGTTCCATTTCATACTGCTTAGAATCAGTGCATAAGCCCCCTTTTCAGCTCATCCTTGAGGAGCAGTTAGTAGGGAGAGTCTGAAGGATCTAACCCAGTTATGTTTAAACTTAATATCTAATCTGTAAACATGAGTATAGTTGTCAGATTCCTTCCCCAGACCCAAGTTGTATCATCTCTTCACATTTCTCACTGATGCATTCTATACTTACTGACATCTCAAACAAAATACATGAATACACCTAAATATTAGAGTTTGGTTTTAGTCCATTAGCTCCAAAGCCATTTGTTTTATTTCCATTTTTTATCATAAAATCAAAAAACAGACAGAGACGAATACCCAAGACCCTTAGACTTACATGCCTGGCATTTTAAAGAGTCTTGAGTATATCGTCTATCCAGTTCAAACCTTCAAGGGTCTGGCAGAACACAACAAAGCCTGTAGTTCTGTTGGCTAAGGGAGAGAGAAGTGGGAAGGCCTCAGAGGAGACATCAGTAGTTTCCTGTGTAAGAATAAGGCAAAGGCTCAAGACAGTAGCTGAGGGGCGGTACCTTTGCATGTAATTGACAATTTGGGCTGGAATGAGAGGAAATCAGTGGGCCAGCAGCACAGCACATAAGTTTCCAGTGATAACTGAAAGATATCTGCATGGCTCTGGGATTGCCATTTTGTTTGGAGGTGAATGATCTCATCTCTTTTTTCCATCATCCTGCAATGCAAAACAGTAGACTTTATTCAAAGGGCCCAGGAAAGTAGTATGCGTGCACCTTTCTTTAGGAAACATACTTACTTAATTTTCTGCAAGTGCTGGGCTCAATAAGCATCTTATTTGAAAGAATGATCAGGAAAATGTGTTGCTATCTAATGAGTGAGCAAGGGGTAAAGAATCTGCCAGTGCCATTTCATCTTTCTCCCCCAGGAAACTCCTCCTTAGTTGTGTATCCGCACTTTTAAGGCAATTAATCAGAGTGCGACTGAGCCATCGGGCTAAAGATTCCAGAAAGCCAGAAATAGTATCACTGGATGAGCTAGCATTTTTATGCTGCATGAAATCTAGATAAATAAAGCTCAAGAAATACTGCAGTGTCTTACTGATACTCTGCTCTTAGTTTCAGTGTAGAATGTCCCTGAAAAAATAGCCTTTGCTTTAGTGCTATTGTGCAGTCTGTGTAAATGTAGTCAAGCCTCAGATCACAGTAACTGGTGGTAGGGGCAACCACGAGAGTTACTTAATATGCCATTAGCAAGAGAGCATTTGAAGTGATGTGCAAAGTGGTTTGAAAGGGATGAAAATGCAGGCAGCGTGGAACAAATAGTTCCACTGGTTTTGAGGTAAAATGCAAAACCAAGGTAAGATGCAAAACTAAGGTAATTATATTTCTTGTAGTTCACTGGTCCGC
This sequence comes from Thinocorus orbignyianus, assembly GCA_013400375.1. Classification (NCBI taxonomy): domain Eukaryota; kingdom Metazoa; phylum Chordata; class Aves; order Ciconiiformes; family Thinocoridae; genus Thinocorus; species Thinocorus orbignyianus. The sequence continues at coordinate 190,511 of VXBW01004058.1, read as the reverse complement.
TGGTCTTTGTTAATACAAGATAACTGAACTTGGAAAAATAGAATTTCAGTGGTTAATGAAAATTAAACTTCATTGGTTTAGTTTCATTGCTCAAAAAAATATTCTAGAGGTTAGCATTTCAAGAAATGGTATCAACTACAACAGTCAAAACACCTTCCTGGGATCAAGTATTACCTGGCACCCTGTATAGCCCCGCTAGCAGTTAGATTCAAACAGCAGTGTAGTCGTTGTTACAGGGGAGTATTTTATGGCTGATTATTTTGTGACTGACTGGCTCTCTCCTTCTCCCCACCAAATCCCTTTTTATGACAGGAGCTGTATTCTAAGCTGCATTCACTTGGCAAGGTTGAATCTGAAAGCTTGTTAACCCTGACCACCCAACTCGTCAAGGAAAAGTTGCCAGCATGTGAAGTGGAAGACATTGCAAAACATGAGCAGAAGCTAAAGGAGTGGGAGCAAGAACAAGCACTTCTCATTGATAGAGAAAGAGAGATGAGAGAAAAGGCCAAGCAGGAAATGGAAGCTAGGAAGCTAGCTGAAGCATCTGCTTAGTGCTGGAACTCAAAGATGACCATAGTGGTATGCATTCCTCTGTCAGTGAACTGAAGTGCTCACCATTATTAATATTTTACTTCAATCCTGCTGCAAGTGTGACTATATGACTGCTATATGCAAATTAAACTTTTCCCATTTTGCCTGTTCCCTGAAGTAAACCACATGTGATTTAGAAATCTTCATATTGTATGAGAGATTTTCCTCCTCCCATTAGCTTGGCAGGGGGCTGGGATTGGGATAAAGACAACACAAAGAAACAAAGACATAAGAAGTAGCTTGCCTGTGATGAAAGGTGTAGAGAGTGGAAGGAACAAAAGAAGAGGGAAGAATTTAAAACACAAGTTGTTTCAGTAGGGGTTTCTCACAGGAAAGAATGCCTTGGCTGCTCTGAACTTCAGACGCTAAGAGGATTAACGTATATCGATGGGGTGGGGTTTTTTCCCAACTCATTTAGAAAATTCAGGCTACTATACATGGAGTTGGAAGCCTAACTATAGACTGTAAAACTACTTTTTTAAAGAGCTTTGGCCTAGTGAGTTAACACTTGTGCAGGCATTCAGATGTGCATTCCCTGAAGGAAATTAGAAATTTCTGACTTTACTAGTGCAGCTCTGCTCCATTTTTAAGGTCAGTAGAGAAACATGCACAATCACCTCAACATACACTGAGGAGCCTCAGACTGCAGTGCAGTTTCCTTTTATATTCTGGGGGTTGTTTCATCGGGGTTTTTTGACCTAATTCTCTTCTTGTCTCAGCTGTGTATACGGTTCCATGCCCCATTCTTCAGATTAGTAAGACAATGCAGGTATTCACACAGAGGACAAGGAAACGGCAAGGGAGGAAATTGTCATTGTGTGTTGGTTGTGGGATGCATCAGGATTCATCCCTGCTTACAGTCCCTGTCACCACTGAATCTCATCAGCTGCCGCCAGCAACTTTATGCATCTCACATGTCCTGGTTTGAGAGTCCTGTTTGGTGGCTGTTCGTTTGGTGACCAGCCCAGCCTGAACCATGACATCATGGCAGGGCAAGCTGCTTGAGAAGGGGGAGACCCTAGCAACGACTCCGCTGTATTGCAGCTTATGGCAACAATGGTCTTACCTTACTGTGCTTTACCACAGTAAGAGAAGCATTTCCAGTTTTATCACATACCTGAGTGCATGGCAAAAACCATATTACAAACTCACTGTAAATCCAATCAGAACTCGCCACAGATCTATGAAGTGGGAATGTTTCAACCACAGGAAATCATTCTGTTCGCACACACGAAATACCTCTGTTATTCCCAGCAAGCACACTCAGAGTTTGGTTGCTTTTACATATCCAAGAACTTGGCAGTGAGGTCCTTTACCCCATCTTATCTGCAGATGCCATAGTTTCACCCTTACTGCAGTAAGAGGGTGCTGTCTACAGGCAAGTGGATGATTTTGGGGCTTCACCTAACTAAACTGATGGTGGAATTCCCTGGGCAACTTTTCTCAAGTCTCCTAAAATTTTTTGCTCTTTCTTGGTCTGAATGCTTTCTAATTACTAGGAGAACTTGGGAGCCTTGCACGGAGAGTAGGAGCCTGAACACACTCGTAAGAACAATTTCCTTAAAGCTGGTGACTTTAAAGAGGTCATCACTCCTAATGCAGCCACAGGTGAAACGTCCCTTCCCTAACCACATATTTCAGTTCTTCAGTATCAGAATGTGGGTTGTAACTCCAAGGGCTCACAGTCACTCCTGAATCCTTTCCTGGCTTCTCTCTGTAGACATCCCTTCTCCCTCCTGGGATCTCCTCTATGCCACCACATCTCAAGGCCCTCCTTGCTGACACACAGCCTCTAGGCCTGGCAGCTGCGTAAGATACAATGTTTGGCTAGACCACAGTGGGCACCACCACATTTCTCCTTGTTTCTTGTGAGCATCTGTTTCTTGGCAGCACAAGGAGCTCAGTTCTGGCCGCCCTTCCCACTCCCTCCCCCTGCTCAGTGGATGGGCCAGGCTGCTAACATTGAGCTGCCAGCTGCCGTCTGCCCTGCTGCCCGTCCTCACGGAGCACGCTCCACTTCCCCTGCACCCTTTCTATTTAGACTTGACTATTACAGCAATAAGAGAAAAAAAATTCCCCCTCTATGCTCTGAGTAGCCTGATAATGAATATTACAGGTTGTCTTCGTGGTTTGCTCCAGGTGCTGTGGGTTTGAGTCCTCTGAGACCAATCCAAAGCCTGAACTTAAAGCGGTTTAGATAGAACCTGTCTCTGCCTTTGCCTGAATCTCCTCCCATGTATCCTCTCTGCCCTTGGGAGAGGGGGGTTTCCCTGCCAAATACTTTGCAGGCAGCAAAGCAGGTTCCTGGGGGTCACATGAAGGACACCAAACCCCGAGATCTGCAGCGGACGGTCTGGATCATTTGTGGTTAAAGGCACCAAAAGTTCTGCCAAGCCCTCTCGTTTGTCTGTCCCCTCAGAATCACCCTGAGCAAGAAACCACGTCCACAGGCTGGGCCAGCTGCACACCAGGGCCCCTTTTCCCACCCCCTCATGCCCCAGCCAAGTATTTCTCTGTGGTCCGTTAGTCCTTGTCTTGCTCCTCACCACTGTCTCACTGAATAGAAACCAGGTCCTGCCAAACCAGTGCTTTCTGACCTAGCGAATCCTCGGGTTTCCCCCAAAGCCTGACTGCACCCTCCTGAATTCTCCAGCAATCCTTGCCGCTGCTTCCCTTTTGACATCACCCTTGATCCCCTCCGGGTTCCTCCCATGTATTATTTCACCACGTCTCTTTGTCCTGCACCCTGGTCTCAGACAGCAGTGTGCCCCATAACCCTGTGGATGGGAAGCAGCCCTGGGGCAGCAAGCTCTTGGCCCCACTGAGATGTGAGGCCCCTAGACACAGCTCAGTCGCGAGAGGTTGAAAACATGAGTTAGCAGCTCAAGCTTGAGGGGTGGGAGGAAGGCGTTCTCTGCTCTGGTGGCCTTTCCTGCCTGCTAACTTTGAGAAGGGCTAACAGTGGGACAAGCAAACTGTGGGATGGGGTAATTCACAGTCGGGTGTTGTTCAGGCACATGCTGAGCTCCTGGGGAGACATGGATGGTAGCTGTGCACCGGGAACGCAGCAGCATGGAAAATCAACAGGCTATCAACTAACTCAGCTTGACTTACCCGCTTTCCACCTTCCCCCTGCAGGAAAAGTTAGACAGACTTGGCTGTTTGCCCCTTGCATAAATCATGGTGCACACACCAACCTGTTTTTCAGCTGCTTGCTGGATTACTTTTAAAAAGCAGTTTGAAGAACACTTGTAGCAACACCTAGGAGTGAAACCAGCCCCTAGGTAGTCAAAAGCCCTTCTGTCCAGATGCCCATGGCTTTGTGTGCGCTCCTGTGACAGCCGTCACCCGCTGTGATACAGCCAGCTGCATTTAGGAGTGGGGTGGAAAAGGCATACGCCTGCTTTTAATCGGCTTGAACATGAGCTCTGACTCTTAAGGGATGAATGTGGATATGTGCATATGTATATCAAAAAAGGAGAAATACAGAATCACAGACTGATAAGCATGTGATGTGTGAAAAGGGCAACAAAGCCAGTGAGGGGTCTAGAGAGTAAGTCTTATGAGGAGAGGCTGAGGGGAGACCTTGCCTTCTACAACTACCTGAAAGGAGGTTGTAGAGAGATGGGGGTCGGTCTCTTCTCCCAAGTCACAAGCAATAGGACAAGAGGAAATAGCCTCAAGTTGTGCCAGGGGAGGTTCAGATTGGATATCAGGAAAATATTTTACTCTGAAAGGGTTATTAAGTATTGGAATGGGCTGCCCGTGGAGTTGCCTGAGGCACCATCCCCGGAGGTATTCAAAAGATGGGTTGACGTAGTTCTTAAGTGGCATGGTTTAATGTTTTTCTTTTGTTTTGTATTGGTTTTGTTATCAGTCAGGCTGATGATTGGACTAGGTAATCTTAAAGGTCCCTTCCAACCTAGACAATTCTAGGATTCCATAAACACAAAAAGCTGCTGAGTTCACCCAGTCCTATGTAATCATTCAATGCAAGCTCACAATCCAATGAGCAGTTCCCCACTAGGGTGCTCTTAGGCTTTTTGAAATGCTGCTTTTTGCTGCACTGTTTCAGACAGCTGCTTAGACATTTCTGCACAAGGATGGGACTGGCAAAATATTTCCTGGAGGGGACAGACCAAAATATTTATTGGTAGTAACACTATCTCCTTTCTTTGGATCACCTTTCCTAGAAATATTCCTTCACATCCTGTTTTCATTGGAGACTACAGCTGTGATTTGGATTGCATTTTCTTCCATGCCAGCATGTCTCTAAGGAGTGCACCTTTCTTCATGAAAGTTTTTGAGCAATCTCCCTACTCATGGGTAGTGTGTGTCTGTACAGTAAAGGCAGAAGGAAATCTCAGGGTGCTGGAAGGAGTACAGCTGCATGCGCAGTCACTGAGCTGTGCATGCAAACACGGTGATCAGCAGCCTAAACACCTGCCTGAAGTAGTGCTCGTGGTAAAGTGTTGCCAGACCTGTATAGGCTGGGCAGTGTTAACAGCTCCCCTGTGTTCCCACAGGTGTGGGAGAGACCCTTCTCTCAACTATAATAGACAAGAGGTATGGGAACCGATACAGATGCAAAGCCTGTTTGGTATGTTGGCAGGAGTTCAGCTGCTGTTAGGAGAAAAAAAACAGCACTTTCAAGGTTAAAGCTCTTCCTTTTAATTCAAAAAGCAGCTTCCCAGATCAAATCAATGGCAGGCACCACATAATGCAGCCGATAAGGCAGTAACCCTCCCACAAGTGTCGCTGGCAGAACACTTCCAGCAAAGCACTGAAGGTCATTATCCATTATTCACAAGAGGCAAATTGCATATTTATTCCCTTGCAGCTCAAATAAATGTTGCCTGAAGCCTTGCACAGATGGTCCCTATTTATGGTAACACCCAACCTTGCCAAGAGAAGGTTACTAGACGCTCTCAGCCCGTCAGACACTGTCCTACACACAGAGCTGGTATCAAGCTCCTTCTCAAAGCTTCAAGCACCTGCTCCTTCCCACAGCGGCCTGTTCCAGCTAATTGCCTGCTGATCCCAGGGCTCTCTGGTCCCCCTAAAACTGTGGGAGCAGGATGATGACCTACCTCAGCTGCAGATCAAGGCTGTCTAGTGCGAGGACCTTTCTGACCTGACCAGCCATTGCTGTGCTGCTGAGACAGGTAGAAGACAACCCAGGACACAGGTTAGCAAACATCCTTTCTTTCCCCACCTCCTCAGGTAAACTCTTCTTGGAAATACTGATTTGCACTCCAGGGTGTTCATGTTAAGTATTTAAATGGCTCAGTGGTTCAGTTTTCCTTCTGCTTTGTAAGCTAAGAAAGCAACGCAGCTGGGCTGAGGTAACATGAGGTCTGTAAAATCTCTGTCAAAAATAACTTCTGGACCTTAACAGGTATACAGGATGTAACCTCAGTGTATGTAGACACTGTTACGTATATTTAGCTTTGTTCATATTAGGGCATAAGTTCCATCGATTTCTCTTACCTTCTCTGTGTAATTCATAAGCTCAGGTGATGGGCTGAGCAGCAGTGTGATGTGTAAATCATGGGATATCCAATGTTTTTGGTGGTGAAGCTGGCAGCAGATGCATGGTCAACCTCTACCCCTGGCCAGCTCTTCTCCCTGGGGCTGGTAATGCTGGAGTTGCTCAGCTGCAGAAAAGCAGCTACATCAAGTAGTAAGGGTCTGCAAGAACCAAGGAAGAGAACTCAGGCAGACTGTAGTGCCTGTTGATTCAGTGCTTTAGTTCTCCCCAGTATTTAATTTCTCGTGGAAATGATGCTGACCATGCAGTCAGAAACCAGCAGATCCCCTGCCAAGCTGAGGGCACTCAACATCACTCAGCTTTTGGTGGGCTGAATCTGAAAAAAGTACACGCAGAACAACAGAGGACAAATGCCTGAGGGGCTTCATGATATTGTGGACCAGTTGTGCCCATGGGAGATGAAAGCAGGGACCACAGCAGTAGGCAGTGGTCAACAACTGTTCACTTGGTAAAGGACATGGGAAATGCTCATGCAGCAGAAATACTGCGTGTCCGGAGACACCCTCTAGGAAGCCAAGGAGCTTTGCTGAAATGCTGGGAATAAGCTGGATCTATGAGGTGTTGCCAGGGCTTCTACTCAAAAGATCTCTGGACACCTCCTTGCCTTCCATCCTAGGAACCATGGAAAGCTACAATTTCCTCCCAACCAGCCACAGAACACTAGAACTCAATATTAAAGTCTCCAGGTCTAGGATGCCAGAAGACAGATCCCTCCTTTTTGATAGACCCAAAAGGTCTGAGGGAGTATTTTTCTCCCATGCCATCTGAAATACCTCATAAACTGATTGAATTTGTTCATTAACAATGCTAGTGGAAATAAAATTTCTCCTCCTCAGCATCTGTGTTGAAGAAAGGAGTTTTTGTTTGGCATATGGAAGCAGTAAGCAAAACACTACAGACCATGCCCATATCTACAGGTACCTTGGGTGGTCCCACCTGTGCATATCTACAACTTTGCCTTGCAACCGGAAGTGAATAATTTGGGTTGAAGTCTGACCAGTCTGCTTTGCACAATCACTTTAATTTATTATAAGTGTCATCAGGCTACTCTACCACCACAGCTCAAAAAGCTTCGACACAGACGTATGCAGGACTATAGCTGAGATATGATTTGCAGCAATTGATTCCCCTCATCTGTTTTTAATTGTTTTTCTACTTTGTCGCGTTCGGCTCAATTCAAGCCAAAAGCAGTGTTTCTCATTACTGTCATTAGAAGTTACAAATCTGAGACGTTGGAGGCAGATAAGGGTCCACAAAAAAGACTGCTGTCTGAGGATGGAGGAAATCCCACAGGGCCACTGCTTCTCCTGCGAAGTGAGTACCCCTTGTTCCCTACTTCCCCAGCCTTTGCCTGCTTTCACATCTTTACTATCTGCATGAGATAAAAAGTGTAAGGGTTGCCTGGCACACCTCACCGTGCCAGGCATCACAGTGGCAAGCAGAAAAGGTGGAAAGCCTGATCTTATGGCATCCCTTTAACAGCAGTAGAGTGAAAGTCTGATGTTTCTAAAGTAAAAAACTGAACTAAGATGCCACCTGTCCCAAATGCTCTGTCCCCTTCCACTGGGATTACTGAGCAGCAGGTGGTCAGGTGTCCACCAGAGACAAGCTGTGCACTCTCGTTTAAACACAACAGTTTTGGAAAAGACCTCTTTTCCAAACCAGGGTGGGCTCAGTTTGGTGTACCTTTATTGGGTGTCACCTCTGACACAGTCCTTTTAATGTGTGCTTACTGAAAATGAGGTGTTTTCTCATACTGCTGAAGGATACAGAAATGAGAACAACAGTAGGAAGCCACATCATGGTACACCATGGTAATGTTTTACGCCACAAGAGATAAAAGCAATCTTCCGTGTTTATTTTCCAATTTCTAAAGAGATTGGTTCTTATCTAGCATTCAAATAGTCATTGATCTTTTGAGAAAAAAATCCATAGAGCTGGTAATTATGGTTGAAGGAAAGGGAAAACTTAAAAATACACAGATACACAAAGACAAGAAACATGTCAACACCACTTTGCCACTTTTGTATTTTATTGTGGAACTGAGTTTGTTTCCTTTACATCAAATATCCTCAGTGGAAGAGGGGACATTGCACACAAATATCATAAAAGCACTACATATTACTTTCACCGGAAACTAATTTTCTACATTAGATATGACTGGATAGAATAGAAGGGATGCAGGATTATAAGACATAATACCATACACAGCTGCAGACTGACACAAACACCATTCAGAACAAGAGAGAGGAGGTGTGTGAGGTGCTTCTCAGCCAGGAACAAGACTGTTTCTTTCCATAGTTTGGAAGATAATGGCTGCATGCAAATGTGTGAAAGCATATTTCAGATTTCCTCTTTTACCATTGTGATTACAGCCCAGTCTTGAAGAGGTAGCTCCTGCCATCTGGAGCTCCTACCTAGTCTAGTGCAGAGAAGCTGTTTTTTTTAATTATTTTTTTTTCTTTTTTCTTTTCCTTTCTATGTTTTTATGCCATTGTTTTATTGAGTTACTTTTTTTTTTTTTTTAGATTTTTTGTAAAGTCACAACAAACAGATTTTTGCTCTTTATTTCTTTTAAATAGCAAACATTTTTAAACCAGGTGAATAATATAATTGCATTCTAAGAAATGCTTACCCCTAGTTGCTTTTAGTGTTTTGTTCAATTATTAAGTGAAAAGATGAAAACTTACAGTTTCTTTCAAGTGTAAGTATTATACTTTTTCCTTTTCTAATAAACCCAGTCCAACAAAATTACTATTTCTCTCAAAACACCATTACTGAGCAAGAACCTCTGGCGACAGATGAACAAAGAGAAGAGTATGACAGAAACATCCCAAATGCACAATAAGCGCTCTTTGGAGCTGACTTGCTTGTGGTGGGAGGTACTGAAGATTCAATTAACAAATTGATTAAATCTTAGTAAATGAGTACCAGAACTCTCCTAAAATGCATAAGCTATCATAGACAATTAAAAAATCCCCACATTCATATACATAGTTATCTCCATTCACCACAGTATGTAAAGTAAGTAAAAGAAAAATCAAAAGTAATTTCTGTGAAATTTAAGGTGAAAATAGAAGTCAATGAAGTTAGGCCCACCCCTTTGGAAAAGGCATGCAAGAAAAGCCCTATCCAAGTTTAGGAGTGGGGTGGGATCCCCATAGTTAATTCTTCATTGAACTATATTAAGAAATACAGTAACAGCATATATATCATGACCGAGGATGCTGTTACAGGTAATACCATCATTTAAATGGAGTGTCCTTTACACTCAGATATTGAATCTTTATAATTAGAGTAATCAATAACAAACCATGCTCCTAGAAATCTATGCTGATCAACAGCACTCATCGTTAATGTACACGGTACATTTTGATGACTGTTACACTAAACTAATTGTGTAGTACTAGGACTAGCACAGTTAGATTAGTTCCACAGGCAGGAAAGACATTAAGGGCAAGAGGAGTTAATGGAGGAGATCATTGCTGTGTTGCACCCAGGCACCATTGCCATTTGAAATTGAGTGGATGGAATAGGCATTACAATACCTCAGAATAGCCAGACCAGGGTTTTAATGTTTCTGTAGCAGCAAAAAAGCGAATACAGTTTAACATCAGCAGTAACTGTCTTCTTGTTATTATTATTTTAAAAGTAAAACAAATGCTTGAGCCATCACAAATTTGCTTGGGGAGACTTAAGGCTTGATTCCAATTTCATTTACAGTAGGACCAAATGATTGTAACTTCCCTGATGTAGTAGTGAAATTGCTTCCGATTCAGAGGAGTAAGTGGCATAAGTGAGATTAGTCTCAGGACCACTGCTGTACTTAAAGCAGAGACACCAACCATTTCAGGTATCATCAGAAGATCAGAAAACCTGTTCCCACCCACTTGAAAAGTTTGAAAGTAGACAACGCAGAAAGAATTGTGGAAATATTACAAATATGCTGCCAAATGTTTTGCCTATAACTTTGTAGAATATGTATTGCAAGAACAATTTTAAGTGAATGATTATGAACGCAGCAAATATGCTTGCTTCCATAACACATTTCCATCTGCCTTTTGAGCTATAGTCATTCTGAGTTATTCTTAACAACTTAAAAGGTATAGCAATAAATAAAACACTGTTGCTAGACATACCTAAGAAAAAAAAAGAGAAGATATTAAAAAAGAAATCAAAATCCCCAACAACTGACAAACAGTAATTCACAGCATTACATGGGTCTTAGGAGGCCCACATTTAAAGGACCCTAAGGCAGTAGAAAAAAACCCTCATAAAAATTAGGTGTGCAAACATATCCCTATTAAACAAAAATATCCTAACAGTGTAAAACTGAAATAAATTCTTAAGTAAAGAAGATAAAATGAGATCATAGTTCATTATGAAACTTAATACCATCCATAATGGTGAATCATACAGACCAGCATGTGTCTCTATTCACCCTCTTTACACCCTCTTTAAATTTGGATTTGAAAATGTCTTACAATGTAACAACATTTTTTTAATTTGGATAAAACTTTTGAGACTAAAAAAATCCAGACTGTGTTAATCACAGAACAGTGCTGCTGTTCCTTTGCAAGCAGTCTAGAGAAGGAATGGAAGGAAGGAGGAGAGGGAAAGGGAAGGGAAGGGAAGGGAAGGGAAGGGANNNNAAGAGGAAAGGAAAGGGTAAGAAGAGGAAAGGAGGAGGAGGAAAGAATACAAGAAAAGAGAGGAGAGGACAGGACTTATTTTAGCTTATTGCTTATTCTATCTTTTTTCAAGATCTTGTGAGGGTTGAGAATACTTACACTTGTAAGTATTACACAATCACCTTTTCAAATCCCATTTTCTATCACCATCGATTTTTTCATCAATTTTCTATCACCAACTAATTTTTACCAGCAGGGTGCCCTTCCACTCCCCCAAAAGGTACTGGCAGTTGACTATTTTCAATAAATTTTACTTCAATATCCATTCTCACCAGAACCTTAAACAACATTATTCATTTATCTTACAAAACTACTAAAAAAATTGCCTTCACCAGAAAAAATTTTCTTTGCATTTTCCTGCAAATGAAAATGTTTGTTAGAAGTTCATCTATTAAAAGTTCCCGCAGCACTAAAAAAAAGGTTTCTGTACATTTGTTCCCACATTCACTTTTAAATTAAACAAATAAAATAAGATAAGACAAAGGAGTTGAATACTGTACAGGCTTGCAGGTAACATTTTTCATCATTCTGAATGATTCACTAAGTTTGGTAACTCTGATACTGGACACCACTTCAATCTTGCTTCCACAGTACAAAAGAAGCTTTAAAAAAAATGCTCACCTTGTCTTGTTGAGCTGTCCAGATGCATCAATGAAGCGTTCATATAACTAGCAGACGTAATTCATAGCACCAAGCCATTTGACCAGTCAGATAGGTTTCTAGTACCACACATGCACACTCACATTTTACTGATGTAACTATGATCCTACACAGATGTTTTATAAATTTGCTGTCTCAACATTAAAAAATAAGTGCATCGAGTTTCTTTGTACATTCAAGTCACTTCCTAAGGCAAATTATCTATTGTATGTACTCCCGACTGCTTTGGTATTTTGCTTCAGTTAATCGAAAGTGGACATGAGTGTTCGAGCATGTGGACTAGTCATGTCTGGCTGGAGTGACTGGACTTTCACTGGGAGCATGCCTTAGACCAACAATTCTGCGTTTTGAAAGAAAAGTTTCAGACTTCTGGATGGGGTGTAGACTATGTGCATATTTGGCCTACGATTGTTATGGTATGTCAGTATGCAGAGTTCAAACTAAAGTGGAAAACTGCTGATGAGTGTTTAGGTTGTATGTCCCTTCCTAGCCACATTCGATTTCTTTTTATTTTCCAGCCAACTTAATTCTGCAAAAAGAAAATAAGATCCCCCTTGTGATAGCTCAGATTGATACAAATTTAAAGCTTTATTTTCAAATGAGAGCATAAGCAGAATTCATTAAAATTGATACACCAGTTGCCATGAGACTAATGCAGATCTAGTTACTTATTTCTTTCTCCTCCTAACCCTCTCTCTCTTTCTCTCTCTTTGTGTTTCTTTAGAGGGCAAATGCCTCTACCTGGCAGAAGTCAGTTGGGGTTGCTAGTGCATGGTTTCCAAATGTTCAGTGGAGATGAAACTGGATCTGTATTTTCACAGTAATTTGAACCCTACTACGGGAACACTATTATTTCCCTTAGCGATCAGCAAAGACTGAAAAATATTAGTGACTTGCATCACTGTGACACAGTATAGCATTTGGCAGGTATGTAGTTCAGCAGTTGAAATAGATGGGTTGAAGTTTTAGAAAAGGTGTTTTTGAACTGAAGAATTTTTGGAAATAAAGTTTAATCTTGTGGTGCATGGTCTTGTTCTTACAGTTCAATCTTGCATGCAGGAAAAGATTCATCTTGCATAACAACAGTGCTGCTGCTTGCCAAAACCATGATGTTGAGTTCCTGCTGTTTCTCATGGGTCTCTTGGTACCATTCCCTCATCACTTCTGAGTCATGGGTTGGGATTAAGGTAACCTGCAACACAAAACAGGAGAAGTCCCAAGGAATGAACAACTGAAAAAAATTATGAGAAAAACAAGAAGCCCCAGCCGACACGTATGTTTCCCTTTTGGAAGGATTGGGTCTTTATGCAATAAACACTTCAATAAATAGATGAATAAAAGGAAATAAGTGAACACATAGATAAGGTATAATTACTGCAAAGAAGTAGTTTATAAAAATAAAACCTTGGTTTTGTAAGTTGTTGAGACGCAACTTTCCAGAGAAGTAGCAGCCTTTAGTCTGCACTGATAGGTCTACAGATTATGGCCAAACATTTTGTTAATTTATTGATCATGATGGAAAGGTAAATGAAGTTTCCAAGTATGCATGATCACATATAAACCATGAAATATTCACTTTTCTTTCCTACTTACAAATCAGAACATTTCCAAACTCAGCCTACATATGGTATAGTAACAGATGAAACAGTGAAATGGCCCTGTAAACAGTTCTCAACTGTTTTATTCACCAGAAACAGGTCACAAGGACTAGAAATGGAGGAGCAGCAGCTGAGTGTGATGCAGCTCTGTGCTTCACTTGAGTGTTCTCTCACGACACCATAGTGCAAAGTCTGGGGGCCCTATTCCCTGGCAGCTGCCATTCACTCCAGAGGCACCCTGGCTTCCCATTGTTAATTCCCAGAGAAGATTAAATTTCCAGGTAGAGATGATAGTGAAGAGCCTACCTGCATGTTAGTCTCCCATTGTGCCTTGCCCTCAAGCAGGGAGTCCAGAACAGCCCTGCTTGGCTCATCAGCTGCAGAATCGTTCCCACTCACAACATAGTAGGATGACCGCACTCTCTTGAAAAACTCAACATCAACGTTCTTGCTGTTGCTGTGGTTGGGAATGTACACCAGGTCCAAATACACTGGAGGTCCTGGAGGCACTGCTGTAGATTTTACCGCCTTAGTATTCCCAGGTCCTTTGGAAATCAAACAACAAAAAAATATATCACAGGTGGGTTAAAAACATGTATTTATTAATTACTGTTACAGCTGCTGAGATGTGTCCAGCTATTAGATTACCCTCCCACATCTAATGACATGTTCCAGTTTTGTTGTATCCCAATTATGATTGTAATGGGAGGAAAAACCTGAATAACTGTAACTACAATTACTTCACTACAACATAACCAAATATTCACTGAATCTTTCACAGGAAAATACTACTATTATTCAACAATTACTGTGCAGGGCCGTGATTACTGAATTGCCATTCAATAAATACTGGTATTAATTTTCAGGTTCAGAAGTACAGCTTTTTGAAAGCATCAGGTATGCACAACTATAAAACCTAAGGTCACACAGGGTGCCGTGCAGATTTGAAACAGTCCTGAGATTTGGGATATCAGCACATAGCAAGACATGGTACGTGTTGATATACTCAGACTGCCTCACAGGCGCATCAGTAAGGTAGGACATGTAAGCAGAAAGAGGAGCAAAGAGGAACTTGGGAGAACAGAGAGACTTGTGAAGCAATTACTTGAGAAAAATTGAGAACAAGTGTTTGTTTCCCTGCTGGGTCATCATGGGCACATACAAATTAGTCACTTATCAGAAAGAGTAGGGGGAAGCATTTTTTTGCTCCCATACATGTTATAGTACTTGTTCTAAGAAGAGCTTCAGTGAAGGACTGAAGGGACTTGAGGGACTCTTCGTCAGGAAGTCTAGCAACAGGACGAGGGGTAATGGTTTTAAATTGGAAGACGGGAGATTTAGATTAGATATTAGGAAGAAGTTCTTTCCTGTGAGGGTGGTGAGGCACTGGAACAGGTTGCCCAGGGAAGTTATGGATGCCCCATCCCTGGAAGTGTTTAAGGCCAGGTTGGATCGGGCTTTAAGCAACCTGCTCTAGGGAGAGATGTCCCTGCCCATGGCAGGGGGGCTGGAACTTGATGATCTTTAAGGTCCCTTCCAACTCTAACCATTCTATGATTCTATGAAAAGGAAGTTCAAAGTTTAAGAATACTACGAAAAATAGTGGCCCTTGCTATGCACTGACTCATGGTGTGAACTGAAATTCTGGATTCAACCAGTAATGTTACCCAGATGATCACCTTTTATGTACTGCTTGCCTGCTCACGTTATTACAAAGGACAAAGTTCAGTAAACAATTATCTGAGCAATAGACTCTATTCAGGGCCACAACTGTAAGGCCAGCAAAGTCCATTACAATTGTCTTGCATGTCCTGCTGCTCATCATAGGGCAATATGCCAAATAAGCATCATGATGTGATAAAATTTGCTGAATTAGGGAGTTTTTCCTACTGGCTATGTTACAAAATCTTTCATCGTAAAAAAACCCTGTCATATACCTTTCTGAACTGTGGAAATCGACACTGGATAAAATATCAGGCATTACATTTTGCACTTAAATATCATTATCAAATAGGGCCTTGTCTTCTGCTCTAGCATATATCTGAGAAGTATACTTCAAGGAAGAGGAACCTCATACAGAGCTAAAGTGATGGAGAAATGTAAAGCACAAGGACCTATATTGCTGCCTTGAAATGCATCTAAAAACAGGGACATGCAAATGATGGTGTGAGAAAGGAACAGTGGACCATTTAAAACAGGGAAGCTAAAGACAGTTTAACACGGGTTTGTTCGTATTGAATCCCAGACCTGCTTCTTGTAAAAAAAGCTTTCAACAGAACATAAGTCCTGACAACAGCAAAATTAAAGTATCCCCCAAACACTCTCTAACAAGATCTGCCGGAAACAGCAGATTAGCACAATGTCTCCTTCAGTAATCTAATTCATATTTTATTACTACTTAGAATACACAACAGTCTTTCAAAATTACATTAACTTTCTGTATGTCTAGTCATCACTGATGGCGTAAGACTTTAACCGGATTATGTGATGTACCTGCTCAGTTCACTGAAAGAGCTCTTACTACTGTTATCATTTTTTAAAATTCATTTATCCTTTTAAAGTTAATCCAGGGAATTAATAAGAGCATCCAATGGCTGACAGTACCTTTGCCTCCCACTATATTAAATTGCAGTAATTTGTATTAAGAGAATTGTGCCTACTTGTTTCTTACAATGAGTAAAGTGATTTACTTTGCAACTGATTTCACTTCACTACAAAAGTTGTACTTTTAATTCTATTAGTTGGTTAGCAGTTTAGTCAGTTAGTATTAAGTTCTTTATATTGTGTGTGCTCTCTAAGCAAATTGATCCATCAAGTTTCTCGGATCACAAAAGTTAATTTAGTGAATTTCATGCATATAAATATAGCCTTTACATGCTGAATTTTTATTTAAAACTTGGATTTTCTTTACGGATTTGCTACCAACCACATTTTCAGCTGATAGAAAGGCAAACCAGCTTCATTACAACAACTGAGAAAATCGTAACACTGGGGAACTGCTATCTGTCTTTACCTGTGGTTGCAGTCTTTGCTGACTTCGAAGTTGTATTTGCTGCATTCTTGGTGTCCTTGTCTTTCTCTTCCACTCGAGACTTTAGTTCTGGAGAAGCTATATTTTTTGTTAACTTCTCCACAGACTCCTTCTTTTTTTGAGAAGCTGCTTTGGAAATTTTCTCTAAAGATTCTTTAGTTGCTGGCTTTGGTGAAGCCACCTGTTTTGATTTACCATCACTTTTTTTAACAGGAGAAGACGACTTGGTCTTAGTACCCTGCTTTTTTGTCTTTGCCTTTTCTTTGAGGTCCTTCTTCAAAGGTTTACCCAAATTCTGATCAACAGGCAGAGCTTCTGGATCAACCATGGAAACATCAGGGTGCCTAGGGGAAGGGCTGTGATCCTGCATTGGGACAGGTGGTGGGTCAATGTGTTTGTATGTAATTGTCTTGTCAGTTGGAATGGTTTCTGATTCATCTTCCGAGTCAATGTTAGCATCTGCAGTGATGGAAGGACATTCCTCAGTCTCAGGGGGAACATCTGAATCAGTCTGAGATGGGGCAGACTCGCTCACAGATGTGGGAGGGGTTTCATCACACTGTCGCCCTTGCTGCTTTCCCCCAGAAGGCGGCTGTGCTCCCCCAGATTGAGCTAATAGCATCTCTTGATCCTGGGATTGTTCTTCACTTGCAAACCATTCAAGGGGGTTTGGGTTGATAAATGAGGGTGAAAGTTCAGTTTTGGGATGTTTATACTCGCAGGAAGACACAAGGCATAAATCAACATCTTGGCGGGATTCTGCTAATGATTTTCCTGGAGTGAAATATCCACTTGCTTCATAGGAATAGCTACTGGCTTCAGGTGACCTGGAGGCTCTCCCAGTTGTCTCAAATGAGTAACCTGTGGCTTCAGGCGAACTGGAGGCTTTCCCACTTGTCTCACAGGAGTAAGCTACGGCCTCTGGTGATCTGGTGGTTCTCCCAGTTGTTTCATGGCAGTAGCTAATGGCTTCTGGTGATTTAGTGGTTTTCCCTGTTGTTTCATAGGAGTAATCAATAGTATCAGGTGATCTTGTAGTTTTCCCAATTCTATCATAAGAATAATCCGAGGCCTCAGGTGATTTGGTGGTTTTCCCTGTTGTCTCGTAGGAATAATCTGTGGCTTTAGGGGACCTGGTGGCCTTCCCAGTTGCTTCACAGGAATAATCCATAGCCCCTGGTGACCTGGTGGTTTTTCCTGTCATCTCATAAGAGTAATCTGTGGCCTCAGATGACCTCATATTTTTCGCAATTATCTCATAGGAATAATCTGTGGCCTCAGGTGACCTAGTAGTTTTCTCAGTTGTCTCATAGGAATAGTCCGTGGTCTGAGGTGATCTAATAGATTTACCATCTACCTCATAGGAGTAGCTAATATCTTCTGGTGACCTAGTAGTTTTCTCTGTGGCCTCATAAGAGTAACTAAGCTCTTCCGGTGACCTGCTTTTCTCTGAATCTTCTTTTTCTGGGCTGAGTAAAGGTTCTGGACTGTGCTTTGTTAGGGGCTCCTGGTAACCAAATGCTTTGACAGAGGACATTTGCAGTGACAATGAAGGAGTATGACTAGCTGACACTGCTTCTGTGATGGCAGAAGGTGAATCTGGAAAACTAGGAGAGTACAAAGGAGAGGATTCCCTTGGAGTTAATGGAGATAGGTCAGACTTTGGTGACAGCTTTTCTCCTAGGCTCTGCATCTTTTCTGATGTAAAAGAAGAATGTAGTGACATATCTCTGGGTGGAACAGCACCTGAAAAAGTTTCCTCTGGCAGTGGTGAAGTTACCTGGGAAGGTGTATGAGCTGATGAAGTTGAGGACGATGCTTCAATTTGAGAAACTGAAATAATTTCGGAAATATCTTTCTCCTGAGAGTAAGATGGCTGCTCCACAGGGGAAATCTTCTGTGCAAAAGTAGGCTCCTGTATATCTGAAGGGCTATAATCTACTTCTGTTGGTCCATTTTCAGATATATGATGTATACTAGTGCCTACAGTCGGATATTCTGGAGACTGCCTACTAAAGTCCATTGCTAAAGACTGCTCAGGGGACTCCTGACCAAATTCTACTGACATAGTTGACTGTTCAGGAGATCTGTGATCATGCACCAACATTCTTGATTTTGCAGTTTTAGGTGAGAAATCTGGTGGAGAAATTGACATGGGCCTTGGGCATTCTTCCTTAGACGGAGACATTTCTGTTTCCTGAAAAGTTGTTGGTGTTTGTACTACTGACACCGAAAGGGAATCATCAACTTCAGTAGAGTGGGGAGATCCAACCTCAGCATGCAAAGAAGGAGATGCGTCATCAGTAGTTGGTTCTGGAAATGAACTAGTAGCCACAGAAGCTGTAGAGACAGAAGCTACTCCTTCAATATGGGAATAGGTGTCTTCTGCTATAACCTCGTCAACGGGAGTTGCAGACTTGTCAGAAACAGTGCCTTCTGAAATAGACATTTTGGTATCTTCTTTTAAAGAACCAAACTGACTGATATCTATTTGAGTAGGTGAGAGATCACCCACTAACTTTCGCTCATCCAAGACCAGTGAAGACTGCGAGCTGCTGGGTTCTGTAT
Organism: Thinocorus orbignyianus; assembly: GCA_013400375.1. NCBI lineage: Eukaryota > Metazoa > Chordata > Aves > Ciconiiformes > Thinocoridae > Thinocorus > Thinocorus orbignyianus. The sequence continues at coordinate 171,821 of VXBW01004058.1, read as the reverse complement.
CTTCCATTTTCCTTTCTAGGCTGAAGCCTTCCTTAATTACCATAAACTCTAAGCTTTTTTCATCTTGTTTGTCTTGGAAAAGGCCAACAGAGCTGGCTTCAGAACTTGGGCTCATTTGAACAGGTGATTTTTCTTTCTCAGGTTTCCCCTCAGAAGGATTTCTGTAATCTCTGGTGGGAGACTTTAAATCGGCACTCAAAAATGTATCATAAGAAGCCTCTGAACCTATCAGTGGTGGACTCCGTAGAGGTGAAAGAACTTTTTCAATAGGAGATTCTGAATCTGGCACAGGCTCATCCATAGGGCTTATTCTGGGTTTTGCAGACTCATCTTTAGCTTCGCTGAATTCAAAGCTAACAGGAGCATCTGTTGACTTTTCACTGGTTTCAGAGGGAAGCTGACTGGACTTTTCATCAGTGGGAGACTGATAATAAGGTGTGTGGCCAGCACTACCAGCAGCAGACTGTGAGGGAGATGCTACTTCTAATGTTTTATCTTCGGGGCTGGCACAGTGCTCTTCAGGAACTTCTTGACGTACATCAGGCAATGTAGCAACGGAGGCAGGCTCAGATGAGACCTTGATCTCATTGGGAGTGAGTGAAAAGTTCACACTACGTTCACTCAGTGGTGTTTTGGCAACAGGTGATGGAGGGGACAAACTGTCAGCTGGACTCTTGGCTGGACTATGTTTTCCACCAATGTCTTCTTGATGGAGTTCTCTGATTTCTGATTTAGCAGTGCCTTGGCTTTCGCTTTCTTTTTGCCGGTATACGTCTTGGAAAGCAGATTTGCAGAATTTGTCTTCCTCTAATGAAGAAGTTGGGGAGATGGTAGAAGCTGAGGCATTATAGTCTTTACCTTCTGTGGCCTCTGTTTTGGATCCTTCTGATAATCCATTAAAAGCATCCAGAAGTGAAGAAAGTTTAGGTCCAGCAAATTCTTGAGAGTACAGTGATGTCTCATACTTGGTAATGTTGACATACTCTTGAGAGGGTGACTCACTTTCCTCATTGTTAGTTTCATCGCTCATGACATCTCGGGGTGTTGACATTTCATCCATTGGTGTTGGTTCACTGGATATTTCGATGGTAGACTGTGTAAAACCTGAAGTAGCAGTGAATTCCTCAGGTTGATCTTCTCTATCTTCTTCATCAGAAACAGTGGCTTCACTTTCTGAACCACCAGGTAATGTCTCATCATGTATAGAAGAGGCTGGTTCAACTGCTGAATACTGAAGCTCTGAGCGTTTTGTTGGTGTAATTATAAGTAGGCCGTATTTATCTTCAACTTCACCAGCTTCTGCAGCTTTGTCTACCACAGCCATCACATAATCTTCTTCGGCTTCTATTTTTTCAGTTTCCTCTTCATCTCTGATGTCTTCTGCTCTGTCTTCCTCCTCTTCAGTCTCTTCTGTTTCTGCCTTTTCTATTGCTTCTTCCCTGTCTTCCTCAGCCAGTTCATCTGACACCTCATAATCTGCCTTTTCAATGTATTTTTCATCTTTAACATTAGCATCTGCTTCAGCAATTATTTCTTCTGAGCTATCTTCAGTTGTTCTTCCTTCCTCAACATACGGTTTTGTGGTGTCCAGTGGTGTCTTGGCCTCTTCGTCTTCACCTCGTTCCTCAGCTTCTTCTGTCTCTGCCTTCTCCTCATAGTCTCCTGCTTCAGATGATTCTTCCAAGCCAGTTCCCTCATCTTCAAACTTTTCATTGTCATCAACCCTGTGTTTTTCCACAGATTCTAATTCTTCGGGTGTTTGTTCACACTCACCCTCAGCCTCTGCGGTAGTTATGCCTTCATCAGAGGACTCAGCAGGTCCTTCATTGTCTAATTTTTCTTTTTGTACTTCAAAGGCCTCTTTCTGTACTGTGCCAGTGAATTTCAGCTCATCCTCTATAAGTGTAACTTGAGGTTTTGTTTCTTTTATTGTTTCTACTTCTTCAGCTTTTAATTCCTCAAAATCCTTTGTTAAATCCTCTGGTGAAGACATAAGGGATCTCTCTGCTTCGAGTTCCTTTCCACTGGCTGTAATTTCTGCAGCTGCTACAGCTGCTACAGTTGTGGCAGCAACTCCAGCTGCTGCAAGGGCAGCTTGTGCTCCACTGACTTTGATCTCCTTCTTCACAGTCTTAACTTTTCCCTTTTCCTTTGGCTTTCCAGCAGGTACTGCTTCTTTTTTAGCAGATTCCTCCTTCTTTTGTGGTTTAGGCTTTGCTGCTGGCTTTTTGGCATCAGTCGAAGGAGTGGCTGTCTTCTTTGTTTCTTTTGGAACCTTCTTAATGTCCTTTTTGGCTTCTTTTTCTTCCTTCTTAATTTCCTTCTTCTCTTCCTTTTTAGCTTCTTTTTTAGCTTCCTTTGGTGAAGCTTCCTTCTTTACTTCCTTCTTTGTTTCCTTCTTCTCTTCCTTTTTCACCTCTTTTTTAACTTCTTTCTTGATTTCTTCTTTTTTGATGGGTGTTTTCTCCTCCTTTTTGACGGGTGTTTTCTCCTCTTTTTTGATGGGTGTTTTCTCCTCCTTTCTGATGGGTGTCTTCTCTTCTTTTTTAGGAGCGTCTTTCTTTGGTTTTTCTTTTTCCTCCTTCTTTTCTTCAGGTTTAGATTTGACTTCCTTTTTCACTGGCTTCTCCTTTG
>VXBW01004058.1:133587-168515 GCA_013400375.1 Thinocorus orbignyianus | reverse complement strand
AGACGCTGAATTGAGTTTAATATTAATAAAATCTTGAAGGTTGTGTCTGTCAAGGTTGGAATTTTTCCAATCTCCTTCTTCAGGGCAGAAAAGAGTTAGGCTGGCTTTGTTGGCAGGGTGTGTGGTGCTCAATAATTCACCAATCTAGGGTTGTAAAACAAAAACACAAGAAGATGCATGTAAATTCATTTTTTAATGCAATTAATGTCAGAACATATTTCCTGATGAGGTAGATAAAAATCTTTTCATTCACTTTTGCACTGGTGAGTACCCATCCTAGAAGCTAAGGGAACCCATTACCACAATAAGTTTACTACTATATTTTTTTTTAATAGAAAGAAGGACCTTATTCCTGGTCCCTGTTGTCCAAAGGACAACAGTAGTCCAAGGTTTTCCCTTCCCACCTCCACCTTTTATAGGAGGATGGTACAAGGTTTTATACTGAGAGAGTATGAGGACTATGAGGCTAATGCTGCTGGAGCTGCCACTGTATCTGCCATTGGCTCCTCAGTCTCCCTGTTGTCCCAGTCCATCTAGAAGAGCCAGACAACTATTCAAGGGCTGGCTATCATCCTCTTAACAGGCAGAGAGTAATTGCAACTCAGAGGCCAACATTTGCCGAGGAGCAGCCACCTTCTTCGTCCTCTCTGTTATGGAATATATTGCTCCATACCACCATTACCACAGTTCTTTATGCAGTCTGGCTTCTGAAAAGCCAGCACCACTCCCAGATTAACATGACTGACTGCAGGACTTCTCCAGATCACTAAGAAATAAGTTATTGCTTCAGAAATGCAAACAGATACAAGTTTTGTATTTCTGAGTCTATGAGGCACAGGAATACAGGAAGAGACAGAAAAAAAAAAAAAGTGTTAGGGTTAAAACTGTTCTTGTAATTATTTTGATTTTAAACTCATGAATCACAAAGGTTGAAATTTAGAATAACTCCTTTAATTTTGAGGGTATTTGATAACACGCTAGTACCAAAACCAGCTGCTGAATTAAAGGCAGAGAAAACATGAAGCTCTGTGCCATAGTAGGAAAAGCTGTTGCTCTGTTCCAGTCTGAACTGAAAAACAGTATTTGATGGTCCCGGATTAGTAGACGAACAAACATGAAAAAGTATAACATATTTTATACCTTCTCTCAGTTCCACAGGCACTTTTGATTTGATTTGAGTTTGGGTTTGTTTTTTCTTTTTTTTTCTGTTTTACTGGCAATTAGGTTAAACATAACCCATTGCTGTTCTGCTTGCTCTTAACAGAGACCACCGTATTATGTAAACTTTTTCTTTAAAGAAATGTTTCAGACATAAAATTTCAGCTCAAAATATGCCAGCGTATGCAAAATATCACAACCTTCTTTGTAGAGACCCACTTGTCAGTTTGAGCCATAAGAACAGTTTTCATAAATATGATATGGATTATGCTACAGCTGAACAATTTTAATCAGCAGAAGAAATTAATTTATCAAAAACTAATGATCTTTGATTGCAGTAGATCTCTTTGGGCCTCTTTTTGTGCATGTCTTACTTCCTTGCTTTGTGTTACATAATTTATTGTCAACATTTACCAAAAATAAAACTCAACAAAGATGCAGTGGCTGTTATCCAAACAAAAATAATCCAACCAATACCTAAATAAAGCAGAAAATAAAAATATTCTATCTTCCTTTGCCAGTCTTAATATCCAAACAATTTGACAGGAGTATAAATAAATCTCACCCATATGTCAGACATGGCTTTGTCTGAAAAGAAACAAATAAAAAAAACCAAACCCAAATTAAATAAAAGTAGAAAAGGCTGAAAAGGATAAAAAATAAGGAAAATTGGAGAACCATCACTGTTGCACATTCCAGAAATCAGAAAAGAGGGGCAGCACAGACCACAGCTCTGAAATAGATTTAAGATCTCAAGTATATTCTTTATGATGTGTCTCTAGTCAGGGTTGAAAAAACATTATTAGGGAGAAACAAAAATAGTAAAAGATCACTTCCTCTGCATGAATAAATCCAAGTCTGCTGCATACATAAGGAGATAACTGGAGTACAGACTGTTTCTCATATTGGGCCAATTTTCTGGCTAGATAAAAAAAATCAGATGGAAATACACTGGGCTAACGAATACACAATGTGCCAAGGCTTGGGGTTAGTCCTCTCCAGCTTATATTATACTATATTTGGATTTCTGCTTCATTCTCCTAAATTCTGACTTTCTTTGCATGTATAATGCAGACAGTGCTCCACTGGTAGCATAGGATGATGAAAAGATGGAGAACAACTATTCCAGACATTGGTTGTATCTATTAGGAATAGCGAGTTTAGGAAAGCCCCAGAAAAGACCTCAATGGATTTGCATTTCAAATGGTGATAGCAAGGATATCAACAGTTCCACTGCTTATGCTATTTTGATAACACAGAGATGTAACTGCTCCTTCTCTTCTCTGGGTCCAAAGTCACGCTGGGAGCAAACAAATGTAGCTGTGAATCTTATCATCTTTTCAAGCAGTGAGAGGTATCTGTTAAGGAATCCTCAGCTTGAAACATGTCACAGCTGATAAAGGCAAACAGCAAGTTAACCCTCTCAGAGAAAACACAAGTTTGTTTCCTACCCGGTACCACAAAGGTAAAAAGAAAGGTTTTCCTTCGCTAGCTGTTGTTGCAAAAGCAGTGGAAAGGGACATCTTCAATCTCCTGGTACAGCAGAGATTGAAAACATTGCTTTTAGACATTGCCTGCAGAGAATTCTGCAGGTTACAGATGAATTTTGGAGTTAGACCTCCTAAGAGTACCCCTCAAAGGTATATACTTATTTGTGAGCACATCCTATGACCATAGCTCAGATTTGGTTCAGTGAAGTAAAAATGGACAGAGGCCAGAAATACCGACTCTACACAGGGTTCTTCAAACCTTACACATTCCTAAAATCACTGAGCCATTAAGTTGGAAAAGACCCTTAAGACCATTGAGACCAACTGGACAGAAGTTCTGTCTTGTGGTCACCACCTAGAAAACCACTAACCACTTCTCCCTCCTCTTCCCCCCCAGCTTTTTTATCTAACCTTTATCTTTGCTCTTTTTTCCTATCTTTTTTTTCCAAATTTCCCATTGTTGGGATCCCTTAAAAATGTTCCATACATGGCCTGCAGTGTGGCAAATATGATTTCTTTTTTTTGCTTTTGTGAAACCTTGTAGAAGCAGTGAAAGCCCAAGGCTCCAGAAACAATAAGCCAGAAGCCAACGCTTTCAAACAGGCATGTCGGCTGGCTGCTGAGCTTGCTGCCAGCCATGGGTATCAGCCAATTGAGCCTTGCTCGTGGCCCACAGGAATATGCCCTATGTGCCTACCACTGTGGCAATCCCCTGGTGGCTGTAACTCATGGCTAACCAGCACCCCTGTGCTTCCCAGCCAACAATTTTGCTCCCTAATACTAACAGTAGGATTTACCCCTAGTTTTGCATGTAGTCATAAAGTAATTATAGGTTGCTAATTAGAGAAAGATGCAGGGAACTTGGGTTTGCAATTTCATAGAAAAGTAACTCTACGAACTCCCAGTGAGTTTTAGTTATCATGCATGTTTCTGTGAGCACGAATCCAGCTCTTTCCCAGCCCTAAAGCTGAACAGAGGCTTTGAGAATAGGATGAAACAAACACAACGAAGTCACGCCGGAGCTCATGCAAACTTTGCTTTTTCAGTGCTGAGCTTCCAAATCTCACTCCACTGACATGCTCCTAATTGATTTTGGAAAGTAAATTCCTAGGGATGCAGCCATATAGTTTATTTAAATGTATACTTTACACAGCAGCCAAATTAAGCATGACAGCCTGTTTACTATGGGTTCTTGCCCTGTGGGAACTTTCAGACATGGTACATTAAGCAAGACAGCAAAATAACAAGCCATGAAACAAACAACATTAAATACTGGTATATTTCATACTTATCTTTTTGGTATGTAGAAATCACTAGATTTACAGATTTCACTAGCGAAATTTCAAACATTACTATAAAGAAATCAAGCAGGTAGGTGCTGCAAAAAACTACAGCTATTCCAACAGACAGCCTCTGTCTTATTTTATGTCACCTATTACTTTGCTGCTACCAGGCAAGAACCTGGTGTCAAGATCGATTTGACTGCTTTCTATGTGCACCTTAGATAAACAACCTATATATTTTAAACACATTTTAAAATGTCTCCTTACATTGTAAAAAAGTTTCCTTGATTTTCTGTTCCTGGAAGTTACAATTTAACTCCCCAAATTAAAATGTAATTCTTTTGTTAAGCAATTTACATTAAGTTTAAAGTAAATTAAATACATGTTTTAAAAGAAAACCTATAATGAAGAGTAAAGAGCATAAGCATCAGTCTGCTGAGGCTAACTCGAATAACACAGAATGCCATTTTTTCTTCTAGAAACCTCTGTCATCACACAAGAATGTATGGAATACACTTTTCTGAACTCACCTCTTGATCTGTGAAGATCTCAATGAAGTTCTGGAAGGAGAAGGTCCCTGACTGAAGAATGAGTTCTCCTGTGTTTTCAAAGCACTGTCCAGTCAGTACAAGGAGCTTGTGCCTTGCAGCGTCTGTGATCATCAAGCGCACCTAGAGTAAGGGAGAGGAATACATCAGCAATGGCAGTTACCGTGTCTTTAAGTATTCTGCTGAAAATGTGCAGTTTGTCTCTCCCGATGTGAAACATACTTTGCACCAGAGACTCCTGGGACCATCAAAACATTATCAAATTATAGCGCTCTTTACAAAAGACAAAGGTGCAAAAGGGAAAAAAGGAAGGGGAAAAAGTAACTAGAGAGAAGGTCTGATGATAAACCAAACTAATGACATGGAAAAAAGACCAAAGAGCAGAACAGAATAAAATTTGTATGAAAAAATAATATTTTTAATTAACAAGCTTACTCATTGTATAACTCCAGGTGAATTTTGACAGCACTGTATCAGGACAGTCTTGGTGAACTATGTCCCAGGTGCTAATGAGGGACAACTCTGTATGTCAGACAGTTTTTTGAAGGCTGCTCTTCTTTCCCTAGAGTACAGCATTACTTGCCAGTTAAGTTGAGAGAACATCACCAAAAAGTCACAGCCATAAATCACATAAAAGTGTTATATTTAGATTGTCATCTTTTTTTTTATTCTGAATCATCTAGCAAGCTAAGAGATGATTCTGCTTGACTATGACCATAAACTTGAACTTTGAGCACTCAGTTAGTCACATGCACCATTTAAATCTGATGATGTGACTGTCATGATGGACACTGTAAGCTTTCAATGTGTGGGAGCCCAAGACATTTTTCAATAAGCAGTAGCAAATTAAGTGAATGCCTCATAGCGCAAATAGGATTGCTACTGAGAAATAACCTTCTTCTGCATTTTGAAGTAACTCTTAACTACTTTAAAGTAGAAGACTGTTACTTTACTTGACCTTCACTACAGCTACTCTTAAGTGCTGTTTCCCGCCCCAGGGGGAGATTTACTTCCATGCTAAAAGAAATCTATACATTCAGTATACTTCTGTTGGCTGGATTCAACTTAAATTTAAGAATAAAACTAAATAAAATCTTTGCAAGATTCTATACTGTTGAGTAAATTTTCCCCTAATACTTCAAAAGTCTTGTCCAACACCGAAAAAAAATCACTTCAGCCCAAGGTAAGGTATGAATTTCAGGTACACTAATTCCTCTGCTTAAGGAAGAATTAATTTAAACCAGAATAGTGATTCCAGAACTAGACTATCCATGTATTAAACTTAATGAGGAGAGTCCATCTGGAACAACTCCCCATGATATTGCATACAAGCTCCAGCTCCATGGAGATGACATAATCACCTCAGCTCTCCTAGTAAGCTATTCCTTCAATTTTTTTTATACTGATTGTTAAGTAATCAGTTGTTCTAAGTAACTCCTGCTCACACCAGGGAGGCTGAGCTGGGAAGGCTTGACTTAAATCTCTGCTGAGCACTGAAGAGTACGTGTCTGAAAGAAGGTCCCAACTCTACAACATTTTCATTGTTATTTTATTAAATAAGTGACCCTGACTGAGCTGCAGAAAGTTCCTTTAACTAAATGCAGGTCTAATACCGGTCTGTCACTAATTACACTATATAATTATACATTCAGAAATATCCTTGCTGGATTGCATGCATCTATTTCTGTTTCAGACAGAAATATAGATGAGTGCAACCACTGTCTGATATGTGCCACTCAAGTCTTGTCTGTTTTAGCTTCATTAGAATCATAAAAGAACTGGCTTCCTCTTCTATGTTTTCTTGTGTTGCTGGCAGCAGGGCTCGGCAGTCTGCCAACTTATGTGTAAACTCACCCGGCTTTCCAGCAGCAAAATTATTTCTTGTGAATCACTGATATGTGACTGTCATATAATTCCCTGACAGCCTATTTTATCAATTGATGATGGTTCTGCAGAGCTAGCAAACTATGGCAAAGAAAAAAATAAACGAATGCTCAGATTACAGAGTATAATGTATGATACACACGAAAGACCTTCAAAAGACACGTCAATTCTATATGATTATAATCTAAATGAGTATAATCAAGGCTTCCTGAAGGACAACCGGTCTCCTGACTTCAAGACCACTCCATTTCAGAAGAAATACTGCAAGGTGATTATTCTGTTCAGCTCTTCTCTCACTCTTCTCTACTCAAGGCCCAACTGACCCAGGTCTCAGTCTTTCCTCATAAGAGAGGTGCTCCGTTTTCTTGATCACCTTCATATCCCTTGTCTGGACTCTTTCCAGTAGTCCTTCTTGGACCAAGGGTCCAGAACTTGACACAGTACTTGAGATGCAGCCTCACCAGGGCAGAGTAGAGGGTGAGGGTGACCTCCCTGGACCTGCTAGCCACACACTTTGTAATGTGCTCCTGGAGAACATTGGTTTTTCTGGCCACAAGGGCACATTTCTAGCTGATGGTCAACTTGTTACCAATCAGGACTACCAGGTCTCCCTGCAGAGATACTTTCCAGCATGCCAGCCCCTAATCTATACCGGTGTATGGGATTATTCCTCCCTAGGTGTAGGACCCTATTCTTGCCCTTGTTGAATTTCATCAGGTTCCCCACTGCCCAGCTCTCTAACCTGTCTAGGTCTTGCTGAGCACAGCCTTCTGGCATGTCAGCCACCTCTCCCAGTATTTTTTCATCAGCAAACTTGCTGAGGGTACACTCTAACCCCTCATCCAGGTCATTGATGAATATATTGAACAGGGCTGGACCCAGTACTGACCCTTGGGGAACACCACTAGTTACAGACCTCCAAATGAACTCTGCACTACACCATGCTCAGACTGCCACCAGCATGACTATTACCCGACAGATTAACAGGAATATCTTTTAATATAATTTTCCTTTGGTTTTCCTGGATGGATAGATTAAAATTCCTCTTCTTTAAGGTCCGAGCTCTGTGCCATATCACTGTCTCCCCAGATGCAACCTGGAAATCTCTTGATATATAAAACTAAGTTTCCTATTTGCTGTAATAAGCACAGCATGGCTATTCCAACCCCCAATTTAATTCTCTTGCCTCTTTCTTATTGTCATTTTCAGGCTTGTCTCCAGTCAGACTCTTGCTTGTTCAGCCAAGGTAAACCTCAGCTTGTAACTTCTGGCTGTGACCAGTTTTGGCAAGATGAAAGCAAAGAAAAGATTGCCTCCCTCAGTCTAGTGACTGAAAATGAACAGTAACCTAGCCAAACATCTTTCAGAGCCAAAGGAGTAGAGCCAGGGTTCAGAAGTCATTAATAGGCCTCAGACCATGTACTTTCATGTGGTCATCTATCACAGGTATGATGAACAACAGTGACAGAAATGGCATTTTCCTACTCTTGGCAGTTTCTTCAGCTCTCCCCCTGCTTACAGACACACACACTTTATAGATTTTTACTCTGAATGTCTGAATGTATTAAGAGCTGCTGCCCATAGTTTTTACTCATGTTTTTTTAGTGAATGACTTGCCATCAACTCAGGTGACTTACTTATTTAAACTTTTACAGCTTCAGAAATTTAATTTTTTTTTGAGTCCTTCCTCCTGTGTGCATTTAAGATGACTTAAGATTGGTAACAAAATGGATCTTTCACTAGGTACCACAAGCAGAGCTGCTTCATTTCCCAAAAGAAGTGATATTATGTCAATATTTCCCAACACAGACTAGCAATGCAATTATCCCTATTTTTTCAGTCTTCAGTCTCATTAGCTAAATTTGTTGATTTTGTCTTCGAGCTACATGGTCAGTTCTTTGACTCTGCTCCACTGAGTTCATAAGGAATTCTCAGTCATCTTCTGGAGAACTCTCCAGAGCCCATTGATTGTGTTACATGCTTTTTGAAGGACAGATAGTCCAGCCTAAAGTCACCACCATAGAGCCTGTAATTCTTTGCAAAGACCTGAATTTGCCTCAGGGTGCCGTCAGGCACTTTTCTGATAAATAAAATAGGCATCCAGAGCTACCAAACAACGGAGAAGCAGAAGAAAAGCAGATAAAGTTTCACCACAGCTGCCTCCACTTCATGAAGAAGGGAATTTGGTGCATTATGAAAAAAGGAGTGCTGAGTTCAGAGGTGTGTTTCTGTTGTACGTGCCTGACATTTTGTCAGGAGTCTGGGAAATCTCCTGATCTGTCCTTTCATCCACAATTAGGACTTGCTTTTAGTCTGTTAAGACAGTATGGGGATTCGTCAGTCACTAAGCTGGAAGGTAATAACTGATATTCAAGAATCATCTCAACTACTTTGCTTCACTGTTCTCATCCTGTCCACTTAATGGAGATTTTATGACAGGTCCAATTAATTATTTTTGACTTACCTCAGTACTAACTGCTTCATCTGAGGGATTGATCAGGACTACAGTTTCTAAAACATCACTTCTGTGGTGAAGAATCTTCTGACCTGCAAGCACACAGAGAAGAAGCAGACAAGATATTAAATTTAACCAGCCTGCTTTAAGCCAGCACTTTCCATGAAATTGTTGCACTTCCTGCTGTGCAAGAGCTCTCTGGTCACCTAGAGCAGCACATACCAGGCACAGCAATTGCCGTGCTGCTCATCTCATCAGAAGTACCCATGGCATGTGGTCCTGTGTGCAAGAAACACCTCTGCAGAAAATTCAAGAGAATGAAAACAAACTGGCAATAGGACCAAGTCCTGTCCTTTCCCCCTGGCCAGAGGAGTCCCTGTAACTCACCCTGGTCTCACAGAGTTGGTGCAGAACAGGGTCTGGAGCTGGGAATCTGGCCCTGTATTTTCATGGATGTATCTACATCACAGAGGCAGCTGAGATAATGCAGTCCTGTAACATGCCCAGGTGGTTTTATATGAACTTTTTCAGGGACCACTTGTGGTTTAGCTGCAGCAGCAGGAAAGTCAGCACTGGCTGCAAACTTCTCCTGCGAGCAGTGGATACTTGGGCTGTATGCTGACACTGCCCACAATGGCTAATAAGCACGATTTATGAGACAAGGAACTTGGGGGTGTCTCCGCTGCCCACCACCACCAGCACCATCCCTCAGGGGACTCCTGTGGTCCCTGTCACGCACTGTGGGGTGGGAGCACTCTTGAGCCAGGCAGTGCCCCACGCAGACCCCTAGTCCCTGGCCGCACTAGGTGAACCAGGTGAAAGCTGGGACCCACTCAGTCAAAACTCCCCTTCTCCCATTAGAGATTAACACTGGGACACTGCAAAAAATTCCCTATGGGGATGGTCAGACACTTGCTGCATTGCCCTGCTTCATCTTCCCCCTGCTTACAAAAACCGTAGCAAGCAATGTTAGGCAACAAGAGTGAGCGGGTGTACAAATAACAGCTAGCTCCTGAATGAGTAACGTCTGGGCAAGTTTGGAGCAGCCTTGCAGCCTGCTGTCTTTCTTAGTTAGTAGTAGTCTGTCTTTGTATTTAATAGTGATACTCATCTGACTGTGAGGGGATGCCAGAAAAATACAACAGGACTCTTGACATTCTGTTTTTTTCTTATGTTAATTGGCAAGTTCTTATCAGGGTCTCTTTCTGTGAGAACTGCAGTGAGATTAATTAGCAGCCGTATTGTCATTCAGAAATCCAGACTGGTAATTAGTCCAAAAAAAACCCAGAAGAGCTGTCTCTTTCGAGCAAACCGCTTGGCGCAATATTAATCAATTAAAATAATTAATTGTGCTTAAAAGGAAATGCGAGAGACAGGGAACAAGTCACCTATTTGCCAACTGGGAAAAACTCCCCTGTAAAGAGACATAAGAAAAGGAGGCCAAGAATGGCCCCGCTGAAAGGAGCTCTGCATTCCTGAGAGCCCCAGGCGGCATGGGGGCAGCCTGCGAGGGCCAGCAGCCAGCCGTTCCCACACACCCCCACCTCGGGCCAGGCTGGGGTCCCTCTCCCCCCACCCTGCNCTCCTCCTCCCCCACCCATCTTTCAATGTGCTGCATCTTCTGCTGTTGCGCTGGGGAAGCTCTGAGTTTATAAATATAAGAGCTTGCAGTCACATGATAGAAAGTGAAGGAGAAGGAAAAAAAATAAGGATGTTCTGAAGTGAAAAATGTGAGACTGGTTTGCTGTTTACTCTCTTGTGCGTGACAGTGTCTAGAGACTGGTGGATAATAGTCTAATTCGTTTGAAGAAACCCATTTTTCTTAACATATATTCTGTTTGTTATACTTCCTTGAAAGCAGGAGACAGACTGTATATTATAAAAGGGGATGAGGTGTCCCTTTGCAGCATCCAGTTCTGGCAGTACCATTTGTAATTCAATTTATTTTTATAGGTCTGCTTCCTTGCCTAACAGGAATGCGTATGTAAGGCTACATTCAATCAAACACTCAGATCACTCTGATACCACAGACTCCTTCAGAAGCTACTCTGTGATCTGGTATTTCATTTAGTCTGCAGAATGCCCTCCAATTAAGAGATAAGGCAGATTTTATTGAATCTAGTCTTCACTGTTTGTAAGGAAACAAAAGAAATAATCACCTTTAAAATGTCACAGAAATGTCTCAATTATTAGTACAAGCACAAACTTTGCTTCAGACCAGACTAAGCCTTGGGTATGATTAGACATTAACACATTAAGCACAGGTAGAAAGGAAATGCAGCTAGGCACATGCAAAGTTAGATAAAGATGTGTAGTGTCCACCTGGCTCAAAGCACTCAGTTTGGACTTCTCTGGAGCTGCTCCCAGTCATGTATCTGAGCAGCTGGGAGGGATTTGATCTGGGGAGTCACAACGCTGGCTGACCAGCACCAATGCTGGTTACGTACATGCTATGCACCGGTGGGCCAGACACCCAGCTCCAGTGGTTGCATGGTTTTATGCATCTTGAGACTGATTTTCAGGGGTGAGCATAGAGTTCTACACCCCATACATGGTGCCTGTTCAGAGCTGCATGCATGACAGCTTCCCTCTTTGACTCCTCATCATCAGCATGTGTTACTCCTCCTCTTAAAGGGTGTGGACCTGGCACTGGCAGGGTGTGAGTCACTGCAAGGGCTCCCTTCCCGTTAAAAACTTGGGAAGTTTGTGGCTACTTGCTAGTATCAGTAACATGTTCACGTATCACTGCTTTAGAAATAATAAAAAAAAAAGATGTCTTTTTAAAAACTGCTTACAATTTCATAAGAAAAGTCTCCCACCAGAACAGTTTTATCAAACAGAAGTGAACTATTCCAGTGTGGGTGCAGAAAGCAGCAACAGCATTTCACAAACTGGCAAAAGACTGCAGCTTGCTAAATTACAGACGGAGTGGGAGAATTTGAGACTAATGTAGAAGACCTGAGATTGCTTTAAATAAACTCTACCGGATTTTTGCAGCCCATCTCTACACATTTGGCATCACCTTCTGTGATGTGTCAAAGGAAGAAAGGAAAGAACTTCCAGGTCACACAGAAGTGGCTGAATGGATAGATTTTACCTGCTTACAGTTTCCCATAAGCAAGTCAAAATCCTATCTAAACACTTTCAGAAATAAATATTAATCGTGTTTGGCAGATAACTAAGTATCTGCTCATCCTTGGTTTTATTAAGTAAAGCTTCAAATTAAACCCAGATACGAATGAAGAGTCTTGGCAGCTCTTTGGTTCAGAACCAGAACTGAGAGAATTAAATAGCATACGACAATTGCTTAAAAGGTGATTTCCACATACATCATCACAGTTCCTGTGGCCATAGGGTTCTATTCTTCCCCTACTCAGGCAAATATTAATGACATTTATAGTGGGATTATTGAGATGGGGATGGTGTCAGTAACATTTCCTAGGGAAGTGACTGAACAGATTTCTAACTTGATCTTTTCAAGCCAATCAAGCAGCATGATCATGGAGCTCTCTTTTAACAGTGGTTGCGTTAATTTTGTGCAAACACAAAATGTAAATGAATGACAAGGGAAAGAAAGTCTTGTTTAACCGAGATTCACTACTGATGCACTTCTTCCATACACACGGGGGAAGGTGTGCTGTAGGCAACAACCTACTCAACAAAGGGCTTCCCATCAGACCTTCCCACCACCCCAGGTGGACACCAGCACTCACTCGCTCCCCAACAATGCCATTCCCACACAGAATAAACCCAGATGAAGCAGATAAATCTTTCTTGTGGTGATTCTTGGCAGAAAGGGTGAGGGGAACACCTTCTCCCTGAAGGTGATCATTATTTGACACCTGAGTTGTCATTCAAACACAGCTCTTTGGCAACTTTAAACATCTTTTAGTTTTTATTGTAGAGAATGTTAAAGTATTGTTTCTCTGTCAGAATACACCGCTGCCATGTTACACCAGTCACCGTGCTGAGAGGCATTAGCAGATGGAACAGCTTGCAAGGCTTGCCAATGAAACTTCCTACAAGCCAGGACTAGGCGATGTACTCTCTACAGATGGAAATGTTCAGTGCTTTGCATGTGGAAGTAGCTCCAATGCCCAGCCTCCCAACTGCCACCCCTCTGCTGCCTCTGCCCTATGGACTTTTTGGACACTGAGGGGAGAAAAATCCTCCAAAACAAAACATCCGTTCCCAGAGTTCTTTCTTCAGCTCTGAGGAGACACCTTTAACAAATACAATCACCAAGGAAAAGACATTTTCCCAACAGGACTATACACTGTTTATTGATATCCACACATAGTAGCATCTTAAAAGTTTTAGTTCTCGCTGCCTTTACATCCATGTAAGCAAGAGCTGGATGACTGAAAAATACTACCTGCTAAGGATTTCACACATGAGTTTCTAAGGGGCTTGGAGGTGACACAGGGGAAGAGAGGAGGGGTTTTACACTCCTTTTCTATACATCCAAGCATGAAAGGTCAAGGCATGGGCAAATCAGATGCTCTTTTACATTTAATTAATTTGGTAGAAGAAAACACACCTTTAGCAAAACCAGAAGTAATAAACAGCCTAAGGAACACAATAAATATCTTCACCACTGAACATGAGGTCAGTGCCACATGGTCTTTGAGCTGCTAAGGCTCTGAAAGACAGTATTGGGGTTGGTCAATCACTGAGCTGGAAAGCAATAACTGATGTTCAAGAATCATCTCCTCTACATCCATTTGATGAAGGTTACTGGAAGGTTATCATATCCCTTAGACATGACCCGTTTAGAGCAATAAATTCCTTTGGAAAAAAAGGACCTTTTTGCCTAGTCAAGAGCAATGCAATAACCCATGCATTTTAAATAAGTTCAATCTGCTTGTTGTTTCAGCTTTTTCTAGTGGAGACTTCAAATTTGTCCTCCAAAAAAAGACGTGTTAACCTTGTGCTCATTACGGTTGTTCTATGACTAAGCAACAGTGTGTTTGGAATTCTGGACAACAGGTCATCTGATAGTTGCGATTTCTTATATTAACTAAATGAACCTATTTTTCCCAGTTTTCAACACAAAGATCAATGGGCATAAATGGTCAGATAATGCTGTAACTCTGACCAGCTCCTAAACCTCCTTTCTGTCGACCTGGAGGCACTACATTGCAACAGTGATTCCAAACAAAGAAGAAAGGATTAAGATTGCCTTTTACAGCAGATTATCAACTATTTGAAGAAATCTTGTGGAAATAATATGATGCACTGCATCCCCTTCACCTTCTCCATTGACAGACCAGACCATGCTAAGTTTCCCACTGACCTAAGCTGTAAGCTGGAGAAATATGGAAGCATACAGCATTAAGCAAGGTTGTGGGTTTTACAGAGTTGCCAAAGCAAATTCTGATGATGTAAAAATCTGGAGTTCTGTATCTGCAAGTAAGAAGAAAATGATTTGTAGACATGATGGAGAAATGGCTGTATAATGTCCAGTACTGGACCATGAGAACTTCAGAAAGCCCCTTCAAGGCACATTCTAAAAGCCCTGCAAATGATGCCGGGGGCTGCAGAGACTAATCAGTTAGTCTTGTAACTAGATGACATGATGGGGAGTGCATAACACAGGCATAACTCCATTTACATCAGAGAAGATAGATTCACTGCCTATGGGGCTCAATTCAGCCCAATGACTTCTTAAATTTAAGCTGGATGCAAGGAGGTTACAGTCATTTTTTCCAGCAAGAACTCATATATGTACGAATATCGGAGTACTTTACACATTTCTAGGTGAAAATAAAATCCATACCTGCTAGGATGCTGAGTTGGCATGACAACTGTGAACAAGAAGTCAGCTCTACTAACATTGCTGAGCCCTCTGATAGCAACAAAGATTCATAAGAGTGACACTGACTGCAAAGTGTGACTTCTTTCCTTGCAGTTATTTAAACCTGCTTGCTCTGACCACAATGGTTATATCAGACCCATATCTAATGTTATGTGCTTTTTATAGATGATTATATGTTGTCTCTGCAAGTTAGGTTAATCTTTCTTGCACCTGCTGGAATACTGAACTGTGTTGTGACTCTGCAAGAATCATAAATCCCTGCTTGACCTTCTCCCTCTCCCTGCATAAATAGAATCCATATTCAAGTTTCACAGGGTTCAGCTGCAACCTGGTGATAGTTAAATATTTTTCCTACTCACATCTGACTTGCAGCAATTTATTAACCACAAGTTCTGAGAGGCAATGTCCTGCAGCATGTTGCATTTTAGGATTTTTATGCTCACGTTTAATGAAATAAGGCTAGTTACATATAATTTCATTTTAATATTTGAATAAGTCCTTATCCACCAGGTTTTCTTTTGGGTTTATACTTCCAGGTAAAAATGGAGCCCTGAAAGATGAAGGTTAGGCAGAAGATGATGATGCATCCTGAACACTAACTGTAGGATTCAGCCTCCAGTTACTGTACACGAACCCAGTCCACCAATCCTTGCTCAGAACTCCTGAAAAGCAGAGAAGGAAAGCAAGCCGACCTGTGTGCACTAATATTCATAGCTGAATTCATATCATCTGCCTCAAACTTTAATCTCTAATACTTGCAGACTTATCAACTGAGCTGTGTCCAGGAGCTGCTGCAAGAACTACGGGGAATGGCAGGAGAATTCACTGCTCTGTGACCCATTCCCACTGAAATCTCCTGAAGTAAATTCAAGGCTTTAAATGATGCCTTCGCACACCCTGTTGATCACAGACTAATTACATCAACTTTTCACATTATATATTGATTTTTATTTTTTCTTTTGCACTATTTACCAACTTCATGTGACACTTAATTTGCTGTCAAAATACAGCCATTTATCAAGTGGAAGCAAACTGCTGGCCTTCCACTCCCATCTGCTACAGTCAGGGGCAAACTATTACCCTCAACTGTCATTCCCCACGTTCAGAAACAGTATTTTTCCACATAATTCTTGATGTTTTGCAATTGCAGAGCTCTGTGAATGACTGCTAAAGCATTACAAATCTCTTCTGAACAAAGGAGTACTACAAAAAGTACTCTGAAAAAGAAGTTCAAGCAAATCAGTCTAAAGCACAATAACAATAATAGTTTTTATATTATATTTTTAATGCCTATTAAACCAGGCTTATCTGCCAAAGAGAGGATATGCCACAAAACCTGAACCAACTACTCTAGGGATTTAATTATCAATTTCACTGACAATCTGGATAAGTGTGATATTTAAAACCAAGATTGCTAAAGACCTCAAAAAAATCCAAGTCAAAGAGAACTAGAACACACCTCCTGTTTCTACACTGAACTTGCAACAGTATTGGAATCCAGTGCTTCAGGTAAATGGGTTCACCTTTGACTTTGCTTAAGGAAAAATATATCCAGTAGTCGATCAACAACACCAATCTTTTCAATGAGTTCAGCTGCAAGTTACTGCTATCAAGAATTAAAATTTGCTACCGAGAGGAAAAAGACAATTCTCTTCTTGAAGTAAGTGACTGTCTTCAATTGTTGGACTGATTTTTTGATTAGCAAACCAAACATTCCTCATCCATCCTATGATAACCAATTATTCCCAATACCTAAGATTTTGTATTTCTGGGGGATCTACCCAATTTAATCTTTTCCTCTCTTGGTTTTTGTATTTCATGAACTAGAGGCGGGCAGGCACCTAAATGTGAGATTCTATGTAAGCAGAAGTCTTGAGTTACACATCTCCATTACAAGAAATAATCCCCAAAAGTTCTTAAGAGCAAGTTCGTAAATGAATGGCATGTATAGTACGATCAGTACAACATTTTTAGGCTGTAATCCTTTCACTGTTTCATGTTAACTTCTCTCCTACCCTCAAATCTTATATGCATAGAAAACAGCAAGGGCAGCTCTGTGATACACTGCAGAACGGATCTGCGGATCTGGAGCTTTAGTTTTCAGCTGCACAGCCCACTGCCCCAGTACTGCATAGAAACTGGCAGCCAACACACAGCACGATGGGAGACTGCAGTGATGCAGAGCTGACTCATCAGTCTTGAAGGTCAGTGAAAATCCTCATCTGAGCCTGCTTTTGGGAGCATTACTAAACCAGGGAAGGGAAAGAGAGCTGCACAACATCCAGAGCTCTTCCAGAAACAACTTTCTTGGTCTAGAAAGAAGGAAATTTCTCCCTTTACCTCTGGTAAACATCTCAGAGCTGGAAGCTAAAGTAAGCCTGTGAAGAGCAGACCATTTCCCAGTACAATTTATTTGCAGTAGTCCCCCCAGTGCGATATTTTAATTTTGCTCAGTAATTTAGAAAAGGAATATCCCTTTCACATCCCAACTCAATGTTAACTGTGAAAAAGCCAAATAAAATCTTGGAAAAAAACCACTATTTCTTTCTCAATACCTCCGTGGTTCATTACCTCAGACTCTACTGCATTATGTATCATAATTCACAGGACTGGTTAGAAGCTTAAATGTTCTTTTGTTTTACTAAGTACCCAATATATTCACATTACAGACAAAATCATTTTCTGGGCTGTTAAAGATGCTGAGCAAATTTGTGTATCAAAGGAAAAGTGCCTGGGACTTTTTCCAAAATGCTTTTTATGGAAAACAAACATCAGATTTATTTTAGTGACTTCTTATAACAAAATACGATTGTGCCAATCTGCATTCGATAGCATAGTGTCTATCTCACATCCAAGTGCACTCCATAGGAAAATTGTCACTGAGTTCAATGAGGAATGGAAAGGATTCTTGATTGTAAATATCTGCTGTTGAGAACAGGATAGAAAACATTAGCATTATGTGTTTCTCCTTAATGAAATTTAAGGAAGTAGCCAAAATCCTCCCTGTATTTAAAAAAGTCCCAACAAAACAGACCCAACAAAAAAAACCCCAACCAAAACACAAGAAAACCCCAACCTCATTTAAATGTACTTTGTTTCCTTTCAAATCTGGCCATTGCTAAAACCTCCTTTTTTTCATCCTTCCATTTCACCTCCCCATGCTGCAATGCCTGGCTAAACCATTCTGCCCTCATCATCCTGACTGCTAGGGAAGAAGGGAAGTTAGCTCAGGCTTTTTGACTTTTCTCTGCAGCACTCTGCTGATACTTCCTTACACTTCACCGCAACTCCCACCTTCATATGGAAAATCGAGCACAGCAGCATCAGGGAAAAGCTGATATTCATGCAAAATGTGTAGTAAGGAAACAGTACTGAAATGAATATTTTAGAAAAAAATAATTTCAGAAGTCTGCCTTTTCTCAGTCAACTTCACCTGAAGAGATTTCTAGTCTTTTACTCTTTCCCATCAGGGACAAGTCTCTGAATTTTGATCATTTCAGGACTCTGTTGATTTTTCCAAATTGCCACTTACTAATGGATTTTCATCACTATGGCAGCTGAAGCCAAACTCAAAGCTCCAATTAAAATCCTCTGGGGAATATTTCTGGTCTTGGGGTCATTACTGCAAATGCAACTTAGTTTTAAGTTCATCTGCCATCTCTGTCAAAAGTCAGACAAGCCAGTAAAACCTGTAAGATTTTGACACAGAAAATCAACTCTTTCCCTCAAGTATATTTTTTTGACGTGCATTTATTAAAGTTTCTCAGTTTATGTATAATTTCTATTCCTTTGTCCTAGTTCAAATCAGAGGATTTCATTGCCCATGAATAATGAATGACAGATCTTTTTGCAAGCACTAATGGCTGTTACAGGGAGTCTCGCACTCCAGATTAGGCACTTAACTTTTCAGTACATAAAATTATTTATGGTTGAATCTTCCTACAGTCTGGCAATCAATAAGTATTCTGGGGAAACCTACACAGTTTATAACCTACCTTTGATATTTTCATTGCCATGTTTATTATGTACAATAAAATCCCAGGTTGTTTGCCAAAATACCTCCTTAAACCTAATTTACCTAGTGGTGCTCTTTGAAGACTGTGACGTTCTTCTTTCACAAGTAACATCAGGGCTTTATTGTTATTTCCTGAACAAATCACACAATCATAATAGCTATATTACCATGGAGAAGTTTTGGTTTTTAATACTTGGGTATACTTTTGTCTGCTTTAGAAACTTGTCGTTCTGTTAAATGTATTATTACTATCAACTAATTTACCAGCTGTGGAATATCCCTGAGCCTCTGCAATGGCTGCAAAACTTAACAAGATGCTCTGTTTGTAAGCCTTTATTGAGAATCGGGTTTAAGCTTGTCCCCTGGCAACCACCCAGCTTCCCAGCTCCATGGGACATCTTACACAAAGCTTTCATTTTGCTTTACATATAGTCAGAGAAAATAACCATGACGATAAGCAGTGTTGCTAATCAATTTCTGGACATAAATTCACTGTCCAATTCTAGCAGCAACCGCTTCCCTGGTCTGAAAGAGCAGAGCAACTGTTCTACCTGAAGGCAGAGATTTTGCTCTGGCAAGAGAAAGGCTCACTTGAAAGCCCCAAGACACCTTCATCCTCCAATTCTTTACTGGATGTATGCAATTCTCCACCATGATGGTTTTATACAAATTGCAAATGTAATATGAAATCAATTGCCTCTGCATACAATTCAGGCAAGTACTAGTAATTAATTCCAGGTCTTACAAAGAAGAAAATGAGGAGATGCACCTCCCAGCTAGATGTTTCAGCACAAAGGGAACATTCTTTTGGCTTTCATTTCTGGAATTAAAACAAGCCATAACGTAGTCCCTCCAGTCTTTGGCCTTAAGTTTTCTGATCATGTGTTTAAGTACAACCAATTGTATTACGTTTTAAGACTGAAAAAGTCAATGTTATCCTGTAATTAGAAAATCAAAAACAGGGAGAGAGGGGAAAAACTTACAAGTATCTTCAGGAAATACAAACCCATATCCAAATATTGTCATGAAAGGTCAATGTCTTCTAAGACCTAAATTGTAAAATTTAACAAAGCAATTACCCTAAGCAGTGGTGAAAGCTGTAGTATCAAAAAGCGATGTATGAAAAACAGTTAGTGATGCCTTGTATCCACTGATACAATACAAGAAAAAAAGTACCTGCTAATGGAAGTCAAAGGGATTGGAAATCAGATATCAATGAACCAGTAAATGGGAAAGCAAAAGCTGGCCTTCTAAATGGCAAAATGGGCAGACTCCAAAGGCCAATCAGGAGTCTAGCTTGGATTATTTTTTGCCTTTACTAGCTCTGTACACTCTCCCTGCACCAGCTTCTGTAAGAAAAAAATAAGTTAGGAACAGATCTAGTTCTGGAAATACTTATTTTAATCTTCAAGCATTTGAATTACCATTTCTGATACCCTTTCCTACTCTCAGTCTTCTTCCTAGGAAGAAGCAGATGCCTCCAGAAACAGCTGAGGCAGCATCTGAGCTAAGAAGCAGAGGACTACTCTTGATGACACATAATGGGAGGATCCTTTCTGCTGCACAGCCACAGCAAGATTTTACAGGCTGGCACAGAATTTGCACTTAGTGAAATAGTTTCCTCCTGCGTATGTAAGAACTGATGTGGAGAGCTGCGTCATCTCTAACTGCATAAACATCCACCAAACTCCCAGGAAAGTCCACTGCAATGCTCAGTATACATCACAACAAGTTCCCTTAAAATGAAAGAAAGCAAAAGCTCACCCTGTCATGGAAAGGAAAAACATTTAAGTAAATATGAATTCTGCTTCAGATTCTGTCTCTTGCAGCTAAGTCTTCTTACCTTTTCCTAACTCTTCATTGTTATTTCGGAATCTCTAATCACCTTTTATGCCTCAAAAATACAAATCTCTGAAAATACTTAATGTCACCCAGTGGGAATAGTCATAGAATTTTGGCTTGGTCCTTTGTGAAATTTCTAGAAACCTTTAGCTTACCACGATCACTTAAACCTTAAGGTCTATTCTTCATTTATGTGCTTGCTTAACTCCTATTAATACCAATGAGAGTTATGTGCAATACAACAATGAAAGATTAAATTCTTCATTGTTTAAGAGGTGGTGATCAGCCCTGTGCTGCTTTAGGAAAAACCTCAAGGATATTGCAAGTACTATGGGGAGTTAATCTCATTACACAGTACTAATAGCATTTGTGGCAAGTGTTTGCTTCTTAAATCAACCGTAGGTGACCACCTGGTGCCCTGTAACTGGAAAGCTGTTTCCACAACACACGCACAGACCAGTCTCTGCTGAGGAGATTAATCAGTAAGTCACTACAAATCTATTCTTCTGACACTTTCTCCCCCACAGAGAACAACACGTGTTTTTATTCTCAGTTTGAACATTTGTAACTAAAACATAGAGAATTTTTATTAATTTTTAACTACATGAATCCTTTAATTTATTTATTTATTTATTTTAAAAGAGTTAAGGGTTCAAATACAAAGGTGTTCAGTTAGGAATTAAAATATTGTGATGCTTTTCAGTTCACAGGCTCATCTTCTTGAGTTACCATATGATCCGCTTCACCTGGTACTTTCCAAAAGTAAAATTGCTGCAGCACTGGTTTTAAGTACTCTTCAAGAGAGCAGTTAGAGAAAATAAAGACATCTGTAAAAGAGAAACTAATATACTGAAAAACATATGAGATGTCTATTTTCTCGGTCAGTGTTGTCTTGTCTATATAAAAGCTATCCATACTATTGTTAAATATACAGAGATATTCTTAACTAGACTGCATACCAATTAAATCAGTTTATCTACTGCATACCAATTAAATCAGCAGAGTCATGCCAACTTAAACCAGATTTGAACAGAAAGTCTAGAAAGCACTAGGCAACTGCAGGAACCAACTGAATAACTGAAGCTGTTTTCATCATACAGATCTCATCATGCTGTGAAAAAAAATAAATACCACTGGAAACTTGTGTTTTACAACGAGAAGAGAGTTGTTCACACAAGGCTATGTATTAGAATTAATTCCTCTGCCTTGCCTCCAGTTGTGATGTATTAGGGTGCAAGTAGGAAGAATGGTATTCACCAACTTTTTAAACAAACTTCATCCTTCTAATTACTTTTGGAAATTGACACAAAGTACCCTCCAGCAATGGATTGCCAAGATCAGACTTAAAAGGTAATTAGAGAAGATGCACTTACAGATGTGTCAAAACTGAGATCTAGAGATATGTTGGCAGAATATTATTAATAGAGCCGATGTATTGATATGGACATAGTGAAATGAGAGCTGCAATTAAAATGGAGACACTGAAGAAATAAATCTATGGTTCTTTTATTTTGTAATTTTTAAAAGATGTGTTGTACCCATATTCCATCTGGGGATTTTGTAACGACTGACACTGATAATCTATTTAAAGTGATAATTCTTGAGCAGTACTGGGTGGATCCTCAAAACGTCATGGTTCTATTTAAATCAGGGGATCTAGAACAGAACTTTAGAGAGTGCCAGCACAGTATCTCATTTATAAAGACAGTCCCTCCAGGTCTCTGGCCCCTCTCCCAGGCAGGCTCCAGGCCTTGCCTTTATTGCTGTGCACTGATTGCCCCAAAAAACATGCTCCAGGAGTCCTCAAGCCTGGGTGCTCTTACCTGCAGCCCCAAGGGTCATACTGTTGAAACTACCTTCATGCTGAGTTTCCCCAGATAAAACAACTGGGGCATGTGGGAGTCAGAAAAAAAAAAATATATTGGGAGTTTCCTAAATGAAGATGATATCCAGAAAATCCAGATAACAGGGAAAAAAAAAGTCTCACACAGATGAGAATGAGGAAGTGTGGTAAATTCAGAAGATAGAGCAAGGACAGTTTTGTTGACATTTTGTAAGTGTAAATAATTTATCAACAACCAACATCTTACTTTTGATCTAGCTAGTCATAAACATTTCTATAGGGTTCTCCCCTGGCTTCTTTTGTAATATAAAGAGGTAAAAGTGGGAATTTTGCAGCATTTGGCAAGACTCACTGAGGATATTTGTATGTTTTAATAGCATTCCTTGGACAAAAGGAATGCACATACAAAAAAAAGGAAGCCCATTCCAAGATACCTTGAAGAAGTTCACTGGAAAAATCAAGAGAAAAACATTTTCCCAGTTGAGGTACCATAGTGTACCATTGTGTGTTGTGTAAGAATAGATGTCTACAGGGTAAATGAAGGTAGTAAAATCCAAAAGCAGCATTAGGACAGTCATGTACAAAATCAGACTGAATGTGCCTCAAGCCATGTCTGCCTTACGCTGAGCAGTACACACTAGGTCTGCACAGGGGTCAGGAAGCAAGGCAGCATCACCTCTGCACGAAGGGTGAGATTTCACCGTGTTCTAAGAAAAAGGGCATGCTATATTGCTTGCATTTCTTAACTTTAAGGTAATGTATGGAAACCTCTTCTTCAAAGAACAGTCAGTGCACTGTTGGTTTTTTTTTCCCAATTTTCAGCTGATACACAAAATAACTCTTTATTCAACTTGTAGCCCACACAGTGCCACAGGTTGTGCTCTGTATCCCACACTCCTCATTACCACGCACTCCTACCTAGATTTGATGAAAACTTCACCCATTCCTGAGAATCATGTACCTTCCTTATTTGAAACAGAACTGGCACAGCACAACACCAAAATAGCTGACTTTTAAGTACCTGGAAAAAAGAAATACCTGGTGATTATAAAAAGGGCTGTTGGCTACATGGCTTTCTTCAAACAAGCCTAGCAGTGTTGGCTAAATCCCATGCCCTGCTACTCAATTTTTAATAGGTTATTGAACAAAATTTCATTCATTTTTTATGAATGCTTAGAGAAAAACTGAGTATGACTGCTGGTAGGCGCAGGGTAAGCAACTGTATCTTTACCTACAGATGTTATATATTCTTTACATATAGCTAAGAAATGTAAAAAGAAAAACATATATGTTTATCCTTACACCAGGACTGCATTGATGGGAACTTTCAGCACTTATCATAAAGCTGCTTGCATACACCGACTTAATGGAGAAAACCAGAAGAAGTTCCATTATCTGATCTGCAAGGTGTGGGGGTTTTAGAAATAAACCAACATCACCCTCAAGGAGAGCAGATACCACCAAGACATGAGAGAGCCTTGTTCCTACCTCAGGATAGTTCACCCTGGGAATCCACAGGGAAACTGCATCTCAGTTTTGGCACCCATCCTCTGCAATGATGGGCACTGGACTCAGCTAAGATCAGAAACACTTCCCAAGATGGCTAAATTTACTTCCCCATCACATCCAGGAAAAACCTGGCGGGTCAGAGCTATGTTTTCCAGTGCTTTGAGTAATCATTCACAGGGTAGGAATTAATCAGATTCGTATTTCAAAACAATGTCTCTGGCCACCTCCTTATGATCCCTTACTTCTCAGCCTGAAGGTCTCAGCAAGATTCCCAAATTTCCAACAGGGCTTCCTTGACTTATTTTCTTCAAATATTGTGAGATAGTATATGTGCTTTTGGTTTGAATTTAGAAGACAACAAATCATGGGCTAGAGTCCAATGAAATTCTAAGCACAGATACTGTCTGGTATCAATATTGGACCCTGACACTAATACTTCATAGGTTCGTTGATGAACCCCTCATAATGATAGTTACAATTGAAGGAAGTATTTTCTTTCTCACACACCAAAGAATGAAAAAAAGTAAAAATCAAAGAATCCCAAGAAAATTGGCACATTTATTTACAAATTGTTCTTTTTCTTGGTTGCTGTAAAATAGATCCACAAGTTCCTTGGCATAGTTCCCATTGTATAGAGATTCAATCAATTTGCTATTAGTGAATATTAGGTCTTGATATGCAACTGTAAACACATCTCTGCTCTTCCCTCAGGTCAAAGCATGTGGACTTATATTTTATAGATGTATCATCAAGGCACAGCCTGTTTGCTATTATTTCGATATATTTATAAAATGTCCCATGCCGCTCTCCTTTGAGTGCTATAAATTGCTTTCATGATCTGCTTAGGGATACTGAGAATTCAGCTGGAGTTGTAATATGTCATATAATGCATGAAACTCTCAGAAACATTTTATAGCATTCAACCAAGTCAGACTAGTTCTTAAAAATATTAAGCGCTCATTTATATCTTCAGAGTATGCATCAGTTTTCAAGCTCCATGAGTTGTACACACAAACTGTATTTGGGGAAAGGATATATTCATGGGCAAAAAATCGATTTGTAGGCCTGACTTGAAGTTAAATTGCACTGATACTGTTTAGCCCATCCTGTATCAGAATTTCTTTAACTCTCCTTGACTTTTGTATATTTACATTTCTGTATGTTAACATACCTATAACACAGTGCTTCATTCTCATTTCTCTGAAGGTTGATCTATGTTAACAGTAATATCCCCACTTTTTCCCTTTCCACTCCAAATAGCTGAGCCCTTATCACCCTACCATTGTCAGACTTACAATATATGCCATTTGAAGAAAAATATTCATCATCCCTCATAGCATCAGATAATATATTAAACAATAGGTTCATTTCAATAATGAATTGCAGTACACTGTCACAGTTCGCATGGCAGTAAATTCTAAACCTTTCTCAGTCATGAAAAATCTCAATTCTGGCTCTGAACAAGTTAATTCCAATGGTTACCTCTTTCCTGTTTGTAAACTCAAGGTCTGAATACCAGTCAGAGGAATTGGCACCACTGAGGTGCAGTCTGGCAATCTGCAAGGATCTGCTTTCACCAGCCAAATGCAGTGCAGTTTCTGGTGACTTGGGGGGAAATAGCAAAGTGGTAAGAAACCAGATGTCCAGGGAGGTGTGGCTCTCTTACCTTACAACAAGGCTGAGGTGGTCCCCCCACTTTACAACATGGAATTTCATTTCCTTTGCACCACTACTTAGTTACAAACCCTTCACCCTTTCTTCACTCATCCCTTTTCTCCACTTGTCCCTTGTCTCTTTCTGTCTTCATTGTAATTTTCAGGGGCAAAACTCTTGTGAGAAGAATGTGAACTGACACAAACGTGCAACATAAACGAGTGACACAAGAGTGACAAAGGTGCTGCCTGTGACTCCAGCGTGTATTAGGTCCGTTGAGCCAATGTAGACATCCAGGATGTCCTCTGGCTGCAGACCCCCCAAGGGAGGGGACATGAGCAGTATCAGCACACCAGGCCAC
Organism: Thinocorus orbignyianus; assembly: GCA_013400375.1. Taxonomy (NCBI): domain Eukaryota; kingdom Metazoa; phylum Chordata; class Aves; order Ciconiiformes; family Thinocoridae; genus Thinocorus; species Thinocorus orbignyianus. The sequence goes on along the minus strand of VXBW01004058.1, from coordinate 142,656 downwards.
AGCTGTCACGACAGTTGTGACCTGAGTAAGTGCCCATGCTTCTGCTGTGCAGACCTTCCTCCTTCACCCCACCCCCTGAATAGACTCAGGCAAAATGAGCCTTTGTATGAATATCCCTGATGATGCTAATCCTACATTGTATGGAAAACGGTGATTTTCTGGTAATATTTTTTGAATGGAACCAAACTGTTACAACATGTTCAATTTGGACATTATAGGGGCAGCAAAAGGGAGATAAGATTTGTCATGTTTTGCTTATATCTGAAAAATCCTTCATTTAAGGAAAAATTAAAAAAAGACATTTTAGCAGAATGTGAATTTTATTGAACGGGTATTTTCAATTAAAATATGCTTAGCTAAAACTTTGACCAGCTTCACAATCCTTATTTTTTAGTGGCAGGGGTCAAAATTCTACCTTTGGTTTCCTTTCAGCACTCCTTCCAGCTCATTTCCCCAGCTCCTGGGAGCACTTGCTTGCTTTATTCCTGAAAAAAACCCTGCAGGCCACAGGGGAGGGGGTTATTCCCTGTGTGCCGCATTTACATTTGGAGTGAGGGCCATGTTTCACAGCTGCAGCTGTCGGCCTACGGTTTCTGCCATTATTTGCATTTCAAACAGAATCAATGGAAGCAAAGAACTACAAAATAAATAGAAGTTCTGCATAGGAAACAAATGCCTTTTATTAATCTGACTCAGCTGCTGAAGTACTGAAACATGGAAAACTTGGTAAAGCTGCACAGTTCCCAACGCTGAGTACCATTTCAGGTGAGACTGACTGCATTTACATGTCAAAATCTGTAATTTTAAAAGGAAAAGTTTTCTACAGCTGGTGTTAACCTAGTTTTCAATAGATAATCTAGGTAACCACCTCTGTTGCTCGTACAAAACACATTAAAATATGATTCCAAAACCAGTGCAGTAGAAAAGAAATTGAGGCTTAGTAACTTCCTCTTTTCTTCCCCCTAGAATCTTACGCTGCTCTACCAAATGCTTCTTATGCTTCAGAAGTTGGCATTTCCTAGCTGGAAGTTTGATTTGAAGTTCACAGTTAGATACCTATCTCAGCCCTATTCTCAAGTCCTTTAGGTCATTTCTCACTTGCACTGATCCAGAACTTGAAAACTTAACTTTGGAGGCTGGTGGCAGGTATAACGATGTAACTGCGGGCAGTGTTATAAATTGAGACTCCAGGGGAAAATAAAAAAGGCATCAAAGTCCAAGAAAGGCTGTGACATCCCTATGCAAACTCCATGGGTGTTGTCTATAACAGTGGTTGAACACAACTCCACTTTATGTGCTTCATTATGGCATGGCACCATCTGCAAGGTGTTCTTACTGCACTAACATCTCTGCAAGCGGGAAGATCTTCTGCAGAGAGCAGAATAAAGAGCACTCTCCCATCTTTACCACAACTAACAACTCTGGCCATCTCTTCTGTGAAGATAACATTCAGACCTGCTCCTCATAGCAGCCTTGAGAGTAATTCAACCCCATTTGTCCCTTCCTGCTTCCGAACAGCAGTCATCCACACCTTACTGTACCTCCAAATGATGCACATCACTGCCTCCAATACTGAATAAAATTTCTGGTAAAACCCCCTATTTCTCGGGGAGCGGGGCAGTGGGGGAGCACTGGGATCTGAAATGGCCACACTGTGGCTATGACATCAGATGTCATAAACTGATGGCCGAGATTAATAGCAAGAGTACTTTGTTTCTCAATGGATCTTTGGGTTCCTCAGTGCACCCTCAGTGTGAATAGCAACGCATTAGTCCTCCCCTTGACTCTCCCTTTTATTTCTTCTTCAGAGTAGAGGTGGACCTAAACAAATCATCTTTGCAAAACAGTGGCAGAATCAGGGTTACTATTCTGCCTTCCAGTCCTTGATGGAAAGTGCTCAAAGGACAGCTAGGTCCTGCAGGGACTCATTTCTTTGTATATGTCAGGGTGCACTTGTGATGGCTCAGCTAGACAAAAAACTAAGATGCTGTCCACAAAGTGTCCCTTGACATCTTGCAGAATAGTTTGCAAGTCTCAGATGAGTTCTGACCTGGAAGCAGTTTATTTTCCACCCGCTTAGTATCTCCCTGGCTAATATATTTGCTAGTTTCTGTGTCGATTTTCTGGGTACTGTTAATAAAGTCACCACACATTTTGGTCCACAGCTGCACTGCAAGTAAGACACATATCTACTACTGTTTTCATTTCTGTTTGTAAAGTTGTTTAGTGAAGGTTTGAAATACTTGTATTTTATCATTTGCTGTGCTCTAGGGTCTTTGTTCCAGTTATGGCTATTGTGCATGATTAGTAATAAAAATAACAGAAGTACTATGGCATACAACATACAGTTCTTCTGTACAGATACAATTTGATTGTGTGTATTTCTCATGCGCCATCTATCACAGATGCTGGAAACTGAAGAAACATCCTGAGTTACACAGAGTAAGGGCTGATCCAACTGGCTTTCAGACAACAGAACTTTTTCCACTGACTTCAGTGAGAGTTGGACAAACTCACTAGAGATAAATTAAAAACAACAGTCTAGAAAATATGTTTTACTGGATAAAAATACAGGATTTTTCACACTGCCAAAAATGCTTCAACTTGTTAATTAGCAATCCCAAGGAAACTTAATGTTGACAGATTTTCAATGAATTAATGCATTCACCATGAACCACAATATGAATTTTCCCGTGGCTTCAATAATAAGTTAATTGTGAGATGGTTCTTGGTCTAATATTGTGAACTCAGACATAAATTATTCATCCTCTCCCATATTGTTCTGTATCCCATCTGCAAGCTACATGGAAATCACCCTCCAGCTCAGATTTCACCTAATGTAAATTGGCAGAGCAACAGTGAGTTCACAGTTATCCTGTGTTTAACATGTACTTAACAATAGGTCTATGAAATTTTACTTGAGGATGTTTTTAACAGCTTCTGTGTGCTGAGTTTTGCTGCACTGCGTGCAGCAGTGGTCCCAGCATAAACTCTCTGGTTTGTAGACCAGAAGGATTAAGAGCTGACATAAATTGTACAAAGAAAAATCAGTATTTCAGTATAATGTTTAAACCTAACTTTAATTAAAAACACTGGTCTAATTTTATGAATTTATGTCTCAGTATCTGCAGGTACATGTCCTCTTCTATCATCTTATTCAAGCTTTTCTCAACAAATAAGACTAAGGAGACAAACCAGAAGACAAACGGAAAGTTTAAAAGACTCCATGCTCAGAAGTGCTTTTTAAAAAATCTTTGTACAATGATTATGATAGAACATAAGCAAGTGCTTAAATCCTTGAAGGATAGGATCCGGTCAAATCTGTCAGTTTACTGAATGAGTCACCTGAGTAAAAAATGTCCAGAAGTAGATCCTACCATGTAGTAGCATAGCTATTGTAATAGTGAAGGTGTTCTAAAATTTTCAGTAGACAATGTCTTGCTTTCATATCTATTCATCCCATGTATTAGCTTTTTATTGTGTTTGACATTGATGCTTAAAATATATTTTAAAGAAATATATTTGGAAGATTCTAACTAGTTTAAATTATTACATTTTACCTTTCACAGGTGCTTATTTCTCTAGGTGTACCTGCAAATCCCCACCCAAATTGCAATCCTTCTTTGGTCTACAAAGAACAGTACCTTTTAGTTTACGTTCTCTTTTGCTGTTGAAGACAAGTCTTATCATATCAGATACTTGTCGAGTGATAACTTAAGGACAAGTGAAAGATGAAAAGAAAAGTTATTTCACTTCCCTCTCTTACCTCCTAGCATGTCTGATTTTATTCATGCCTGTCTTTTGTGATCTCCTGTTGAGCAGCACACAGCTTATCAACTGACACAAAAATAAATGCATAATAAATATTCTACAAGAGCAGAGAAAGGGGTTTGCTAAATATAAACAAACTGCCTGGTCAGACTTCTACCCTCATCCCTAAGGGTAAATACTGTTGTATTCTGACATCTCTCAACTTCTTGCAGCACCATTCTTTCTCTTGGCTAGTGCTGACTAGCAACAAGCAATTAGGCTAGTTCTTAGACACCTTCAGTGTCAATAGAGAAAAAAGGCAACAATTCCTACACAGAGCTTTTTAAAAATCAACTGCTTCAGTTCTAATATTTAACAAATTGCTTGTAATATTTTAATTTGCTGCTGTAGTGGCAGCATACCAGAAACATAAGGATAAGCAGTTGCTTCAGGCATGGAAGAGAGATGGCTTGGCTGAAGCTTCAAGCATCTCATAAACAGTATCAGTTCAAGTAAGAGACCTGAGGGCCAGATGAAGATAATAATGTCTGGAAGAGGAGAAGTTGTCCATTTCAGTGAAAAAAGAAAAATACCTTAAAAAGATATTAGCAAATTTTTTCCTTATTTGTCCTACCAAAACATCAATGAACACTGACTGCAGAGTCAATAGCTCCTAAATTTGACTTTCAAGTGGCTTTTTCTTGCCATAATAACCAGCAAAGAGCACCTGCCTTTGCCCTAGGGGCTGTGGAAAATATCAGAAGGAAAAAGCTTGAATTACAGAATTCAGGATGTTTTTCCATTTCAAATTTTCATGTGTTCTTCCATCTCTTGTTTCCTTTTTCCACCTGACCTCAACAAAGTGAAAAGAGGCTCCCTTCCATCTGGATATTACTAACAGGTGAAATCTAATTTAGTGAAACAGGAATATTTAACATATTTTACACAAGATTGAGATTTAAAAAAAAAAAAAAAAGTGGGATGAAATCACAGGTAATGTTAGCAAATTTTAAGGGGTTTTCATTCTGTTATTTTCTTGTATCTTTGCTATTACCATTACTGTGAGAAACTTGCCTACACTGCTCATCAGTCTTCCAGAGAGGGTACTTAAAAAAAGGCCTTGGACAGCTTTTAAAACTGGAGATAGATAGTTAAAAATGCTTCTCACTGTTTCTATACTCTTCATGTGCTTTTGGACAATGAAAACACATCATTTGGTATCACTGTATTTGTGGTCAGTATGTGTTCCCTTGTATACTGAAGCAGGGCTATGAAGCCCAAGGTACTTCAGAAATAAAAGCACATTTTGCCATCTCACATCCAGCATTTCATCCATTAGTATCTCAAGTCCTTTTCCACAGGGCTGCTCTCAGTCCATTTACACCCAGCCTGTTTTTGTACCTGGGGTAGCCTTGGTGGACAAGTTTCCTTTTCCATTAATACTGAAGACTGGTTTTAATCACCTATTCAAACTAGCACTGGCATTTGGTTCTTAGGGACTTTCTTCTCACACTCCCTACTTGTAGAGCACCAAATCCGCATAGATGTCTTCAGCTGAATTAAGTATTCTCTGTCTAATTTCACTAGTTCAGCACAGTGATAGAATCACAGAATCATCTAGGTTGGAAAAGACCCTTGGGATCATCGAGTCCAACCATCTACCCTACTGTACAATATAGCAGAAAATTTTAAAAGTTAACAATGACAGAATATGGCTATTAACTTCAGACTGGTCACTCAGCAGAAGTGGAGAAAGCATTAAAATTCTGTCCCATAAAGCCTAGGGACTTGATCTATGGAAAACAGTTCTTCTTGCATACCTTTGTGGTTTTGAATATTACAGCTTCAGGCTTAAAACTAAGGCTTACACTTCAGCACTTTCCCAGTCTGGGAAAGATCTAAGAATTTCTTGGGTGTTCTTTTGAAACAAGGCTTGATCTTCTTGCACTGTATAAAAACACATCAAACAGTTTTGGTAAGTCTTGAACATAGATCTGTCGTGCATTGCGATCTTTACTTTCTGTGTGGAGTAGGGACAAGTGTAAGACAATGCCTGGATCCATAGCAAAATATGTGAAGTGGTTTGGTAAAGAAAGATGACAACCATAATGTAATTTCCTGACAAAAAATTGTTTTCTTGCATTTCCTTCTGGGATTTGGGTATATTTCCACTCTGAATTTATCTGACAGTATAGGATCCTTTGTAGTATACCTCAATCAGAGGTTGAGGTTGTAACCTCATCAGAGGAATGTCTAAAAGTATAGACACAAATAAAACATTTTTCAGGTTTTTTTTTTTCATAAGCTGGTGGGTTTGAGTGGTTTAGAATTTGAGTATTGTAATTTGCATCCCTTAGAAAAAAGCATGAGAAGATTGAAGTTTATTGTACTATTTTTAAATGAGTAATGAAAATTCACAAAAAACATTGGGGCTTAGTTACATTTCTAGTTCCCAATTTATTTATTTTTTTTGTTTACAAATAAAAAACCAAACTCTCACTTAAAATTATCTCCCTCCACTTAAAATTTTCCTGTGAATCATCTAGTTCTGGCCTTTATAATCATCTGGTGGTTCTTTCTTTTATGAAAATTATATATTTCCTATAGTTATGGGGTTAGAGTCTAATTAGATGGGAAAACCACAAAGGAAGTGGAGTAACAGAAAAAACTTGAGAGCCCAAGGAAGCATTGAGAAAGAGTAACACAAAGAGAGAACACTGCAGCCTGGGAATCCTTCTCCATGGAAGAGGAACTGGGTTGGCAGCTGCCAGGAGAAGGATCCAACAGCCTGGGAGCAGAAAGGGTTTCCAACAGGAGAAGCACCACTGTAGGCCCCCGGGGGGCCTCAACTCCTGCATCCAGAACAAGGGCACAGCTGGATGCTCCATGCGGGGACCAGCTCCTCTGTATGCCTTCATTTCTCTTAGCCTGTGCTATGCTGAGGTCCACAAAACCAAATGGGCTATATAACTGATGTGTCATCAGCAGAGTTATCTGTAGATACAACAGCTTGTAGCAGCACTGACTAATTATATTTGATAATACAGGGACTATACTGAGTTCCTTTGATATTAATGACAATTTTCTCAGCCTCCTTCCTACAAAAATTCAGAGTAGAAATCTGTTTAAATGATGCACAATGGGAAGGCTTGGCTTCCCATCTCTTACGTTTCATGAAAGAGGAAGGGGGGGAAAAAATTAATAGTAAAATAATTTTTCAAAGCATCTGGTATCAACTCTGGCTTTAATACCGTTTATGAAAATTATACATGCACATATAAAGTGCTAATGATTTATGCGGAGTAAGGATTCATGTGCAAGATAAGTAGTAGCATGAATGTCTCTCACTTGGGGGCTTATTCCCTATTTCCGCATTGTATTACTACATTAACAAACGCAGCTTTCCTCGTAATTAAACTAACCATTAGAAGTTCTGAAATATGTGACCATGTCAAGATTTGCTGCAATTTATCTCTAGTTATCAGGTTAGTACAGTAGAAGGGAGCTGTTACCAAAGGAATGGGATAACAAAGAAACCCTACCTATGAAGAAACACAGTGGCTTATCTCTACCTCAAATATTATTATGCTGACAACTCGTCTGAACAGGTTGTCTGGCTAGTGAAGAGCCACTCACCTAGCAAAATTTTAAAGCTTTAAGCTTCATAAGAATTCTCCTTTGGTACTGAATAACCTCAAAATGACGCTTGAAGAATACATGTAGCACAAAGTATATACTGCACTGATTTTTTTTCATAGGAGCACAAAAGCAATTTCCAGATCTGAATTTCAGTATAGGCTATTAATAAGTATTGCCTCCAGGGAAAAAAGTAATATATATGTATATATTACTTTGGATATAGCAAGATTTCCCTTAGGCTGATAAAAGAGAAATAACAGGCTTTCAAAAGGTCTAGATTCATGATTATTATTTTTTTAAATAGCTTTTTCAAATAACAGCAAAATGAAGACAATATAAGTTATGTTGCAGATTGATATAACCAACAAAATGTTTTCCCTAGTAAGTAATAATGCCTGGTCAATGAGTTTCTGAGTAATACCCAGGAAAACAAAGTCACCTCTTGTCTCCCTCATCACCTGCTTCTTTCTTCTCAGTCAGCATTAGCAAGGTGGATGGACGTACCAAATCTAGCACTTTGGGGTGGTCTTTATTCTAAAAGTTAACCAGAAACAAAACTAGCGTAAGAAACAAATCCCAACCTTTTTTTATAATGCCCAGAGTGATTCTGGAGCTCTTTTCTCTTGCAGCTTTACCTGGATGATGTTAAATAAGAAAATGTCAAGAAGTAGCAGGTAAACTTGGCTCTCATTTTAATGCCTGTGTCAACTTTGGCTTCTGTGATCTGTTAGCACTGAAAGAGCAAGAAAGCAGCTATGAAAACTGAAAGGTCTCTGGCCAACCTCATCTTAGGTGTTTGGTCATTCTCCTTGAATGCATGAGCCTATCAGAAGGTACATGACCAAGTGCCACAAGAGGTCTGAGCAGACCACAGCCCTTGTTCCGCGGGAGGTGACTGGGGGTGTGTTGCTGGAAAGGGCATGCTACAGGGCTGAAAAGGAAGCAAAAAGAAAATCTCTCAGTCTCTCTTCAGGCCTTTTGCTAACAGCAGCCACAGGGAAAAAAAGAAACTGTTGCCTGCTTTGGTATGAAAATATTGGGAAACTGGACATAAGTAAATCTAGAGGAATTGAAAGAAATTCTTTCAGCACATGTATTAGTGAATGATACAGAGACAGTAAATTTCTGCTATCTAATTCTTTTATAGCCATGGGGGACATCCAGAGTTTTCACAGAAGGCAAGTAAAAGCCATCCAGTCTGTCTGTTTACCACTGATCTTCCCCTTGATATATTCCTCAGCCCCTGTCTTTCCTCCCCCGAGAGCTGCTGTCACTAACACATCACTCCTCCTCTGCCTTGGAGGACAGTATGTGCAGCCTCTGAGAGGCTGTGCTAGAGCTGATCTATCCATCATCTGGCAGACAATGCTCTCACAGGCAATTTCATTAGCAATATCCATCTCAATGACAAAGTATGTCTTTTAGGTGTCTGGTTTCCAACCACGTAGATGTAAGTGTTGTGCTGGGCCCCTTTTTTTTACAATGGAAATCACCAACCTAGTGCAAGTTGTGTTTATTAACCATTTTATTTCAATCAGAAGTTTTGCCTTAAAAATGGCCTGTAGTCTTTGGTGACAAACACACTGGTTTGGCTGAACTAAGCGAACTAGTATCAAATATTTAGCTTTCCATATGAGGCAAGCCCCCATGCCCCCCAGTCACACAAAAATATTAAAAAAA
>VXBW01004058.1:117118-130348 GCA_013400375.1 Thinocorus orbignyianus | reverse complement strand
GATTTATTGCCAACTGCAGCACCGCCCCGACTCGCAAGGAAACCATAGGAGAGAATTGCTGGGCTTTGTTTCAAGTGGTGCCACAGCAACCCAGCAGTGCTGCACTTCATTTTGTGTGGAACCCTGTCACAAGCTATAGACCACAACCATTTCCCTCCAACTGTCTTATAGATGGGATCTACAAATTGCAATTCTCCAACAGCACTCCAGAGCTGCCCTAACATATGATGGGGTAGATCTGGAGGGACCCTTCTGTTTTCGGAAAAATTACTAATAATTTATACTTGTTAAAAGCAGAAATTGCTAAAGTGGTGTAGTAATCATAATTTAAGACAAAATGCTGGTTATGTTTTTGGGCAGTTTTGGGTTTTTGTTTGTTGCTTGTGTTGGATTCTTTTAATAAGTGGTAACAGACAGCTGCTCCCGGAGGGCATCCAGAGCCCTGCTGCTTTGTCCACAATTATATCAACTGAAAAGTATTTGTCCATTTACCAGCATTTGTATGTATGCAAAAGGTTTTTCCCATGCAGATGTATGCAGGTGTTCAGTTTCATAAAAGGGTCCTCACATGCCTTTTTAAAATATAACTCAAAAACCTGAAGGAGTTACACAAATTGACTGATGGCTAATCTCAGCTTTTCATTTTTAGTGTTATTTTCAAATCAAGTTGAGTGATCCCTGTAGTGATTACTTTCTAACATCCGGCTGGTAGCTTATTTGAAGAGAGTTGGTGGCCTCATTTTGCATTCTAATGAAGACCACACTGCATAAATCACTGACATTAGATTCCCTACTGGCACACTTGGCAGAGCAGTCCTCGATGAGACGCTAAAGCAAGACAAAGAGAATTAAATGTCATTATGTCCTGGAAGTGAATAATCCAGATCAAGGATTGTCCACAGCATCTGAGGGTGACAGCCAGTCAGTCTTTATGTAGTTGAGGGGCAAACTTAAGGACTAAACTTCAGGTCTCTTGATTCAGGATACATCACATGTTCTACAGTCACCTAGAAAGCCATGATTTTTTTTCCCCTCACCCCTAAGAAAGGTAAAAGGCCACACTGGGACTTGACTTGTACAAGAGTATTTTTAGACAGACAATACTGAAATGCTTTGTCAAACTACATGCTACTATATTCCTAACAGGCAGTCATAGCACAAACTGAGACGGGTAAAAACCTGAGATATACTAAACTTGACAAGTGAGTCAGAGTCTACTGGCTTAGATCTCAAGTCTTTTATTGCATGCTGTGCTCTAAATTCAGCATGGGAGAGGAGGCACTAATGTATGTTTTAGTGTGATTATATTGCAGCTTCAAAACAGGGGAATATTAGGTCTGAAACATCCTGAAAATACAGAGAATACATGATCTGTAAGACTGATTTCCTCAGCTATGCATACAACCTGATAATTTATAAACAAATATAGCTCTATGTATAAAGGTCTTGCTCTTCTCGCTACTGGCTCTCCCGTATTTTCATCAACGGTCACTATTCACCGTCTTCAAACTGTGAGAGGAGCCCTACATGAGCTACACTCTGCTTTTCCTCTGCTGACTATAAGAGATTTGGTTTGCCAAGCTCATTTCGCACTGAGGGAGGGATTCATCCTTCACAGTCAACAGAGCTGAATTGTCTGAAATTTAAACTCCAAGCAAGATCTCAGAGCAAAATAGAAACATATGTCTCACATTAAGTACTATGACCTAAAACCAGTACAGAAGTATTTGTACTGACTTCAGTATGAATACAGCAGAGAGTATGGGCATTGCGAATGCCACCTACTGGCAAAAAAAGCACAAGGGAGTGTAATTCCATGGTAGGCGATTTCCAAAAAAGGGAAAGGGTAAGAAAACAGGATGTGGGTTGTTAGTTTCTTTGAGGTTTTGGATTTTCTTAATTGGTGATCTCAGGTTTTTTAAATTAAGTAGTTGTAACTGTATAATATGATGATTAATTTTATATAGAAACTTTGGTGGGAATGAGTTTTGAACTCGAAGTGTACTATTACAATCTCATTTTGTGCCAGAAAAGGGTAACATTTGAAAATAGTATCAATTTAAAAGACATGAGATAAGGAGAAAATATGCATGGAGCTGCAAGACTGAGATTGCTCGTACTTTCCTGTGCTTCATCTTATTTCACAGGATCTCAAAAATGACTCTCAAGAGTTCTTTAAATATTTGGTAAGAATATTCAGAGTCTAAACCTTTGACACTAAAATATGAAAAAGCTTCAAACTCAGCAGTGAATCTGTTTGTTATTATGCTGTCAGCTATAGCAACCGCGATTCCAAGCTTTGTGTGGCCAATTTGTGACTTGATCACAGTCATCTCAATGAAGAATATCTGTTCCGTTANTTCCAGTCCACACCTAGCCAACAATTAGGTTACCAAGACTATCTAATGAAAAACAGTTGGCCTGATATTGTTCTAATATTCTCTGAGAGTGTCTCGCCTTTGCAAGCGAGTCACAGGCATGGAACAGTACAGGGAGGATGCTAGCATTGAGCAAGCAGAGTGGTCTAAGTCTGATTTGATCATTACCTAGATTAAAGTAACAGTCACTGACAGAGAGACAGCAACCTGCTCAAAAGGAAGATGAACAAAAATGTTGGAATTGCCAGAAGTAGCTTCCAACATATTTCATAGCAGAGGGAAGCCAGGTGTAGAAGGAGGAAAAACTACAAAACATCATTTGTGAGCAGAAACATCCCTGAGTTTTATCCAAACTCATCTTTTAAAAAAGTAAAAGTTCCTTTGTTTTAAGATGTGGTGTGGCTCCAAGCAAGGCAGCAAGCCTGGAAGTGCCAGTACTGACAAGATGCCATTCACATTTCACCACTAAATTACCATGACTTACTGTGACCGTATGGAAAGACCGCAGCAGGAATGGCACAGGGAAAGGAGAAAGAGAAAAGTGTTATCTAGGAGGAACACAAGCTTCTCTGTAGTCTCGAAAACAACTGCTAATATAAAAACATGTCATTTCAATCATTTTAGGAAAGCCGAAAGGAACAGGATATAATGTTAAAATAAGCTGAAGAAATAGAAAAGTAAATCAGGAAAACGGGGAAAAAAGTTTCAGACATCAGTGTCACAGAATAAAGTCTTTAATCTGTGTTTTGTCCATGCAAAAACTGCCCTTGTGGAGATACCAAAGCTGTCTCTGAAACATGACAATAGAGCTTTGCCCAAATGGAGCCATGGCAAAGCAAAATTCTGATGTTATAAGACCTTCCTGATGGTCTTCAGAGAGGCCCACCACTGATGAGATCATTCTGCTCCCTGGCACTGAAGTCTAGGGCTGCACTGTCCTGGGTAGAGGTACCACCTCATCTGGAGCTGGTAGGGTGGGCAGCCCCCTACAGAGGGCTGCCTCACCACCACACTTTTCACTTCTCATACCAAATGAAAGTGGCCCCTCCTTTTAAAGTTACCCCTGCTTTTTTGTGACTACAAGTTAAGACAAGAAGGGAGGAAGTGCTACCATGCCAGGACCCAAACATAGCCCTAGGCTGAACATAACCACAGTAACTACTGCTCCCATGGAAAGCAGCAGGCTTTGCGTTAAAAATGCATTTGATTCTCAGAGCACCCCAGGAAGGCCTGAATAACACCAGAGGACAGGGTAATTTCACAGCTGTCTCCAACATTAGCAGGGAAGAAGACTCAACTTATGAATGGAATGAAAGTTAGAGAAGCAAATACATAATATATTGTGTGAAACTAAAGAAAATCAGGTAACTATAGAATGAAGTAAATCTCTAAGTTTCTTTCAGATTCTCTGCAAGAAACAGATTCCTTGGCCCAGAATTTGCTTTCAGTTTAAAACAATTTAATTACAAGGAGAGCACACAGGCCATGAAGTAATTCAGAAGTCAAAACTGTACCTTTTTAGGTAAGTACAGCTCTAATGCATGATTGTATTATACTGTTCAATGGACTGAATAATAATTCTATACTGTTTAAGGAAATCTGAATGCTTTGCATCTCCTCTTTCCTGTGATTACTGTCTATAAATGGTTGTGGAGGACCCACATCCATTAGCATAACCTAGTAAATGGGTTTCCCCCCCTCAACAGCTCCTCCTAACAGATTAATACTATCAGATCCTCCTGTTTAATACAAAATTAGAATGTCAGCAAGGTCTCTTTCCACATGATAATCCCCTACTTGACGTACAATGACATTATCCCACCAAAGCTGGAGACAAATTTTAATTCTTGTTGTAATTACAGGCTTTAATAGGTATAGAGGGTTGTTAGGTGCAGAGCAACTATTGCCACTAGGGAGTCTTCAGGAATACAATTGGTGCAGCCAAACTATCAATGCAGTTGAGACAGTGCATTGATCAAAGGAGCCCATCCTTACTTTTAAAGAATCACTTAAATAATACACTACCTCCATTTGGATTTGCGTTTGGTGACTTCCATGTCTTCCATGTGTTACGTTGAAAGGTGGTATGTTTTTCATTTGATCCAGCAGTTCACATAGCAGGACACAATAACAAAGAAAGAAAGGAGTATTTCAAGCTTTTTTACATTTCAAGTGGATTGAAATGTAAAAAGAATGGCATTCTGTAATACAATTATTGAAGAAGTGGATAGAAAGATTAGAATTTTTGAAGCTGCCAGGAAATGTTAAATGTAAAAAAGCATAATTAGTATTGAAAAATATTTAAATCTTTCAAGTCCAATGAACTTCTGTAATGTGAGCTTTGTAGCTAGTAATGGTAAGTTAGAAAAACTCAGTAGTGCTAGACAAATTATTATGAGTAATGTCATTAAATTATTAGCTTGTGACAAGCATTAAATCCTACCCAGAGATATTCTTGAATGCATTGCCTTGTATATATATGTAAAGTACTGGTCACATAGAATATAATTTTTATTCATTTTTTTTCAGTTTGTCTAAGCTGTATGCAGGCTCTGGAAGACCAAGAAACCTTCAGAACAAAACTTAAGGTTAACAAAGTAGGCTGGATGTTTACAAAAACCATGCCAGAATACGCACTGGATGTTTCAAAGTCCCAGGATCTGAGGCTCTCTAGTTGGGTTCTTGTCTTAGGGCTCTGTCAGACCATATTTATTTCCTAGAAGTTCAACAATGTTACCAGCAGAAAGAATGATATGAACACAAAAAGATTAAAACAATGCTTCCCTCTTCGCTGTTTTAATATTTTTCTAGTCTGTCTTGTCTGTCCTGTCACTTACAGTGATCCAGGAAACCAATCCTTTCCTGATGGTCTTTTGAAAGGAGTCATCCAAGACTGGAGTCCTGCTCTTGTTAATGGATACACATATAGATATTAAGAAACAACCCTTTCTAGAAGAGTTACTGGCTCCGACTCTGATGGACCTAGCTTTCTTCACAGTGGCCAGTGAGGTGCTGTGTTTTGGATTTATGTCTAGAATCAAAGTTTTGGCTATAGCTGAGCAGTGTTTGCACATCATCAAAGTTTCTTTTTGCCCCACTTGTCTGCCAGTTAGTAGGCTGGTGTTTAGGAGGAGACAAACCTGGGACTGCTAACACAAGTTGGCCAAAGGGATGCTCCATACCATATAATATCACACTGAGCAACAAAAACTGGAGTAGAGGAAGAAGGTAGAGTTTTGAGCTTCCAAGGTGGCTGTTTGAAGACTGGCTAGGCCTGTATTAGGAAGTGAGCACTTTCTTCACTTTGCTTGGGCTTTTTTCCTCTTTCCTTCACCTATTAAATAATTTTTATCTTGACCCACGAGTTTTCTTGCTTTTGCTCATTCTGTTCTCTCAGAGGCAGGGGAAGGAATTCAGTCCACTGTAAAGAGCTTACAAGAACTATAAAGGTTGTTTTTGACTCAGGACACGGGAGCTGAAGCTGGGATCAGTCTTTCCTCCAGAAGAGCCATAGAACTGCCATAAAACTGGAATGGCTTCCAAAGGTTGCTTTTGGCAGGGGGGTGTTGACGTCCAGGTGAAAGTCTCCACACTCATTAGAATCACTTAGAGCCTAAAAATATGGCTCATCTCATTGAAATTTTTTTTCTGTTTTTTTTGGGGGGGGTGGGATTTTGTAGGTATTTGGTTGCTTGTTTTAAATAAAAGTCTATGTTGCCCATACAGACAGCATGCAAACCCAGATCATCAGGAGCACTGGCTATTCTTCTCGCCACCAGGAACAGATTGCCACCTGTGACTACAAGCCAAAAGTAACCATCATGTCTTTTTGGTGAGACCATCAGGGGGTTTGATGCAAAAGCATGGGCCTCTGCTACAGAACCATCCAGCTTTCTGTTTGTGATTGTTGCCTTCTAAATTGTGTATCTTCCCTACCTACTCACAGGGCCTGTGAGGTACCATGGGGCGCTCCCAGCAGTCTACAGCCAGAAGCACTAATGCATCTCTTGCATTGTCTCTATGACGCAGATGACAGCTGGAGCCTGACACTGGATAGCAGTGGCCACAGTGGCAACTCTCATTCAACAGTTGGCAACAGGGATGAAGATGGTCTCCCTATTCCACTCAGTCTAGAAACAAGGAATATCTCAACTCTTCTTCCCTGGACACTGAATACAGTGATAGGCAACTCACTGTGAATAAAGCACCATTTTTATCTGGCAAGAAAGAAGTAAAAATGTTCATTGTCTCCCTCATTATATGGAATTTCAGTCCCTTAAAAATGCCAGATAGTACTCCCTGTAATCCAAAATTGAAATCCAAGTATTTCAGTGGCCTTTGGATCCTGTATTTTCTCAATATAAAGTCCAATTACAAACATTTAATATTTCTCTCAAATGTTTGATAAACTGTACCAGAAAGTAACAGAAAATCTAAGCAATTAAAAAAGGTAAGTCTTAACCAAATTAAGAAAAACAGACATACAAGAAAAATGTTGCCCATGACAACCAGAAACTAGATGAAAAAAGTGGCAATGAAGTTCTAGTTACACAGTTGTTATAAATTTATGATGGAAGAGATGAGAGGAAGAATTAGAATTCTGTAAGTTTTTGTTAAATAACCCTTAACAAAATAACCCTTGTGAGGGTACCCTTAGGCATGCTGAATTATCGTTCTAATAAGAGGAATGGGGATTCAAATTTCATAACGAAGTTAGAATTTTATCATCATTCACAACTAACTTAATCCCATGCCTCCGGCAGCTGCCTCACACAGGTCAAAAACCTGTTCCCATAAAATATAGGATATTCTGAGACCACAGAACTCATTGTATGTACTTGTGATAGAAAGCATTTAAAAATAACCTCCCAGTCCTTTTGCTGATTCACGCTAACAGCTTAGAATGGTGTGTTGGCAGCAATGTAAATTCATGCTAATTCTTTTTTTTTGAGATCATTCCCAAAAAAGCAGAAACGGAAGTCAGTGCCAGAATGATTGGCACATAAATGTAACAATTTATTCACAAAAAAGAAGCAAAAAAAACCCCTCCCGCTTATTAACCCATCTCTGGAAATTTGATTAGGAGGAAGAATGGGAGGTTTTGACAATTCATGTATCTGAACATGCAGGCTGTTACACTGTGATCCTCTTCTAAGCCACCAAAATCCTAGCATTGCACACAGAAAAAAAGCTCAAAAAGTGGTAAAGAGCTGCGTGTGTCCCCCAGTCGACTGCCCCATGAGGACACCAGGGCTCTCTGTCCTCACAGCACTGAGCAGCCCCACCACTGCAGCTCTGGACCACTGTCAGCAGCGCCCTGCGGGGACACCATTCACAGCCACAGCAGCGTGAGTCAGCTCAATTCCCTAAGTCCTATTCTGCCTCCATTTTCTTTCTTCCAAGGCACAAATACTTCAAGACAGAAAACAAGTCTGGAAACCAACTAAAATTAACCTCTCCAAATACGTAATGAGCTAAAATGACTCTGCTCAATTGCTATTCCTGTTCGCAGTCTTCAATAGTGGCAGAATCTTATTTACAGGATGTCCCTAAATGCACATACCAGACTACTTGAAATTTTAACTAAATCAATTCCTAGGCAGCTTGTGATGGTGCTCTGACACCAGTTGAGAAATCTGGTCTTGAATTCTTGGCTCTTTTCTCTTTCTTTCATTTTAACTGATAGATACCTGAGCAAAACCTATGTCCTCTCTCTTGACAAATTTTTATGAACTGCAATTTTTCAGTAAGACATCACTAAACTCATGCCCTTTAGGATTTATCATCAACTCCATGAGCTTACATTGCAAGCTATTATGTGTGGTATTGACTGGGTTTAGATCTGCTTTGGAAAAGCACAGAGCTGTGGGCACTGATGAGCAAAATTCCCAGATCTAAATTTTTTCCGCAGGATACTAACAGTCCTAAACAGTAAATTTCAGAATGAAAGCTGTTAATGTTGTCTAGGGTAATGGGCGTTTAGAAATCAATGACCGTTTTTCAGGAAGCCTGAAGGAGGCAAGAACACTGTTGATGATGCAGGTGGCTGCGAAGGAGACACGAAACATGTCTTGCAGCTTGGCAAGGTCCCCCCTGCTAGAGAAAAATAAAGCTTTGAGTACAGGTAAGGAAGGACTCACTTAAGCCACCAGCTGCTGACTTACAGGCAACAGGAGACCTCCCAGAACTGCTGAAATGGGAAACTCATCCTCCACAGATATACATTCTTCATAACAACAGGATCAAGTAGCCACAGCTCATTGCTTGAGCAGCATTTCTTAGAAGGTTAGTAGTGACTAGCTACTGAACAGCTATTTAAATAAAACAAATTTCATCTAGACCAGGGCTTGAATATGCACCAATGAGACAGCCAAGTGTCCCCAGGTGTAAGCTGAAAGACAAAACAGCAGGTGCAGAAGTCTTACAGAAGGAACCTCAATGGCTTCACTCTCCCACACTTCCACCCCAAAACCCATTCACTTGGTCTTTTGTGAAGCTGCTTTATGCAGCTGAAACTTTTTCCTTTTTTAATTAAGAAAAAGATTGGTAGGTACAGCTGCAATTTCAACAAGAGCTCTTTCTAAGACTCTCCTCTTGCTCTGCCTCACTACTAGATGCACAGTTCCTTTTTCAGCATGTACATGTTACAACTCATTGTTTTAATTTTTTGTCCTTACAATGTTAACATAAGATGGAATTTATCAGCACATGACAAAGAAAACAGAGGCAAGCACTGGAGTACCCATTTTAAGTCATGTTGCCTGTTGTCTTGGCAACCAGTTAATAAGGCTTGCTGCTCATTTTGCACCAAAACCTGACAACAACATTTCTGCAAGATTTGGTATTAAGGACCCTGCTAACTCAGCTGGTTTAGAAGGTACCGGAAAAGATCTGCTGGCATTTCCATTTTGATTCCTATTTTTCAGGAATCATAAATCATCCATGAATTGCCCAGCAGCTGAATACAGGATGAACAAACAGCACTGCGACAATCCATTCCCTTGAAAAAAAAAACACAAAGAAAGTGCTGTGATTCAGTCGTGCTCCCTGCAGTATCAATATGTACATTGCTATTCACTGCACAGGGAGAAGTATTAGACTTCAAATCCCTCAGCTGAAAACACATGAATACTTTGACAGACGTATTCTCTCATGTCTGTCCTTCGGCATAGGGCATGGGGACTGGCTTGGCCCCTTTTCCTCCAAGCTTTCTTTTGGAGAAGGAGTCCTACCCTTCGCATTGCTGCTGTGCTGATTCTCCAGCTGCTTTGAGAAGCCTACAAGCGTTTACTGAGCCGGCACTACAATTACCATAATTAAACATTGTAATCAAACAGGCTTCAGTCAGCAATCAGACCTGACTACACTAGGAGCCGTGCAGACACACTAGAAGATTCCACCCTTCCTCAAGAGTAAACTGTCCCTATGTGTGAGTCTCACAAAGAGTTCAGTCTCAAAGGACTGAAAAAAAAAAAAAAAAGCTGTTTAATTACATCTCACAGACTACCCTGTCACCTTGGGTGAATACTTTCCTTGGATAAAAGGTCACCTAGTTACCCAAATTCTACAGAATTTCTGAGTTTGGGAGCATAATGGAATATGCACTTGCAATCATCATCATGAACATTGACCATTTCACTAGTTAAATACTCAAAATTCAACATTTTGGCATTCTAGCAGAAATAAAACATTCTGAGATTCTATTAACAAATAACAAAAAACACCCCCTTCTCCCTACCGAACAGCAGAGATATTACAAAGGAGCCTCACGCAGATTCAGCATCAGAGAACCACAGAGGGAAACTAAAATGATCCCCAGATCTGCGCAGTGGGATTCTGGAGGTGCCAGTGGGCTTCCCCACAAAATATTAGACAAGAAATTTGTCAAAAGGGCTAGCTTTGTTCCTGGATGTTCCCTTTATTCATGTTTCAGGCTTCCTTAGTGCTCTCTCAACATAGATTTTGGCAGTTTATTGTTTAAAGATTGAGTAGTGGTGAAAAACACATTCATTACTGCTTGTCATAGAGATGTTGATGAATTCCAGTCACACAGAATTAAGCTGTAATTCAACACAATGACAGACTAAATAAGCAAGTCTAGACAAACAAGAAAAAAAATCAACCAAAAAATACAATTCCTAGAGAAAAGTTCCTTGAGGGTTCTAAGCTTTCTGTTGAAGAAAGAGGTGCATAATCTTATTTGTCAAATGAAAGCAGAGTATTTGCTTTGTTTTAATTCATGGAATGGTATTAGGATGTGTCATCCAAACAAGACAGCAAAAAAGCATTAGACACTGGAATATTTTTGCTAAAGGAGAATCAAACGATCTTTTTTCTACCTTAAGTTTTAAAGTAACACACATACATGTTAAAAAGTGGATGCATTGCACCTCGCATTCCTTAAAGATAAATGCTGTTCATTTCACTTATCAGAATTCCTTATCTGTAAAGCAAGGCAACTAGTATCACTCGAAAGTTGAATTAGCTTCATGACATTTAAACTGAAATTAAAGACATATATTCTAGGCCTGAGTTTACTTCCATGTAAGTCAGGAACTACATGCCTCCACTCTGAATCTTCACCATGAGTATTGTTGTACTGGTTCTGTTGATATTCAAACCAGGAGAAGAATCATAGAGGCTTTTTTTCCTTAACTCCAGCAATGATTTACTCTCTATAGATATGGTGAAATGTTGCACAGGTTATAGCAGATTTGCTGTAAGAGGAAGAGTTAGTTAGACATTTTGGTACATTATTCAAATGTGTCAGGTCGATGTCATCCTGGTAGCAAGACACCAAGATCTTTGTCAACAACGTATAGCAACTGACCCCAGGAATGTGAGGTAGTAGCACAATACAACGTTTCATAGAACATTTTCACCACACTTAAAGACATTTCTGAAGCTGAAATTTAGAAGTCATGAGTACTAGGTTATACTGGTTAATTTACACATGGCCACAATGATTTCACTAATGAAAGCAACCGCTACTCCTTTGAGAAGGTTACATACTCTTTTACCTGAAAACCATGACTAATTTCACTCATGCTCTCGCAAAATTTGTGTTAATGAGATGTTAGAAAACTTACCAAACACTTGATTCCCATGCAACAAGAACAACATCAAATTTTACACTTCACAAAATTGGATTTTTTTTTGTTTTGTTTTGCTTTGCTTTATTGTGTGAATCCTCTAAAGGAAGGACAGGCTTGAAGAAAAGGCAGCAAAAGAGATTTAGTATTATGACCCCTGTAACTTTCCCCATACAAGCCAAAGAAAGTTCCTGTGAGTCAAGGTAGGCCCTCCACCCCTCAGTTTTCCATACCAAGAAAGAGAAAAGTCCAAGCCCTTTGGGAAGAAACACAGGGCTTGAGCTGTGCTTGTGCTACAGCTGTCACACCATTTCTGGCTCTATCAAACTATGGAACTAACCATTTAAGTTAATTTTTTGGTACGTGCTCTATCTACCACAATAAGCTTCCGTCTCCGTAACTATTAGCTTTGTTCTACATAAACTGTGCAGTCAAAATGTGAACTTTATTTAACTTCAATGTGGTCCTAAAACTAACATCTACTACCAAAGTAATCATAGTGATATATATGAAGCTATCCTAAAAGGCTGATTATTTTACTATTACGTTGTGAGAAAGTTAAAACAAATTATAATTTTCAAGCCACATTTTAAAATAAAGGAAAAAAAAATTATTCATTTTAACAAATTGGGCTCTTAAAAAAAACCCAAATAAATAACCCCCACCAAACACTTCCAAAAACTCACCTCGAACTTCAGGAGAGAATCGAGCTGAATGGCGAGACACAAAAAGTTTCAGTTCTTGGTCCAAGTTGCATTCAACCAAGTTTGTGTCCCATGATCGGATTCCTGAAATTCAAAATACAAAACACATCTTGCTTGATACGTGAACACTGCAAGTCTTAACCAAGTATTTCTCCATTTGCATTCATGCCATTTGCATATTTCTAAATTCCAAACCCAGTCCCATCCTTTTAAGGCACACAGCTATTTTTTGGAAAGTACTCACAGGAATCAGTCACAAGCAAGAGGAAAACTACCTTTTCAAAGGGTGATCACTCTTTAAGGCCACACTTTCAGGACCGCTGGTCCCACGTCCTAATAGCCACGCTACGAGAAGTTACTGATGTCCCTAATTTGACTTTAAAATAGCAATACACTGATTTATAAAAATGAGAGTGAATCACTCGGAGGACACTTCAGTCACATTACAGGACCATTGTACTTTCCCTTCTGAGAAAAAATACAGCATCACCTAGCATGTTGCAAATTAATATTTAAATACAGACTATTAAATTGCTGACTTCTCCATTCAAAAGCTTTGAAGCATCCCATATTTTCAATTAAAATTTAAGTGATCTTTTATTTATGAAGTATCAAAATTCTCGTTTTGAGATTTAAAAATTCTATGCTTGATCTTTTTTCTTTCAAAAACTAAACAGCACGTATCTATTTGCTACTGTTCCCTCCCCACCCTCTACTTAGAAAGTGAGGCACTTGACACAGATGTGATTAAAAAAATGTATTATTCCAATAGCATTGAAATTTGACCGGGGGTTGGGGAGGAGAAATAAAATCATTGCCAAAACGACAAATTCATAGTTTCCTTCCATAAGATTTTGATGACTAAATAAAAAAAAAATAACCAAACCACAGGAGAACACACTGTGTTTTTCTACAATTTTCTTGTTTTGAAATTGTTCTGAAAAATCTTCTAGTTTTGAAATATAATGAGTAGGCAGTTGTACTACAGGTAAGTCCAGGCACTGCTGCACTTTTGAACACCAACATTACAGTGATTTTTTTTTTCTTTTATTTTTT
>VXBW01004058.1:92555-113250 GCA_013400375.1 Thinocorus orbignyianus | reverse complement strand
AGGAAGGACTCGGGGGGCGAACAACGGCCCGAGGGGAGGCCGAGGGATGCGCCCCGGGCTCGGGTACCATCCCCGGGAAGGGCAGCCCGCCGCTGGCGCAGGTCCCGCACTCCGCCGCCATCCCGCATCCCTTCCCCTCTGGGGTCTCCCCGGGGGCCCAGCCTTGAAGCAGGGCGGTGAGGAGCCGCAGGTGATGCTGTCCTGGCAGACCCGGGCAAGCTCATCTGGAAAGCCACGGGATGGCAAAGCGGCTCCGCGGTCCGAGGCCAAGGGTTCTGTCCCCGGCATCGCGCTGTAGCACTGCAGCAAGATTGGAGTCCTACTTACACACACACACACACACACAGAGTGATCTAAATATTCTTGCTACCTTTTTTTCGTTTGAAAGCAGTTTGCTTAATAAGACAGTTCAAATGTACCCTTTCTGCCCATACTCAAGGCCCGTGAATACATGACTTAAAAGCACTGGTTTTGGACAAGCTCCTAAAACCCGTACTTTTAAGGCTCCAGAACTTCAAAGGCTTTTGGGTAATTAATTTTGACCAGGCTCAAGCAACTCTAGGGAGTGATGGTATCAGAAAACTACAACAATTACCAAAACAAAGGCTTCATTCCCTCCACATAGACATCTGCTCCCCAATACTCACAGAAACCCACTAAAGATAAACTGCTTTTTAACCCTCTCCTAAAATGGGAGTGGAATGGTCAGATAAATCAGCCTCTCTGAGATGTTCCTCTCACCTTACTGACAGAAGCAAGGCACTGGTTTATACTAAGCCTCTTGTTTATACGGGCTAAAGTGATGTGGGAGAAATCTCACTGTGACCTAGGTAAGGATTATAAACCTTTATAGCCTGGTTTTTAAGATAACCTCTGGTCTCTGACTGCAGAGACACTTCCTCTGTGCCCAGCTCTTTCCAGTGCTAACTGCTCAAATTCCCTGCCTGCTGCTCAGAAACACAGAGTGCTTGCCTGGATGAACTGACACATCAGTCCTGTTTTCTGAGAATATGTAGTTTGTTCCAGAGTGCACTGGACTCTTCTAATTAACATGCAGTTCAGGTTGTTAGTGCTAAGTTGCTTGTCTTACTTGGGTAGAAGCACCCGCAAAGATTGAAACACCGTTGTTGTAGGTGCTTGTCCATAATGTTGTGTCTACATATAGCACCTAGTGTTTTTAATGTGAATAGTTCCTCTGCACTGAGAGACTTGGCTAGTACAGCATGATGTGTTTGGATGTTACATCCAAAGCAGAATATTTTTCTGAGCTGCCATTAGTCTGAAGGTTGTAGAGTGCAGACAGGCGTTTTTACAGCTCTGTCAGATGGCTGAGAGGACACAGTGGCAAAGATCAACAGTGCTCATTCTTCACTAGAGCTGACACTGCTGATAGAACAAATGCAACACCATAGATGCAGAAGAGCTAGCAGCAGTTCTTCTAAAGTCCGTGAGGTATTCATAGCTACAGTTACTCTTTGGGTACCCCTGTTCATCTGAGTCCGGCTGGGACTTTGATACTTCCTCACTGATCCTGGCAGTTTCCATGGGGTAGTATAGATGCCCACATAGATATAATGTCCACTCCCCTGTGGCCGTGTCCTATATGACCCCCACTTTAACAAGCTATTCTAAGTGTCACTACCCTCAAGACTTCCCACATGATGTCCACTGCAGAAAGCCAGCTTCTCACACTGCAACACGTAGCTTTGTGGTATGCCTATATTTCATTCTCCAACAAGAGCAGCTGGTGTCTGGAGCATGGAAGGGGTTTGCCAATGGGACTTGCTGACTATTTGCAGAATACACTGGTGGTAGTTCCTGGACATAAATTACTTGCCTCACAAGCACAGCAGGTTAAATGCATTACTCTGAGAAATGCGCATGAGTACGCAAAATGCACTATATGTGCTTTTTAGAACTTTCTTATTTTATTAAAAAATTAAAAAACACACAACTGGAAAAATGCCTGTGAATCTTAAAAGTAAGAGGTGAAAAGAATGTAGAGTATCAAATAAGAAAATGCTTATATACAGGTAGATAATACAGATATGTTTGAAGTAGCCTGCTGAGGTAGTCCTCTATTTTAAGTTGCTCTGTAAAATCATATGCAGCTAGAACATAGTATGATAGAAGGTGAACTGTTACAGAAAAACTGTCATGTGATGGGAGATTTGTCACTCTAAAACTGTAAGGACAAGAGGCTGCTTTTGGAAGAAAATGGTCTTGTGCCAAGTGCTTCAAGGGCTGCAGACCTCTGCCCTCATCTATTCACAAGCATATACCGTTTCATCTCAGGTGGAGGTTAGACAAGAAAAGATGCTTTAACCTTGTGGATGTGTCTTGGAGGAAGCTGCAGGTTCCCAGCTCCATGGTTAGTGTTCATGCTGTGACTTGCCCTGCCAGTATTTCACTTGTTTTGTTTGTCATCATCTTCCCCTGTCTGGAAACCCTTTTATATTCTGCAATATGGAGCACATAAACAGATCCACTGCTGGGTGAAATGTGGAGATGAGCTACCTAAAGCTGACTCAGTGTCATGTGACCCTCACTGTTTGAAAGTGATACCAGCTTCCTAGCTGCAGCTAAATCAGATTGATACACCACCAGAAGAAACAGTAAAACTCGTGTGGACTATGGAATGTGTCTTGCTGTTTTAAAGACAGTGATTGATACCCACTGCTGTCTGGCTTTTATTCACTTTGTTTTGTTCCTTTAGTATGTTCAATACCAAACTGGTGTCCCTCGATTCAATACAGCCACATATTACATGTAGACCTGTATTTTTCCTGTGGATCTGGTATATTTTAAATTAAGCAGGCAGTTTTAAATAAAGCATTAGAAACCTAAAACTGGAAACTACTTTTTGGTAGTGTGTGCCATTTGTTACCTACTAACATTCAGGTGTCCTGGGTTGAGAGGCCCAGGACTAACTTTTCTTCTGATGCTGGGAAAATTGTACTTTTGGAGGACTCTAGTGTCTGAATTCATGAAAATATTTACTTTACAGCCAGCCAGGCTCTGTGAGACTCAAGGTCTCAGTGTTTTCGAGCCTGGCCAGGTGCAGGGACGAGCAGGAGCAAGGCCTGGGTGTTTTGACCCAAGCTGGCCAACAGAATTATTTCATACCACGAAAGTCACATTCAATATAAATTAGGAAAGTTTGCTGTGTAGGTCCCCTCTCCCTTGGTGGCAGCCATCCAGACAACTCCTTGCCCCAGTGCCGGACCCCTGAGGCCTCCCTTCCTCCTCAAAGCTGTTGCACTCGCAGTGTCCCACATTTGCTGTCCCTGCTGGGAGTGCACAGCTGCCTGCTGATATAATGGGCTGAGTATACTTCTTGTAAATCTTATATCAGTGTCGGGATTAATACTGTATCTTTAGTATTATTGTTAGTTATTTAATCTTATTCCATTAAATCTATTTACATTTCAACCCTCCTGTTTCTTTGCATTCCCCGATTCCCCTTTCCTGGGTGGGGAAGGGTCATCGGGTGACAAAATAATTGTCTACACAACAATAAATTGTTACGGGTTTTCTCAAACCATAACATCAGATTTCATTCAAGTCCTACCTTCAAGTCTTAAATGAGGTTCCAGTGATGCACCAAGGCCAGGCTGGATGGGGCTTTGAGCAATCCTGTCTACTGGGAGGTGTCCCTACCCATGACAGGGGGGCTGAAACAAGATGATCTTCAAGGTCCCTCTAACCTGAAACATTCTATGATTCTACGATGCACAAATCCATTACTCTGGCCCTTTGTCCGAGACCAAATGTCATCCCTAAAAGAAATACATATCCATGCGCGTTACTTCAGACCAACTAAAGCACTTTAGTGAAAGTGAAGTGGTTCAGGCAGCTTTCTTCACTGAAAGAAATGTCAGTCTGAGGACTGCGCAACGTGTCATGAAGTGGGTTCCTAAAATGGGTATGTTTTTACAAGGAGAGGCAGTAAGGCATAACATAGTTTAGTGATGAAACTTCGCCAGCCTACCCCAGAGGTGACAGAATCACAGAATGTCTGAGTTTGGAAGAGCCCTCTGGATGTCACCTTGTCTAATCACCCTGCTCAGTCAGAGCCACTTAGAGTTCGTTGCCTGGAGTTGTGTTCAGTTGGGTTTGAGTATCTCTGTGGATGGAGACTCCACCATCTCTCTGGGCAACCTGTGATAGTGCTCTGTGATAGTGCTCTGTCACCTTAATGGTGAAAAAGTGTTTCCTGATGCATGATTAATAGTCAGCAAAATCATTGGAAACAATACCCACAACCTTTTGTATCTTACCTGGTGCCTTCGCAGTGTGACCCACTGTCGTTCTCAATACTTCCACTCCCACCTGTGTGACTCCACACTGCTCATTTCCTACAGCCAGCAACTCTGCCACCCTGACGTGGTCCAGCCTTTCCCTCCTGGAGTCTCCTCTGTATGTTGCTCCTTCAGGGCGACTCAACACGGCAGCAGCACAGGCACAGAGGTACAGTAGGCACATTGCCCTGACCCCAGTAGAGCAGAAGTGTCATCCTGCAGCCACTGGCCATGATGTGATGAGTCAGGGGCCTTGCACATCCCTGCAAAAACCTGGCTCTGTGGTTCATAAAGGCAACTCATCTTGCCTTCCCCCATTCTTTTAGGTAGGGATGCACCCTCATTCTTAACATCCTCGAGCTGGCACTGCTGGAGGAGCTCCTCCTGCAGCAGTGATATGGCAAAGGCCAGGGACACCTGAGTGGCAGCCAGGGACTTGAACTCCACAAGAGACTCTTTAAGAGAGGAAATACTTTACTTTTTAACATTACAAGCTTTATGTTTAACTAAATGCAAAATGGAACTTCTTCACTTTGAGGGTGACGGAGCACTGGAACAGGCTGCCCAGGGAGGTGGCAGAGCCTCTATTTCTGGAGACGTTCAAAACCTGCCTGGACAACTTCCTGTGCAACCTGCTCTAGGAGGGCCTGCTTTGGCAGGAATGTTGAACTAGATGATCTCCAGAGGTCCCTTCCAACCCCATATCATGCATTCTGTGATTTTGTGAAAATTACTCATCTGACATTCACTTCAAGTATTCTAAATGATATGACTTCAATTTTAATAATTACTTTTAAAACACCAAAAGAAAGAAAAAAATCATTTTCTTGTGGTGAAATATCCATTTCAGTCAGTTGTTCAGCTATTTCCCACTCCTCCCACTTTTACCATAGAAAAGGGAGAGTTAAATATTAAAATAAAAAAGTGAGGAAAGCAACACTGTGGATTTTAAAAATAACATTTTCTCTCACTTTCAACTTTTTCTGTTGAAGTGAGAGAAAAAATAACACCAAGCAACATTTTGCTTTAGTTCCCAATGGAAAAAGTTAATTATTTTTATATCAGAGTAACTTCCTTCTTTCTGTTCAGTGGAAAAATAAGTTAGAAATAAAGAAAGGAAAAATACTTTTTTAAAAAAATTCAGTGAGGAAAAAAAGGAATTTAAAAAGAAAAATTAGAAGTTAATGATTTTGAATAAACTTATCCTGAAAGTTGCAATGAAAAACTATATGGTTTTGCACAAAACCCAAATGATTGCTTCTCCACTGTTGGAGAGAAAATAGAGCAGTTTCAACTCATTAGCTCCTATTTAATAATTAGGATGACACTTAAAATTCAGCATTCATCGCATGCTTATCTAGCTTTAAGACATGCCTTAAAATTCTTTGCAGATGTTTCCTAGATCTGCTGGTTCTGTAGAAAACTGACCATTATTATTATTTTACAAGGGTCCATTCTCATGTCCACTGGAGCACACTACAACAGAAATGGCATACTGCTACTGCATAGAGAATAGAAAGCAAGAACTCCAAGTAAGCATTTTGTAGAGTGCACTGACAGGCTTCTGAACATGGAAACCAGGGGAACTGCTAGATTTTCTGGCTGCAGAGGTCCACCAGACCATAATCTGCACTGGGAACATAACAACTCTTCAAGGCCACAGCAATTTCACGTATTTCATAGCTGCATCCAGGGAAGTACATCATGTTGCACCCTCACCCAGGACTTTTTGTGCATGCAAACTACATTCCTGCAGGGTCTTTATGGGATCTTTCATTCTAATTCCCTTTCAGTGACTCTGGATTTCACCTGAATATGTGTAGTAAGTTACAATTAAATGCATCCTGTTCCTATGAAAATAGTTTGTGATTCTGATGCTGCCTAAACAGCTTTTAGTCATTCTACTGATGTACCCACAATAATCCAGTTCTTTAACCATTTCAACTACCACAAAAACTCATACTTTTTGTGTACAACTCAATAGTCTTACAGAATAAGCAGTAGCAATGGTTAACTTCATTTTACATGTCTCTCAAAACAAATTCCAGAGTTGTTCTTTCAGACCACCTGCAAGACTGACCATCTGCTTCCTTTCCACCTTCTTGCACTTTCTATTGTGGCTTAATAGCAACATTACTATTGGTACAATTTTTCAGCATCATTCTGGCTTTTTTGGCATCCCTTTGGTTTCTGTCTACTAGTTATGTATCTGTTCCATGTACTTCAATAGTCTGATACAATAATCAGTATTTTGCAGTAGGCTGGGATGTGCTGACTAAGGGACACACTGCAGAATTTACTGAATGGTCTTAGTGGTGATACACAGTAGGGCTGCGCATTTTACTAAAGGGCCCCTGTTTTGGGAGTGAGCAGAGACCACCACTATGGTACCTTCTGATATACAGGGGGTCATCGCCAGTGTTTGTCTTGCGCCCATGGGAGTCTCTACTGGTCTCACCGTGGCAGTGCCTCAAGTGTCCTCAAGCAACTGGAACCATGCCATGGGACAGACGATTTCTCCCTAGGAATAGTCCTGATTTTTTGTCAGGCGTCCTGGTTGCTAGGTGTTGCATGATAACCTCTTTGGGTAATACTAGATATTTCTGAAACATGAAGAAGTTTTGTTCTTCATTACTTGCAAGGGCAGTGGTGCAACAGTGCTAGAGCTATTGCTAAAAAGTGTGATTTCCAATGCAAAAATATAGATCCACAGCCAAGCAAGTTTCAAGACGTAGAAAACAAGCATTATTTTTAATGTTCTTTTCCAAATATTCCATTCAGTTTCTCCCAAGGCAGCTTGAACTTCTTTGGCTGTGGGTTTTTCCCAACTTCTCTTTATGCTGGTTCCAATAACTTTATGTATTCCAAATTTAAAAAGTCATGGATTAGTTAGACTCAAGGAAGGTAAGATTTGTATCAGCCAGATCTGATGTATTTCAGTACAGTCACCCTGCATACACACTTTCGAGGCAGCAACTATTATATTGTCACTATGTGGCACAATAATATGTATTTGTATGTATCTGGTACATGATATATGTAAAACCTCTTTCTCGTCCCTGTAATTCTGCAACTACAACTTTTTGCATATAGGCATATTTTTTTCCAGCACTGAAATGCTGGTATTTCTTGGATAATACAGAGTATGCTGCAGTTGCACTCAGTTTTGTGAAAAGACGTAAATGAATATATTCTTTCCAAGCAAAGTCATGGAATTACATTGTGCAGATAGAACGTAATCTCCATTTTGGAGTAAAACAAAGGCTCTGGATTCTAGCAACATGTCGTCAGAGATGTTTTTTCATGCTTCCCTGAGAAAATCACAGTTCTACAAATCATAACATGTCAACTATATAATAGTAAATAGGCTTACTAATAAATTGAGGGAACAGTGTGGTTTATCGGGGCATCCATACCAGAAGCACCACATCTTTTCTTTGGAGTATTTGCACTGGGTAAGTTCAGTCACAGTAGCTTTTGTTGTCATTGAGAAAAAGGAATCAAACAATTCCTTATGACCCACAGGCCATGCAATTGTTCATTGTTATATTCCTGCATCCACACATTCTATTTTTAATAGCATTAAAATAATTGTAGATGATTCATTCAATTAAAAGTTTTGCTTTTCTCCGGAGGAGTCTCTGATTACCTTTTCATTTTCCAACATCTGAAAGTTGTAGACTCAGGCTTCCAGTCTGACCACAGCGTTTTCCTTGGGTTCAATTAGTGTCTCAATCTCATTTGATATTAACAGACTCAGTGGGGAGTATAAAGCAGATGTCCATGGCCACTTTTATAGAAAACTAAATTAAGACAGTGGTAGAAGGACCAGTAAAATGGTACCTGGCAGAAAACAACTAAAACTACTTGACGGTGCAAAATACCGAGAAGAGATACGAATATATTTCTCTCTAATATATGAAAGGGTTGTGAGTCAAAGTACAAAGGACATTATAACAAAATGGAGAAAGACGTATTTTCTCCTTCAGAAATATTCTCAGAAGTCTAGGGGTTTTTTTGTGTGTTCCAAGTGTGATCAGAGTTTATGATAAACTCCTTTTGCCATTATCTTTTCAGAAAGATGAGTTAAGTGGCTAGTGTGCTGGTCTGCCTCCGAAGGGAACTGCTGACTGGCACAGCCCCTGTTCTGCTAGCATCCAGGCAGAAAAGGGGTTAACATCAAGGGTTGTGCAACTTTTTAAAGAAGAAAAGTTTCTGACTGAAACTAACATGAAATCAAGAAAGATTTGCGTATTTTGGCTGAGAAAGATGCCCCAGATATGGTGCAGCTTTCTGTGATAACACCTGCTTTCAGGCCGTGGGCAATGGGGGAGGGTAGAGTAAGAGCAAAGAGGTGACTAGCAAGAGGGCCATGGGCTTATCATTTGGATTTGGGAAGAAATTACATAAACAAAGGAGGGGTAGCTGTCAGAAGAGATTTGGACAGGTATAGTAGGAATCCAAACAAACATTAAACCTTATCATTTTTCTTCCCATGTGCTCTCCCTGAAAGAATCATTGTTCTAGGTGTGGGATGGGCATTAACTCTTTGGGGAAAAAATGAGCAGAGGGTTGATTCTGGTACAATTCCCCTTCAGCCTCAACCCTGCAAAATCCAAGGCTTTGCACAAAGTGTAAGTCAAAGCGGACATTTGCCAAAAGAGTCACTTCATACCCTCAGACTAGTAGAACAGCTTCTTGCAGCAACGGTTGTCTGTTCCGCATGGAGCAGAGCACCAGCCATGCAGTCAGCAGTTCTGGTGTCTCCTGACCCTCAGCATCCCTGAAGCAGTTCTCATTTTCTCCTCTGGGCATTTATAAAATGCGACTTATGTTGATTGCACTCAAGTGCCTCCAGGATTTTAGGACTGAGCACGCAGGTCCTTAGATTTTAATCCAATTTCAGCTGTTATTAAATGCATGGGCTGTCCTGTGCAGGTGCAAGTTACCTCAGTGAGAATTTAAACCCATTGACAACAGACTAGATTTTCTGAGTTGCCTTCTACAGCATCTGAGAGGGCACCTGAGGATTCCCATGCACGTAGAGTCCACACATAAATGCCTGCTGTCATCAACAGGATTATTTGGCCCAAGCAGTGTCAGAGCAGCAGGCCACAGGGTTGCACTAGAGTGTGTTCCTCATCAACGTCTTTTCAAGCAGTGCCAACGTGCTCTGGCTCCAAGTCCAAAATCTAATGGGATGCTCTCATGAGTATGCATTTTCCAGACTGTGTGCACTGTGATCTCTCTGAACTCTGTGTCTTTGGGGAGAAATTTCTCAAGATTGCTTGCAGATCTCCACATCCTTCTATCTCTGCATTGTGCTGCTGGTGGCATGGCTTATTCATCCACTATTGCACTAGCAGCAAGTGCACAAGGACTATTCGGGGGCATTTGACCTATCTTCAATTTACACATGTTGCCTTGTTGTCTGACCAGAGGTAGCCACTAAAATTTTCATTCCATGCAAATGGTTTTCCAGTGGCTTCTAGACAAATATCCATTTAAAAGCTACTTTTAGGGTTTTGTTTTGCCAAGTTTTTCCTGAGCAGGAACAGGAAAACATACACCAGAATCTAATAAATACTGAAAGCCAAGCTGGGCTATTTTGGGTTGGTGCATCTACAGTGATATTTTGCACTGATAATTTAATTAACAGTTCTTTTGATGATAAATAAACCAGAATAAAATCCAGATCATCTTCCAAGAACTGAATTTGTTCTCTACAGCTAATGGCAGTAAAAAGTAATAAAAAATTACTTTAGTGTGGATAGTAAGCATAAGTAATGCTGAAAGATGAGAGGAGCCCATCTGCCTAGGGAAGAAATGTATTTTACTTCTGTCATATACTTGTATATGTATTGAATTGTGTATTTGACCTTCATTATTCTCCTATTTTCTTATTTATAAACTGCATATTTGCTTGGTTTCGGAAAGGTGTTCAAAATACCTAGAAGAAAAGGTAGATATGTTCTTAGAGCACAGAAAAACCAGACATTTTCACGTTTCTTTACTTCTGCTTGATTTCCTATGTGTATATTTTACTTTCAAGGAATTTTCTGCTAATGATATGCAGTTGTTTGTTTGTGGTTTGTTTCACTGTGTTTTTTTTTACTTTAGGCATTTATGCTTTTGACGTCATTGATTCAAAAAGCAGGGAGAAGCTGTCACTATATAAATGAGTGAAGGTGAGATTCCACACCATGAGACCATGATCATTCTCATTTTGCTTTCCCTTTTGCTGCCTCCTAGCCTGAGGGGTCTCTTTATCTACTCTCCAGATAAACGTTAAGCACTCTGTGATGATATTAACAAAGGGAGTTTATCATATCAGAGAATTTATCATTCTCAGATAACTTAAGATACAGGCACTTTGAAGACTAACATAAACTGTTTTGTTTCCCCCCCCCAAGGAAAATCAAAGAGACAGAAAAGTTTACCATGTGGATAGTATATCCAATTCAATATAGTAGTGTAGCTCTCTTTGTACTTGTGGTACAATACATCTGAATTAGTATCACCTTATTATGCAGCACGCCCAGTTTACTGAAATTCTGGAAGCTGATAACAATAATTAAGCAATAAGACATGACAAGTAGTATTTTATTATTCAGTCCCAGAATGCCTAGGTGAGTTGTTTGGCACACAGCCAACTGCTTTGAACCACCTGGAAAAATTATTTTTACATTTGCTATGGATGGTGGTAGGGAAAGATCTGATTTGCTTGCAATGATGCAGTTATCGCATCCTAATCCCCCTGGTTAAGAGCTCATCTGCTTAGTAACTAGACTGACTTAAGTGATATAATGACCGGGGTCAATATTGCTGCTGGTTTAGTGGCTGATGGGGATCAGCACATGTCCCAAGGCATAAGAATAGGCCCTTAGTCCCTAAGCAGAGCCCCAAAATGCAGCTGTGGGTGTTATAAGCTGAGACTGACTGCAGGTGTACCAGGTTTGGAGGAAGGGCCGGAAAAAGGCAACATCCTTGAGCAGACTCAGGGTAAGCCTAAGGCGTAGGGTGTGCATGAGCCACATGATTTAAATGTGTGTTGAACATTTCATAGGGGCTGTAATAGTGTGCAAATTGACCCAAAAAGCTTCTAGTCTTTGGTGTTTTTTTTTGTTTTGTTTTGTTGTTTTTTTTTTTTTGGTTTGGTTTGGTTTTTTGTTTGTTTGGTTTTGTTTGTTTGTTTGTTTGTTTGTTTGTTTGTTTGTTTGTTTGTTTGTTTGTTTGTTTTTAAGTATGTAAGATTTTTTGCATTCAATAGATTTAACCTGTTCTAAAATTTACATTTCTAGAAAATGGGATTCCCTCAAACAGACACTTCATCCACTAATGTCCAGTTTAAACAATTATTGCCTTGGTTTTCAAATTTGTTCATGCACCTTTCCAAGCCTTATCTCTCACTGGGTCTAGTCTGGGGCATAATGAAGTCACTGCAGAAGTCTCAGTTGTTTTAACGGGATAAGAATTGAGGGCAGGTTGTTTTACAGCTTCAGGATACCAGCAGATTAAAATTTGTAGTGTTCTTGTCTTTTTGCAGCCTTAATAACATAACCATCTGTCCTTGTGCATTACTAATTGTGCTGCATACATGTGCCTTGGGTAATGATCGCATCAGAATTTCCCAACAATGGCCATTACAAGTTATGTTTGAAAACTGTATTGTGGGTATTTGAAACAGCCGTGCTCTCTAAGAAAACTTGTGTTTCTAGGTTAGGAAGGAGATGTCTGACTGTTCCCTGTATGGTCAGGAGAGGTCAAGATGCTGTTCAGAGCAGGAGCCTAACTGGTATGCTGTGAGCAGCACTCTGTGAGAGCATCCCCTTTCCTCTGCTTGTTGCAGTGGGGACTGAGGATGCTGAACCTTCAGGACATTACCTTAGATGCCTGAAAGCTAACTGTGGTAATTTAAGAACATAATGTTAAAATTTTTATTATACATGGAGAGTGACTGAGTTACTAATTTTTAATGAAGGTTAAAGTAGTTTTGGGTGCTCAGCTGATGATACCTCATTGGTTCTTAGAAGACACTGAGTATTTTCTTTACAATGGTATGTAAAAGAAATCCACTCAATGTTAAGGAACACTATGTTAATTGAACAGTGGTCTCCTTGCTGAGTTTAGTCTAAACTTAATTGTTCAAATAAAAACGCAGTGAATAAAATGACTGGAGATGGACCTCTTGATTTTGCTTCTTGAAATATTCATTGACCGCCAGGATGCCCTGAGGGAAGAAACATTGATACCTACTTTTGATGAAAGAAAGCTCATTTATTTTGCCTTTTTCCCTCTGCCTCCATGTCATATTGGTAGATACTGACCCATAACCTCATCCTATAATATTGATTTGGGTTTGTTCTCACTGAATATCTGGTTCTCTAGAAACACACACAGGTCACAGCTATTTTGTAACGCAGGTCATTCTATAAAAGGTTTGTTTTCTATCAAAGGAGTTTCATTGGTAACAAAACTGAAATTTAATGAAATAATGCAACGTACCTCAACTGTACAAACAATGACTGAATAATTCATTACTGCATTCATATCTCTTTGATAAAAATTTTTTCCTTCAGATATACCAGCACCGCAGTTTAGTTCTTCACGATTTCAAGGTGGGATCTGCATTACCACTCTGTCATCACTATGGTGCATGGGACAATCAGAGCAGCAAGAAAAGTTACGTAAGTCTTATCTGCAGTTGGGGAGGTCAAGGAATTTAACAGAAATCTACAGGAGCTGCCCTGCCCTCCACCCTATTGGCTATACTGGAAGGTGACAAAGACAAGCCTTCCTACTAGGGTCTCTGATACAAATGCCTATGTAGTGAACAATATGCAAACTATGCTGGATTTCTGCAAATCCTTGTCTTGGAGTGTGAAAGTCAAAGTTAACCCAGTTCCAGAAGAGAAGGAGATTGTGCCGTGCATTTTCACTTTCTTAATGAAAATAGCTTGATGGGACTTTACTAAGCTTTCAGCTCTCTCCAGATTTGTACAGTAAATCAGTGTGTGACAGTACAAAATCATTAATAAGCCATTATTTGGATGCTCACAAGTACTGTCCAATAAGGTGTTTGAAGAAAAAATGTTTTTCTGTTCTTAATAATTCAAGGGCCTATGAGCAGTTTTACCTTGAATGTTGCCTTTGGAACATCATTTTATACTACATTTTCTACACTTTAGAATGTAAATTCAGTAAATATATTAATAACACAAGATTCTATGTACCAGTTTCAAACAAGATTTATTTTGTTTAAAAATATTTCTAACTAAAATTGGAATGGAGATGTTTTATAAATTAACAGAGTTCATGTTTAGGTAAACAGCTGCAACTCAGCTTCTTCTGGTCTCTGCAGTGTTACCCCTTTAGAAAACTCATCATGTTCTTTCCCCATTTTTATGCTAAGTGCTAAATGAGAGCAGTGATCATCCTTACCCAGGAGGCCTGACGGGGTCCAGTATTGACATTATTCCCTCTGTGAGTCTGTGGCTGATGGTGAATATACGAGGTTCCTTAAAACAATGTATTGATCAACCTGATGATAGGAACAGAGCAGGATACAAAAGAAAAGGAAAGTCTCTAGACAAGTTGTCTAATTCCTGAAAAAGCTTCCAAACAACTTTTGCAAATTAGTCACTTTTTATATAGCAAAGTTTTGTCTTGCCACTTTTCTGCTTCTTACCCTGTAGTTCACCACTTGTTTCAAGTCAGACCCTTTGGATCAGCTTTGTTTGCCAAATCATCTTTGAACAAATCCCAAGAGTTTATGGGAAAGCCTTTCATCCTCATTGTATCATTTTTCTTTATTATTCTTGTCCTGATAATCCTGCTGGCTAGTCCTAATACAGTTACATATTCCAAGGTTGCCATACAACGTTAATAAATTTCAGACTGTATGTATAAAATTTAATTTGTACTCAGTTTCAGGCTAATAGGGCTGTATGCAGGCACAGCCACAAACACCCAAGCAGTGTGGTGGCATTCCCTGGGAATATTTTGCCTTCTTTATGTAAAGTTTTGGGTTTCAGGCACAGTGTCCGCAGTTCTCTCCATACCTGGGACCCCAGTGCCAAATGGGGCCAAACTTGCTGGTCAGCCTGTTGTCCACAGGTCTCTGTACCTCAGCGAGGCTGGAGCCAGCAGCTTTGTGAAGAGATGGCACTTGACTACAGCCTTAACTTAGGACTTGCTCCTGTGCTCCGAGCCTTGTGTACAGGACTAGGAAAACGGTGAATGTCTGCAAACACAGGGATGCGTGTAGGCAATTGTAGACATGGATGCATCAAGAGGATTTACTGTGCTTTCATGTCAGTGTAAAAAGGACCATGTTTTCCAAAAATATTGCTAGAAAACTGATGCAAATCAGACTTGTGTCAAACTCTGGGAGCATGAAAGCAGAGATTTTCAAACATATGCTCCTGAAACTAGAGACCCACATGCGTATTTAAAGCACAATTGAATTTTTAAGTGGAATTTCCCTAGTGGCTTCCTATAGGCAAAGGAATCTTAGGGGAGACACCTATAAAATAGAAAAAATAAAATTCTGGCTGTACATATTCCAACATATATTTCAGCCATTGAAAATGAAAGCAGGAAAGACCACACATAAAACACATCCCACTGCCAACACAATTGTATCCCTGCATTATATTCTCTAATCTTCTTTATCTTTGTTATCATGTAAATCTATTACTCATGTTTAAATTAACATGGACTAAGTAACTGATCAATGATAGATATACCATAGATCCACAGAGGAATGTATAGTAAATCAGTACTATTTTCTTAAATGTGTTTCCCACAGCATTCTCCTGGAGAAACTGGCTGCTCCTGACCTAAATGGGCATACTCTTTACTAACTGAAAAACTGCCTGGAGGGTCAGACAAAAAATAGAGGGTAGGAAGGCTCTATAGAGGGACCTGGACAAGCTAAATCGATGGGCTGAGGCCAATGGGATGAGGTTCAACAAGGCCAAGTGCCGGGTCCTGCACTTGAGTCACAACAACCCCAAGGGCACAGTATTCCATCCCATGGGAGCTATGCCCAGGGGGCTGCCAGGAGCTGGCTGGGAAGGGAAGGGAAGGGGGACAAGAAGTCGGTGGAGGCACTTGGTTGGGGGATGGTCTGGTGTGTGGTCAATACCGTGAATTGTGTTTATATACTCCTCTATCCGTGTTACTGCTACTGTTTTCTTGTTCCCTTTGTTGTTCTAATTAACTGCCTTTGTCCCAACCTGTGAGTTCTGCCTTTTTCTTCCGATCCTCCTCTCTGTGGGGAGACTTTGAGAGAGTGCAGTTGCCACGTGGTTCTGTGTTGCCATCTGAGGCTAAACCATGACAGGTATACACCCTCTCTGATGTTTAACCCATAATCTAATAAACTATGAAAGTGCTTATTTGCTGACTGAAGCCCTGGTTGTATAACGTAGTCTCTGTGTGCTTCACTATCTGCATGCTCATTGAGGCTCCAGGGGCAAAACCCAACATTCAGTATGGGAAGCCACTGATAAACCTCTGCACAACCGTGACCATGAAGGAAATATCACTGGACAGCAAGCAAACAGGGTTGTTTCTATGGGGTTTGTGCACCCACAGTGTTTTGGAAATCTCACTCAACCATCTTCAAGATATTAATAAGAACTTCATACTTCAATAAGAATATTAAACATGAACTCCTTTTCTGCACTGCTTTCAA
Source organism: Thinocorus orbignyianus (assembly GCA_013400375.1). Classification (NCBI taxonomy): domain Eukaryota; kingdom Metazoa; phylum Chordata; class Aves; order Ciconiiformes; family Thinocoridae; genus Thinocorus; species Thinocorus orbignyianus. The sequence goes on along the minus strand of VXBW01004058.1, from coordinate 97,248 downwards.
ACTTTCGTGCATTTTGCTTTTATGACCTTCTATGTCTAAGCACACATAAAATCTATAGAAAAGACATACATTTTTCAGCACCTTCAGTCTTCAGATAACACACTATAAAAGCTGGGAATTTTTTAAAATTTGTAGCTTAAAAGCAGGCCACATACAAGAAAAATACTGTTTCCTAACATGGAGTTAAATGAAACTTAAATATAGTAAAATATTGTTTCTATCTTTAGACCCAAAATTGCTTACCTTTTAGTTCATTATTACATCTATATACAGTATTTGGTAACCACAAGCATTAGGCCAGTATTTGTGTATAATATTTATCGACTTGCTTTCCCACCAACTCATTAAACTATTTCATTTTTTGGTTGGGTTGTTGGGGTTTTTTTGTGTTTTTTTTTTTTGTTTTGTTTTGTTTTGGTTTGGTTTTTTTGTTTGTTTTTTGGTGGTGGGGTTTTTTTTGTTGTTTGTTTGGTTTTTTTTTTTTTTGAGAAGAAACACATTGTCTGAAAAGCAAGCTTGCTACTTGCTTTAAATATTCCTTTTCATATGACCAGGTCCTCGGATGTCAACTATTCTACTTGTAGAGCAGCAGACTGAAGAACAGGTTTCAGCTCAAGGAAGTAGATGGGCAAAGAGTCAGATTGCAGATGTGTTATGATACTCAGCAGAGCATTAGATAAAGATCTTGTCTTATAAAGTTAAAACAAGTGCTATTAATTGCATTAGGAATGCATTCTGTCCACTCCCCAGATCAAGATGGGGTTTTTTATCAATTGCAATACAAACTTTTAAAGTTCATTTGGTTTATTTGTTTGTTTGTTTGTTTGTTTGTTTGTTTTATCTTGCCTTTTGAAACTCATAGGTCTTGTTTCTAAGCTTTTCACAAAAAACATTTAAGACAGAAACTGCTAATGTTAAATGAAACTCTTAAATGAAAGCAGAGTCTCATGTTCACAGGATTGAGGGGCAGATGCTTTCTTTTACAATGTGCTAAATATTCTCAAATTATTTCAGACCCTTTCGGCATCTTTTGCCTCCTTTATTTCAATCAATTTTCAGGCTTTCCCTCACTATGTTTCCTGCCACCTGAGTATGCCTGCTGAGTCTAGCCAAGTGTTATAAGTACACCTGAGCAGGATACAACCACAGGCTAGCCACAGACTACTGCCAGAGTATAATAGTCACATTTTACTGCCTTCTTCTGAATCTGTGGTGCTAATTTCTCTCTCTCTTCCCTGCTACTTATGCTCATAATACACACGAGAACTTATTTGTATTTGAAACATCATCCACTCTCAAACTTGGTTGAAGCCTGTCCCTAAGTCCAGTAGTCAGAGGCAGGAGGAAGGAGAGAAACTGTCAAACAGAAAAACAGACAGTGTGATCATGCCAGTCCCATACCTCTCAAAACCCAGCTGGAAACACAGATCAAATTCCATGAGTCTCTGCAATTTGCTGTAACACAGAAGGGAATTTGCAACATGCAACGGTAATTTCAGTTGTTTGGCTGAGCATCAGACTGGTTTAGGTGATCATCTAACAACAGCTTGCTTTTGCATACACTTTAGTCAGGTTGATTACAGCAGAGGGACCAGCTGGGGACAGAAGATGCCATTTGATTTCTCACCTGAGACCATATGGCCTGTTGGTTTTCCTGCACTGTACTTGATGTAGCACTTAGTAAAATAATTACTTGGAAAAAAAAAAAAAAATCAACATCCCTGATCAATAATCAGGCTGCAGTAAAAATAGATAAGCACTGCAGGCAGAGTTGTGAGCCCATACACAAGTTGGGGGAATACAGTCTTAAACCCTCATTTCAATAAATCATGTAAAAGAAAAAATTCAGGCAGAGCTGACATTCCGCTTTGGGAAATCAGGAACTTGCAAATTTTCTGTGTAATGATTAGTCAGGAGAGCATCTGAATGTGTATTTACATGTCATATTAACCCTCCATCTTAGAGAAAACACTTAGCAGAAATCTTTTGGCAGACCTTATTCATCCAAGTTGCTGACTGCAGTGAAAGGGCAAGTGGTACAGGGCATCGTCTCTATAGTAACACCGTCACCAGGGACTTGCAAACTCTGTTCCTGAGAGCAGAGCTGCACAAGATAAGTGGAGCTATCACAGGTCTCCTTTTCCCAGCTTATGGCCCTGCCCTGAATAGCTACACTGCTTCTTATTTCCCTGGTAGCTTAGAAGAAGCTGTGACTATTCTGCTACCAGCCCAATGTGGCTTCTCCTTTTTATCAAAACTGTTCAGCGCAGCATGTAACACTGGAGAGCAGAGACAAACACAGCAAACCCCCTGCTTTAAGTGTGAATTTGCTATTGTAAGCCCAAGGGAAAGTGCAATCCATGAAGTTTTCCATAAAGTGTAAATGGGGAATGGAGTGGAAAAAAGACAGCAATTGAGGATTTTCCCACTCTGCTACTCTCCTTGGTGGCATGATGGGCTCACAAGCTGGGTTAAAAACAGAGCTCTGCAGGTGGCTGCAGAAGACAAGCCCAGTCTGTACCACCAGCTCTGAAGAAATTTCCAGTTTGACTGATCAGAAGCAAGTTACCCTGAAAGGTGCTATACCATCAGCAAGCGTTGCCAAATGTGCTCCTTCTCTGGAAGGTTCAAGCTCTTAGTTCTAGGACCCCATCCAACTGGAGGCCCAGCAGTGATGATAAAACAAAGCTCACAATTAGCCAGGCCAGGCAGAGAGTAGTCTCTCTGATGCAGACAAGAAAGGTTGCATGTCTCAAAAAAGCAACTCTTAAGATATCCTTTGCACTGTTTGCTTTTCTTGCATTTTATCTAGACCAGTGAAACGGGGAATCTTGAGGTTTCTCATGGATACCTTACTATGAAAACAGGCTAGTATTGCATTCCAGCATCAGTCTTGTACAAAACAAAGGGCTATATCTATGACAATGTTCCCATCCTCAGCCTCCTCAAAAAATGTCAATATTTTCACCTTTTTCTGCTGTAGCACTTTCAGCTCTCAGCCTTCATTAGACATTACTGCTCTCTGAAGACAATACTGGAGGATGGCTGAACTCCCTTGCACAGCACAGGGAGTTGTGCCAGAGCAGATTGCAAGGAGAATGATACAGCATAACTCAGTTCCCTCCTTCTCTCCTCAAGATAGAAACCGTGCTTTGGAAAAAACAAGCTTCCCCGCTAGGCATTCTCAGAAGCCACCCATCGTCTGCTAATTACCATCAGCACTCATTTATGGCCTGAAAGGTGAAACAAGAGGACAAGCTTCAGCCTTTTTCTGATGCACAGTAGAGTGAATCACTGTTTTTATAGTCTTGAAAAACATAAATAGTTGACGAACTACAGAGCACCATTGTCTCTGAGCCCCTTTTCCTGCACTGCCTTTATCACATATGAACAAACCTAAAATCCATCTCCATACAAAGATCACACACCCACCCCTACGACGTGATCTGTGAAGCTAAATGCATTTAGGTGAATCCTAGATAATAATTAAATTCCAAATATGCTATACTTTGAATGAAAAAAAGACTTTAGCATGGTTTATAGATCTCTCCTGCAAGAGACATTTTCTTTAGCCCTTCTGGATTTTTCAAATGTCATAATTTTCAGTGCTGTTAGGCTTAATTCACTATTGGTAAAAAACTCTGTTAAGTGCTACAACAGTGGTAAATTTTATCACCTCCACCAGAGTGTTGAAGTTATCTGAGATTGGACAAGTAGCCCCCAGGTTACTCCTGAACATAGCAGAATGTCAAGCTGACAAAACAGAGATAAGGGTAGCTTTAAGGGTAAGGTCACCAGTATGCATTGAGAAAAGAAATGCCACATCCAAAGCAATGCAGAAATCTTAAAAGCTGACAAGTGAGCTGAAACTTTGAGGAAAGACAAAAGATTACTAAATTAAAATAAACTTTAAAATTTTTCTTTCTTCCTTTTTTTTTTTTTTTTTTTTTTTTTTTTTTTTTTTTTTTCATTCAGTGTAGTTTTCTAAAGCAGAACTTAGTGAAAAGGCTTTTTGAGAAGACTTATTTGAGGAGCTTATAGCTCCCTCACAGTCACAAACAGACAGGAATATTGTCTGTTTATTTCAACATACGAGAAAAATCAAAGCAATCCTGACATCAGGGGCACCATAAAAAGAGGTTCATCTGGTAATGTGAACAATGTCAGATTTGACAAAACACTCACAGAGCCGGAGAGTGAAGTTTGTTTCTTGTTAGCTCTATAGCTAGAACAATTCTCATGGTTCATTGCACGACTTCACTGAAAACAGTTTGCTCTCTAATTTTCAATTTCCCAGTTGCATTAGAAATTCCAGCCCAACAGTGTTACGTTATTCCATGAGACCCAGTATTATGCATCTTCACAGCTCACACATGCTTTTCATCTGAATGGCTTTGTTTAGATTATTGCAGCTAGCACAGAAAGAATCTTTGTAACGTCTCCTTGACGTTAAAGCACAGCAACTACTTTGATGAACCAACTTTTGGCTAGGAATCAACTTTAGCCAAATAATAGCCTTGGGTTTCTAAACTAGTTCTTGCTGGCTCAGGTAAGCTATAGATGAGGACCAAAGCTATCCTTAGGCCTACTAGTGAAAATAAAAGCAATGCCATAGTGATCAATGGAATTATTTTGCTTCAGATGAAAATGGTTTGGCAGGGACATTAGCTGAAATGGTTTTGGTTGCTTTTTT
>VXBW01004058.1:76649-88975 GCA_013400375.1 Thinocorus orbignyianus | reverse complement strand
AAAAGAAAAAAGAAAATCAGAAGGGAGCTTATTTGCCTGGATCTTGTATGTAGTATGCTAATTTAGAATTGCGACAGTGTGGTTCTAAAGATAAGAAAAATAGCATTCCTATATGGACTTTTTTTTTCCCACTGCATATTGGTCTTCTGTATGAGACACATTTTATTGTGCAGCCTTCCAAAGATATCCCTTTTCCCCTACTTTTTGAGTGGCTGTGTACCTGAAGTCAGGCATGTCCTTCGTTTTACAGGATGAGGAGGCAGGGATATGGAAACATGCTCTTTGTTACCACAGACCCATGCACAGTAACCACACACATGTCTGGGAGCATGGAAGACCCCAGTAGCCACACAGCCCCCTGCCCATGCCCCTTGCATTCATCCACAGCTGCAGCCAGGCTGAACAACTGCAGTTCTTCCCCTAAGTGATCACTGCTGAAGCTCCACCAGTGGCAGCAGCCAGTGGCATGAGTATCAAGTGATGACTGATGCATGGTGTATTGTGGGCCACCCGGATGCATACCTTGGGAGTAAGTCGGAGTTTGGATGTGTGAGTAGCACCTCCAGGCAGTGCTTTCCTGTGTTTTTCTGGGACATGAGGCTGGACCCTTTCCAGCTTCCAGTCTACAGTCTATGTCTGTGAGGATGCCACCAACCCAATGTACTGGGAAAGTTCAGATGCGGTAGAGAATCCATTCCCCAGAAAACTGCAAAGGAGCTGGGAATACAAATTCCCAGTGGAGATCACTGCTTTTGTAGCCACACTGCAGTCATAAATCTCTTAATTCCTCAGTCTTCAAGAAAATCTGACAGGATAAAGAAAAATACAGTTTCCTAACTTTAGAAATAAGCACATAGTCCTATACTGAGCAACTCACACAGGGTCACAAGACCTTACTTACTCCACCTGGTTAGAAATACATGTTTTCCTTGGAAAATCTCTCTTTGTTTTTGTATCCTTCAGTTTTGCTACATCTATGCTTAGGAATATTTTATTATTATTATCATTATTCATCTGTGATACAACATTACCCTCTAGGCCAAACCGAGGGTGAACAGCTCGGTGCTGGGTGCAGCAGAAATCTGAAAGGAAAACAACAGTGACTATGTCAGATGAAAATGTCCTTCTCTGACTCCATCCTGGCTCTTCCTATAAAAGCATGAACTATGCACTATTCAAGGCCAACATTTTCCCACCAAAACCAGGCTAAAATAATTGCTTGAAACAAATAGATTCATGCGAAGGAGGATAGAGCAGGGATAACCTGAGCATGTGTTCACGTAGATCAGCTGTGCACACAGTTTAACTCACCACCTGCTTCCTCATAACCATGTTCAAGATAGCACTGGGTTTCATAGAGTGAGAATTTGCCTGATACGCTTAGCTGAAATGGCTGTTTCCTGGTCAATGGTTTGATAGTAGTCCTCCTTCCTCCCCATCATGATGGCTGCATTTCATCAACTTTAAAAATGCATTCTCTAGACTTGTACTGTGGCTCTCTAGATATACATGTAAGGTATGTGCTATGTAGAAAGACTAATATATATACCTATATGCACGTACTATTTCTGCATGCATGCACAAATATGAACACAAGCAAATGTATTTCTCTATATACATGCACATACACATTAGAGTTCTGTAGGATGAACAGTCTTTTAAAGGTGTATCATAAGTGTATACCTGGACATTCTTGAGAGAAAGTCGGCAATAGAAACCCAAATATTTCTGTGTGGAAAATTCCCTTTTTGCAGGGTTAATGAAAAATTAACAAGTCTTGATATATTTCATGCATGAGTTGCTTATTCAGATTTGTATCAGAAGAAAACAAACCTATTGACTAACCTCTCTTAAAATTACAGTTGCAAGTAACTGCTCAAAATAAAGCAGTGGCTGAAAATGTAATAGATGATGTAATTTTCACTGTCATGGCTACAGCTCCTGCTTGCAAGCTTCGGACCTGGACTCAAAGAGCTTGCCCTAGAAGATCTGAACCCATGGCTCCGCAGCTTGCTGGCTTGGAGAAAAGGGCTTTTCCTATCCTGAAAAGCTAGCTCTTCCTTTCCCACCCACACGTCTCATTCCCCCCCACTGAGCTTTTATAAAGGCTACTCTCTTCCAAGGGAAGAGAAGCACCCTCTAAACTCTGAAGTATGAATGAGCAGGAAGGTTCACAAGGCATGTTAGGTTCTTCCAGCCCTGCTAATAACTGGTAGCCCATATTTGCTTCCAGTTGCATGGACTGATCAACAGTGAAAGTGAATTCACTTCAAGAGCATATGGTATCCCAGCTCTTCACGTGCTCTCTTGTAACTTCAGGGCTTTTGTCAGTAAATATGATGCTTTGCTGTGAGTTTTAAAGGCAAAACACAGAGGTAAACAATCCAGGCCCTGTATGTTTATTATTACATTTCAGAAATGGCCCCAAATGTATTTTTGACTGGTCATTTATACACCACAGAACCCTTTTGGCTTCAAAAGGGTTCCATATAACACAAGGCTACAGACACTGTTTCCCCTTTTCCTCAGCTACAAGCAATCATGGATATCCTACCCCTGACACTATTCTTTCCCCAGGGTATTCCTCCATGCCCCAGAAAATCTCCTTTAAAAGCCAGAGTGAGAAAAAATATCAGGATATGAAAGACTATAGGAGATGCAATACCTGCACAGTCTCCTGCGGATTTTGGGCAAGCACTGGGTTGTGGTCCCCTTGCTCATTACTGAACAACAGGAACGGAGCAGAGTCCATCACTTGCATATAAATACAGAGATGAGCTCTCTGATAGCATGCAGGGACACCCTCCTCCAGCAGCCTCCTAAATGGACTCTGCCTGCAGAGAAGCCTCAGGCATGGGTTTTGTAAATGCCACCTTCTCCATCTCTGCTTCTTTCTTCTGTCTTGCTGAGTTTGATTTTTACTTTGTTCGATCCACCTTTCATATCCTCACAATGCTACTTTTCTTTCTTGCCCCTTTTCTCATTCCTAACCAGACACTTCTAAGATACATTTTTTAACAGTCTTAGATACACTCTACACTGTCATTTCCAACCACCATCTATTACTTCGCTTTCTCACTGTAGGGAGAATGTGAGCACAAAGACATTTGTGTTGAACCAGAAACTTTGAAAATTGATCAAAACTCTTCTCATTTTTTAAGGATTATTGTAATATTCCCATTTTGCTAAATGAGCTTTTTAACTTACTTTTTGCTGTCTGTGCTTTCTAATGACTTTCTAATTGCCAAAATTTGTAGAGGAAATTTTGTTTAATAAACCTGTGTCTGCTTGCTCAACACACAAAGACGTTTGCTAATAAGAGGGCATTTAAATAATCAGCAACACAGCACCCAGGAGCAATGCAAGAAAACAGGAAACTGCAAGTCACGGTGGATTTGTAATGAAATTATATCCTCCACCCTAGCATGCCACGTGAGAGGAGCACCTGTGCTCTACAAAATCAGCTAATCAGCGTAATGGAAGCCCTACTTTCATGAAAAAAAAAAACCCAACAGATAAACAGCATCTCAGGACAACCTGGAAAAACAAATTAATGAAAAAGGAGGACTGTTAGCCTGTCTCTGCAGCCCTTGTCAAGGTGAAGGCATTCATACAGCAGTTTGTCAGAGAAGGCACTGTCCAGGCAGCTCTCACACACTGCCTGGGACAAGAAGATAAGTCCTATTGCCTGTCCTGCCCCCTAAAGTTTTCTCAGGCACTCTATCCCTCTCAGTTCAAAAGCATTGTATTTAACTTTTGATGTTCTGTGCTTTTTCTCCATCAAAGTATTTGGTATCATCTACCAGGATGTCTAGAGACTCCTAGGTTTGCTTTCTTTCCAGTGATGGGGGGCTTTAAAACTAAAGCTTAAGTGCTTCCTAAATTACACCTCTCAAAGATCCATTAAAAGACAGCAGCAGGATTTGAATCCCAACATGCCTAAAGTTGCTTGCTAATTAAATTTTCTTATTTTTCCATTTTTAATATTTTTTGAAACATTGCCATCTGCCTCAGAGCCCTTGGCCATTTGCCGTCACCCTGAAAGGGGAACTGCCACAAAAGTCAGTGGGAGATTAGAATAACACTCAGTGACAGATTTGGCAGGTTGCATTTCTAATACTGAATTTGCTTAAAGGGTCGTAAGATTTAATCACTGTTTGTATGACTCCCCTTCACACATGTAATAGTACATTCCATAACTGACACAGCATTAAAAACTTGAAATTTATTACCCACTGAACCACCCATGGTAATTTTACTATCGCTTGTCCTTATGCAAGTCAACATTGGTACCATAAATGTTATTTCTCGACTGCTCTGCAGTTCTTTATAGTCATCTCATCATCTCCAGCCCCTTGCCACTTCTGCCTACTTGAAGGTTCCATTTTCAGTACTAGTTTTTAAACTCCTGCCTCTAAAATTGTATGTGAAAAATACAGGCATGTATTCTTACATGCAGGTGTGTATTCATTCATTCAAATTCATACATTCCTTGTTAGATACCTCCTAGCTGGCCTTTACAAACGTACAGAAATGCTAATTCTGAAAGCAGAAATGAAGGAAAGTTCAGCATATATACACGTGAACTCAAATATCAAATTCAATCCTACTGGTATTTTGGCTTTTACCATTCGCCAGCTCAAATTCAGAGGCAGGAATGTGCAAAAATAAAAATCAGGGGAGGCTCTGTTTTCATCCAAAACACTAGCATTAAGTGACACCACTGAAACTGGGCAATTTACGCACTGAGAGAGTGATTTCACATTTATTTTGGATGAAAGCACAAAATGTTACTAATCCCAGCTGAAACACAGCAGACACAATTACCATTCATCTGGAAAGATAAAAATTAAAATTTATCAACATTTTTTAATAAACCAAGGGCAATTAATAATTCTACACTAAACTTTTGCAACTGATTCCAAATACCCGCCTCATAGTGTCCAACCTTTAATAAGCAGCAAATAACTTCTAGATCAAATATTAAGTAAACTTTAAACTTGGCAAGTGAGCATCCCCAATCAAAATCAGGGTCACTAACCAGGATCTCCAACCAGGGGCTTTCAGCTGTCATCTACGGGCCACTCCTGGGAAAGCTGAATAAAAAAAGCAAGGACACACGCACACACACACACACACACACACACACACACACACACACACACACACGTGTGACATTTCCCCCATGGAAATGTCCCTCCAGCACAAAGCAGCAACAAATGAAAGCAGGTCTGGCTCTGTAGAGAGTGACCTGCAAGCCAATTTCCAGCTCACCACCTATTATCCCACATCATTTCACCCTTACTTTCACACAGGTCCTTGCTACACCTTCCCTTCTGATTTGCCTCAGTATTCGAAGTGGTCATGGAAAAAAATAAGTGTGTGATGCCTTTCTCTGTCCCTAGCAGCACGGAGATGAAATATGCCCTTTCTAAGCAAGATCCCCTGCTGCTGCAATTTCAAGCCATTGGGGCAAAGCAGAGGCTGACAAGCTTAAAACTCTTTCCCAGAGTTCCAGTTCTTCTTTCAGGGTTTTGCCAGCTGAAATGTTGCTTTTCTAGCTTTGTTACTGGGCTTGCATCCAATGTTTACATTGCATTACCAATATCTGCTCTATATTGTTTCTGTCACAGTGTTTCAGATAGCATACGTTTTCATTTTATAGCTCTCCTGCTTCCCTTTAACTTATGACCTTTATTGAAAATGAATGCATTTGTCTGCAGACTGTCAGGCGAAAGGGTTGAATCACAGGGGCTTGGCATCTGTAAAACGCTTTGCAATCCACTGCAGCTGTATCAGGAAAGCACTGATGGGAAACCACAAACTGCCTGAGATTAGAAGCTTATTCTGGAGGACCCTAGCTTTCCTTTGGAAGGCTAAGCACATTTCAAACTCTCACTGAAATAAAAACAAAGGCCTGTTGGGAATGTGCTAGGGAATCTTGGTGCTTCCCTAACACATTTCTTCATTGTCTTTCTCAGGCATTTAAAAGAATTTCTGTCCTTTTCTTCATATCTTTACTGCTCACATTACTCATAGGCCTTTTCAGTGAATCCTAGGTGCTTGCACGAAGCATTTCAGAACCTGGGTCTGGGTGAGTTCCAGAACTCAGCAGTGTTTGGCACCAAGGACCTGACCAGAGCGGCAGGACATCACATGTTACAAAACGGAGGCAAAAAGTCATTTTGCTTTTATTTCAGCAATTGATTACACCCCAGCCACTCAGGCTCTTACATTTGTATTGTCTACCAGCAGCTTAAAGGATGCTCTCAGTTTAAGAAATGTTGTAGTCTGAGCAGAGCAGGGTGGGCTCTGCAACAGTGTCCCTGAAAAGGGGAAGGGCTTAGCACTCTTGCCAGGAGGAGAATAAGATGGGTATAAGTCTGCTTGTGTATGTATGGCATCACTGCAGATATTGTCCTACCAAAACCCTCTTCACACACTTGCAGCTAAAGAAGTTGTACCTGTGAGCACCGTTTAGGAGACTGAACAGTTTTCTCAGGTTTGAGGTGGAAGTAAACACTGGATTAAGTAATTTGTGGAGGGCAACCACAGGTTGAGACAATTTCCTGCCTGTTGACCCCTAGCCCCAGTGGTGACACTCTGAAAGCGTGTAGTAGCAAGGCCATGTGCAGCTGACCCATCACAGGCCACAGATGGGTATCTTCCCTCCTCTGGGTGCAGCAGAACATAAGCCTTACGGCAGTTTCCCCTAAATACACGTAACCTTCAGAGTGGCAAAGGGCTGAAACACAAAAACTGGGCAATGAGCTCAGTGGTATATGCCTTTTTTATTTACCTGGCTACTGAGCTACTGCTTAGGTATATACATACATACATACATACATATGTAAATATAGATATATATACACATATATATGTAAATATATATGTGTGTATATATATATATATGTATGTGCTATTATTTAGCTATATGCCCAGTATTACATGAGTTCTAATGACCTCGACACTGATCCGAACAACAACAGCAACATCTTTACTGAAACTGAAGATTTGGAGTTGGAGGTCTTTGAAATTCTGTGATAGGCATGTTTGGAACATGTTTCAGGGAAAAAATGAAGAACCATAGTGAAGAAGTTGACAGTGGCATTTATGTATGGTTCATGCAACTGAGAGTTCAGTTCGCATCCTAGTAACACATGTGACTCATGCTTACCAGAGTTTATTACAGATTCAGAGCAACACCAGTTCATCAAAGTTAAGCTAGGGTGAGAAGAGGGAGGAGTAGGGAGGTCCCTTCACTTGATTCTACACCCTTAATGAGAGATACTCAAAATTTGGATGTCCATCATAATGGCTATGAGACAAAGAAGAATAAGTAAAAAATAAAAAAAAGAAAATCAAGAGAGAGCACTGCTGAACCATTTGTTGGTCACACACCATTGTTCAGTCAACTCCATCTGCTGTGAGATACCATGGTGGATTACCATATGTAATCACTATTCCTATGCTGCATTATTTCCCATTGCAGTGCATTTATTTTTATGGCTGTAATATGGTACCCTGTTGAAAGAAAATAATTGAACTAAAAAACGTATGGAGCCCTCAGGATTATTCTAGCTGTTCATACACACTCATATTTCCCTCAGCAGGCTATCTGAGGCAATGGTCTGATCTAAACACACCACTCCCTCCAATAAAAACAAAAAAAAGAATGAAAAAAAACCCCAAAGAAACAATCCATCCCAAAACATAATAGGCAATTATAATGTAACTTGTGTTAAAGGGATGTGTATTCCAGCTTCTTCGATCCTGAGATGCAGCCTCAAGGACAAAGGTAAGTCTAGTAGAGACCTAGACAAATCACCTAGACTGGCCCATTGGCAAAGAAGGATTGAAATCTCAGTAGCAGACAGGTTTTCTGAAATGTGTAAACTCTATGTTTATGCAGACAATTCATCCTCAGAACTCAGCTGCGCTAACACTTGTCTTCCCTTAGAAAACTGTGCAGGTTGTTTCTGGCACTGCATGAAAGAGATGAAATACCTTTTTCAATTTTTAATTTTATTTTTTTTTAAGGGCGTTATTTCAGTGCTGTCTTTGCTCAGTATTTTAGTTTGCAGTTAAACAAGGTTATTTGTAGGCTGTGGCATATTTTGTGGTCTCTTATTGGAATCTCAAACAGTTGGATCACCTTGTAGCAAAATTAGGCTTAATCTCAAAAGCATATTTATTCTTTCTTGCTCTGCAGCTGAAATACCTAACCTTGTCTTCTCTCCTTTTTTTTTTGGTAACTGCATAAACAATGTGCTTCTGAGCAGGCTTGTATTGATCTAAAAAGTCATCATAAATTATCCAGGTTCAGATTCAAGTTGCATTAACTGGAAAAGGCAGATCACTGTAAAATGCAATATTCTCAAGAATCAATAAATCTTGCTACTGGAATGGATAAGGTTTTTAACCACCTCCCCCTGACTTCCCACCCCTCTCTTTGGAGGGAAGCAGGACATCTTCCCAATCAGGAGGAATGGTCACAAACCAAGTCCCTGCAGCACCCACCACTATTTTTTTTTCCCATGGCAGAAGCATCCACACTCTGGCTATTGGACTTGGCACAGCTGAAGGAGCAAGAGAAGGGTTGGCAAGTTAATTCAGCTAGAATTGACAGGGCATTTCAGGACTACTAGTCACCTCATTGCCTTAATAGAGCTGAGGTGTGCCAGGCCTGCATCAATCACTTGCCCAATTTTCTTTAGCATTTCCCTTTTTATTAAGATTGAGTGCTAAAATTTAATGATGCATGTCGGTGTTTTCTAATTTAATTCCCACAAATGACATTTTTTCTTGCAGACATCATTCAGACATCAAGAACATCAGAGTTCCGCTATGATTTTTGTCTTCCTTTTGCATAGCGTTCCTTATAAAATCACTACTGTGGACATCTAGTCACAGCAAATTCTCATTGCAAGACATGTTGCTGCATTAGACTTGTTGGTGGCTGTTTTGCCATGGACAGCTGTTCAAGGAAATTTCATCCTGTACAGCATTTATTCCAGGGCATGGATCTATTTCTAACAAGTGGAGGTGAATTTTCAGTACGACTACTACAGCTAATGCAGTTCTTCAGCTTTTCACCATACAGAGGACTCATGCAAAGACATTTTTCAGGTGGCCATCACTCAAGAAGTATCCTGGGTAACTGAGAAATTATAAAAGAACCGCTGGCTTTACAGAGAGATTGGTCAGGCTGAAATCAACAATTCAAGTGTCTGAACCCTTTTTTTTCCTTCAGGGCAGGATTTTAATCAAGACTGTCAAAGTCACTTGTCTTTTATTCTTAACACAAGGAAAATGACAGATCTCACATTCCAATGGTGCCAGTGGCAAGAAGAGTTACATATTTAACTCCTGTTCCTTTGGTCCCAGTGACTTCAGAAGTTGTTCCATGAGCATTTGCCTCTCTAACGATCTGGGTAATTGTTTGGAAATCTTCCTGCTTTTATTCTTTCGCAAGTCCTACAACCAGCATCTACCCATGAAGAATGGTACATTTCTTTCAACAGCTGAGAATGCTGAATTAAAACCAATGTCTGATTTTACTCTTGGTTGCCTTTATCACCTGGGCTAAGGTTTGGCATAGTACAGTTCCAATAAATGCTAATTGAGCATTAGCAGCAGCAGAGCAGCAGCACAATTTAACTCACACTAACTGACAGCCCAGTGGGATGCTCCTTCCTTTCCTCCAGCCATCCTGCTGATGTCTTTACTGGAGGAGAGACCTCTGCATTCAACAGCAGCTTTGCCACTTCAAGGACTGGTAGGTCAGCTTGCCCTACTGACCTCCACCCATGACCTGCCATCAGGGTTATCCACTGTACTTAGAAGTGGCCAGTCTTATGAGCCAATGAAAAGGAATGAACCAGACAGCTGGGTCAGTATCTCAAAGCCTGGGAGGGTGCCAAACAAAGCAGATGGCTTGCAGGACCCCACTGGGGCTCAGTGAGATGCTCTCTGTCTACACAGGAGCATAACCTTTTTTTTTTCTCAGCTTTATCACCCTGGGCCCATCCTGGCTGTCTCAGTTTCCCTTGACTTATTCTTACAGTATTCTAATGTATTTTTCAAGGAATGAATAATATAATTTCTGGTCTTTTTGCTTTAACTTACTGGTTTAAGCCTTGGTTTTCTTTCTAGTTTCTATATTTTTAAGTTTAAAATCCTATTTGTCCCTCTTTAAATTTTCTATTTAATTGATAATTGCTCCCAAATGATGTACCGTTATTAATTTGGGAACTCCCCCTGTTGATGCCAGGATATCTCCAACTACTGCATCCTTCCATCTCATCCAAGCCAAATATACACACACATATATATATATGTATTCATAATACTGGGTATTTCATTAATGCCAGATATATCAGAGTTTCTTACAATGCTTCAGGAAACAGTGCTTTTGGACATGACCTACTTGGGCACCAGTACCTGCAGGCTGGTCCCGTACGCTAGTTCCTACATTCCCACTGACAAGCTCGCTGCAGCCTTTGATTCTGTATTTCCTCTGCACCCACAACCACTCACATCTCAGATTTTGGTTCAGGCTATTCTCTGCAACAAGCAATACTTTGCTGAGGTGGGTGCTTTCATAGCAGTGAGTGTGCCTCCTGTCTCTCATCAATTTGTCATTTGATGACCCTCAGGCTCCAGGCTCCTCCTCGTGACATACAACACGGCACAGCAATTACTTCAGAGGGGCCCCAATGCTCACCTGCGGCTCCAGAAAGTGCTCTTTTAATGAACCCTCTTTCCCCCCCACCAGTCAAGACCCTGCATACAACCTTCTCCTGCCCTTGCCTGAGGCAAGCGCTGACTGTTTTGGATCCCACCTAACTTCCCTGCAAGGTCACTGCGACCTTACCACCCCATGTGAAGGGGTGCATTTGCAAAGGGCAACCTGAAAAGGTGCATTCTGTAAGTTGAAACATCCTATTGCTGTTCTCACTCTTCTGATTTCATCTAATGACAAAACCTTGGTCGTGATTCAAAACCCAGTTCTGCAACACTGACATAAGTGAGCTTTCACTGAAAGTGAGTGCTTCTACTTGCAAAATGAAGCGTGACAGATGTGAAAACGCAGCGGGTGAAGCATCACCTTGGGGGGAATACAGTGGACATTAGACCTAGGGGGATGTGAGGGTTTCAAGTTGTCAGTGCAGCTCCTCTACATGTTAGAAATGTGTAGACCCATTTGCCATCAGCATGGTCAGGCTCAAAGAGCAAGAGGAAAGCCTAGCACAGGCCACTATTTGCCTGGGTGCCGGTGGGTGACAAGAGCACTGTGCTGTGCAAGAGGGACTCGGGCTGAGAGCAGGGAGGAAACAAGCCGGGAAATCCAACCCCTTACAGGCCCAGGAAATGCTGAAGTGGCAGCTGACTCCCGTGAAACAGAGAGCAAAGGGTTACAGAGCAGTCAAATGAGTCTATTTACGCCTCTTGTCCCCTGAGAAGACTGCATATGTATCAGGAAGGTGATTTCTGAAACTAACTTGCCTTTTCACACAAAAGCCTGCCTGTGNTTTTGCAAATAAACCAGTTTGCTAGTGGTAATGTTGAAATGACATTGCAGGGCTCAATTTTCAAAGCCAGCTGGCATTATCTTGATTCTGATCACACAGAAGAAAATGAGGTCAACTTTGAGAAATACTGACAATCCCAGCCATGAGCACTATTGTTCTCACCTATAAAGTATATTTCTCTCTNNAGGCAATAAGCCACTCCAGTATAAAGCACCTTATGCCAGCCTACCTTTGGACCCTGACCAATGGACTGCTAATTCAGTGAGCACTGCAGCCCAGACCATGCACCAGAGACTGCTTAAAGGGGTTGTTCAAAGCATCAGAGTAAGTCTGTAGCAGAGTCAGTTATTAAAATCAGCTTTTCTAATTTCTGGAGCACTGCTGCAAGCCCCATTATTGCCAGCTCGTGAACCTGTCTTCAGTATTTATGTTTGGACACCGTGCTAATTTATTGCTCTTCTTTATAAAGCATGTCTACAACAGCTGGGTTTGTCACAGATGTAGGAGCAAAATACTGCATCAAATTGAAGATGAGTTAGTGAGCTCATAATCTTATTCACAACTCAATGTCCTCAACTTAAAGACAGTTAAGATCTACTTCGACAGCGCACTTTTTTTAAAAAAAAATTAAAATATTATCNCCTGCATGTAAATCTCACAAATGCAACTGTGCTCAAGTAAAATCAGCTGAGGTGATACACGTTTCAATAAATCACATGGCTGAGTTCTTCTTTAGCACATCCATTTACAATTTGTAAACAAACCCTGGCAGGCAGTAAACAAATGAACTGT
>VXBW01004058.1:57002-76441 GCA_013400375.1 Thinocorus orbignyianus | reverse complement strand
CTCAATGTCCTCAACTTAAAGACAGTTAAGATCTACTTCGACAGCGCACTTTTTTTAAAAAAAAATTAAAATATTATCTAAGTGCATTGTATTTTAAGAGCAGCAACAATTTTGACAATGCTTCTCTTGACAAAAATCCACCCTGCAGCATCCTTTTTTCCTTTTCAAAGCTTTTGTGCTACTCTATATTAGAATATTAATACATCAAAACCAGAACTGTCCTTCCAAAGACAGATAATAATTGTATTCGGTTTCAGCAGCAGAATATCATTTAGCAACAACAAAACTAATTACCACAGGAACATGGTCAGCGTGCCAACTTATCTTTTAAAGTGCCACTAGCTAAGGTATACACATATTTTTCTCTAACTGTTCTTTGAAATACACTCCCTTCTTTTGTGCTTATTCCCCATGATTATTGCGTCAATTTCACTTTAGTCCCATAGTATCTGCAGGGAGCAAATTTAAATTCACAGGCTTGATACCCAAAACACCTCTCTCAAAGCCAAAGTATCTCCTGAGCTTTTGATCACAAGCTATATTCATCCAGAAAAAGCATGAAACCTAAAACAAAACAGAGCAATGCCATGTGATTGATGCCCTAGTCAATGTGCCTCCCATCTTAAGCACTGAATTCTCACAGCGAAATGTTTGCCATAAATCCAGAGTTCAGGAGGAAGGGGGAAATTTTACTGAGAAACTCAAGGACAGGAAATCAGGATTCTCTCACACCACTCTGTAAGCAGAGGGAGAGCTGAAACAAATCAAATAAATCATGCACCACTGAATTATTTACTCAGAACTAGCCAGGACATATTTGGAGCAGTATTGCTTCAGAGGTGAGGTTAAACTCATTGTTACTGCAGCCTGCGCTGTCAGGTGAGTCCTATTTCTTTGGACACCGAGTGGCTTTGTTTTTTTTCCCCATGACTAAAGTGCTTTACCCACATCTTGTCAGTCAGCCATAGGGGATTGTCTGGCAGCTCTTGAAGCACTGAGTGACAACGCCAAGGGGGACACTACTAATATAGTAGGAGCAGCTACGAGAAAAAAAAAAAAAATAAACTTCTGCTGAGCCCATCTCTGATTCTCCTTTCTCTAGGAATTAGTGACCAGCAAGGCGTTCATAAAAATCAGCTGAAAACTTTCAGCAGCAATCAAGCACATGATTTCACTCGGTGCTCTGCCATGAAGTGCTCATATCACAAAGGAAAAAAAGTGTTGCTGTTAAACCCCTATCAAAAGAAAGTAGGGCAAAGATGTTGGAAGAGAACAAAGGGAAAAAGGAAGCTTTTATTTTCTTTTTCCTTGAAACTACCAGTATCTCTCTCACAAGGTCTGTAACTGCTCTGTGTCACACCACAGTCTCGCTCAGAGGTTTTCAGGAGGCCCAAATATAACACTGTGATTCTTTTAATGTTTTTTATGTTATTCTGCCTGGTGATTTGCCTCCAACAAGAGAGGCGGTGGTGCCTCGGAGGCAGGGGTGGCATGCTGGGCTGGGGGCAGTGGTCTCATTGAGGGTCCCACTGGAGCCAGCCACATGCCAGACCACAACCCAGAAGCCTGGCTAGCTTCTGCCAGCTGAGGGATTTTCTGCTCTCCACGCTGCTGCTAGCTGCTGCTGACGCCTCCTCCTCCATTCTGCTTTCTAACAAAGGCTCTTTCACAGGGAGGGGCTTTTCCAATCCACGGGTAGAAAATCTGTGTATTCAGTATTTTTGGGGGGCGGCGGGAAATAAACACACACACCGCCTCAGCCAGTCGCTCTGGTTTTGTCTGACTGCCTAGCAAGCCTTCAAAAGAAAGCAAGTAGTCACTATAGAAACTGCCACATCATATAGCTGTTTAGGCTGCCTCTGAGATATGAAATATCTTTCTAATGAGACGTTTGTGGGCTTTTGCTGTCTTAAGGAAACACTCCACAGTAAATAGCTGGGCTTTTCTTTTTGTGTGAGATTGTGTATTGTTTGTTTTTTTAAACTATTATTATTTTTTCAGGTTTGCTTTTTCACCATTGAATGGAGGATAACATACGAGTCTTTATTTGGAAATTAATTTCCACAAGTGATAAGAGAACAATCATGTCAGACCGTTTGAGCTTCATTTTAGCAGCAACATAGGAACATCGGTTCTTATCACTGTGGAAGAATGCAGATTGCAGGATATATATATATATATATATATATAAAGAGTGGACAAAAAAAAGCAGTTTTTAAGCAGTTAATCCACAGCTTATTGAGAAGAAGGAGAAGTGAAGAGATCGTATGCACAAAAGTCTGGCAGGTCCCAGTATGATGATCAGAGAATAAAGCCTTGGCTGTTTGCATTGACTTTATAGATAATTAAGCTGTCACATAAAAGATAAGACCTCACAAAAAAACACTGATACATGCAAAACACCTAGAACCAGTGCAGTTCTCAGTAAATACATTAAGAAAAGCACAGTATACGTAACCTCTCAGTGATCATTCACCTTTAAACCACAGTGACCTATTTCTGTTTTATTAACTTTACCACAATAAAGCTGAGAAGGTATAAATCATTTAATGCCACAAATCCATTGAACTTCCCTTTTGTTCAAATGCTCATCTCTCAGTAACCCTGGTCTAGTTTTACCTTTATTTCCCTCCCCTGAAAGGATGGAGGATTTTTGGCTGAAGTGTGTGCTGTCTGGTCATCCTCCTTTCCCCCAGTGAATGCCTTTTTTTGTGGCAAGTGTTTCTTGGGACATTTGCATTAACAAAAGCATTATGTATTTAGAGCTGTGGGATTATTTCATGAGGTGCTCTGGATGTTTTCCAGTGCTTCAGCACTACCTCCAGCTCAAAACAACCTCTTCCACCAGTCCCAGCCTGGTCCCTCAGCACCATGCTCTCTGGCTCTATCGCACAGACTCAAGCACCCTGGCCCATCCATTTTATTACCTGTTTATCTTTCCCAGCCACTCTCTGTGCCGAAATTTTCCAGTGTGACAGCTGCCCTTCTTGCCCCAAAGCAGGTTTTTGCCTCCTTTGTTCTGCCAGAGCTACCAAAGCCCTTACTCTCATCAAAAGCTGCAGGTTGCCCTCTGTGTCACTTGTGCCTTGTGCAGAAAGCAACAGGCTGAGGGAGAAACGTTGCTGTGGCCAGGCCAGGTGCTTCATACCCAAGTTGTGGGGCTGGAAGGCAGAAGGGACAAAACAGCCTTCCTGGTCCCAGCTACCTGGGTGGCCGCAGTCCCAGAAGCTGGGCAAAGGGCTTAGATCAATAGGTGTAAAAACAAACCAATCAACCAACCCATCCACCCACAGCTGACAACAGCTGGCCTGATTTGTGTCTTTGCCCTGCACAGAGACTCTTATTGTCATCTCTTCCTTAGACCCACCACCACTCTTGCTGTGCTGCTCCCAAATTCAGGAAAGGTTCCTTTGGGGATTTTTGTTTCTCCATTTTTGGTTTGGGGCTTGCTTTCTTTTTTCTTTTTTCTTTTTTTTTTAAGCACGGCTTCATAGCATACTTTGTAGTTTAACTCCTGGAAAATTACTGTTAATCAGCCACAGGGGACTGGCCATGGTCTGAAGACTGGAATGAATTATGAAGTGCACAGATCCTGGATCTCTACCAAACATTACTTCAGCAGAGTTTTCAGTCCAGTTTTGAGTCAGACACCGGGTAAACCCTACCCACTAGTATAAACTTGGCCAGAAGATACCTTTGTGTATCAGCCCGGCAGCCCCATATTCAGATGTCTGCCTGCTACTAGATCTCAAAGTTACAAAGACAAGTGATAAATGGAGGCACTTATGGTAGGCCAAAGAACTCTGTTCACAGTCCAGCAGTATTTGATATATTTTCCTCCAAATGATGACAAACATATGGCTGGAAAAGTTTTGGCGGTGAGGCAGAACTGGTGGAATGGTGAAGAGATTGTGTCATGAATACTGTCGGGCCTGTATCCCAAAGGTAAGACAACTTCATATTAATATGTAGCATTATGTCTATATATACGCATGTAGGAGTGAGGGCTATAGGGCACACAAATAAAGTCTTAGTTTGGACAGCCAGGATTCAAAAATGTTTGGAGTTAATCAGGTTAACCCACTGACCCTGCCCTGTCAGCGTGCCAAAACAAAAGTAAGTAAAAAGCACAGGACTATCGCTAGAAGTAGGGAGGTGTTACCCTGTACCTGTATGTGCCATTTTTATTGCCACTGTGGCATCCCAACCCCTCTGCTGGCAGCCTCCGTGATGGACACATTGCAGCACTGGAAAGATCTTGGAGGAAAACAAAGAAGAAGGAAAAGCTATTTACCGAAGAAGCACAGTCTAGTCAATTTAGCCAGGAAAGATTAAGAAGTGACTTGCTCCCTGTCCAAGGAGCAGCAGCTTGTGGAGTGATTACTCCTGGCAGAGAGCTGTTCAGCAGACAGACTTAACAGTATCAACTGGCCAGAAGTGAAGCTAGCTGAATTCATAGTGAAAAAGGGGCTCCATTTAAAAAAACACAGTAAATATAATTAACCAATAGAGCAATTTCCTAGGGAAATGTTCTCACCTCAGGGTTCTAAACCAAGACTCCCTGTCTTTCTCTAAAGGTGTGTCAGGAATTAAACTCTTAAAGTAGGAATAACTTGGTTAAGTCCTATGGCCTTGTTACTAATCTATGACAGTAGCTGCTACAGGTCTGACTTAAAGGTCCACCTAACCTATGTCTCTCCAAGAGGGACTAGTGGTAGTGCCAAGGGAGGGCTATGAGAGGGGCCAGGTACAGCATAGTGCTTCCACAGGACAGGGTCCCCAGTTGCTGTGGTTATCAGTGCCAGGAACAAGCCTCAGGAGAGCTGCACATCCCTGGGGCAAGCAGTCAGCCTCTGCTGCGCCACAGGAAGAGGTGTGGTGACCAACCCGCTGGAAAACAGGGCAGACAAATAAACACAAATTAACAAAATATCACCAGGGGAAAGACCAAACCAGCAAGCGAGGAAAGACATCCAAAGGCAGTAAGAAATCTGGAGAAGAGCACCCTCCCCACTGCGACCTCAAGCCAAGGGCATTGCACAGCTCAGCCACTTTCCTTCTCCCCTGTGGCCACTAGTCAGCAGCTGCTGGCATAGTCCCTTGGGTCCTGCTCCCCCACTGGCAGCACTAGTATCACTCCAGACACACAGCTGCTGCTGAAAAGATATCAGACCATCTCCAGATGCTCCCTCATTTCTACCTCTCCCCTTGTTCATGCTCTAATGCTACTAGTCATTATCACCTGTCAGCTGTGCTTCATCAGGCCTCCACCTGCTCATTATCACCATCCTTCTTCATCCTCTCAGTTCTCCTCCTTTTCCCCACACCCACACCTTTAGTGATGTGCAGTGTGATGAAGGCTCCAGTATACAAATACTTAAGCACTTGTCCCTGTGGTCTGGCCAACAAGAGTAAGTGAGTGTCTGTTGGACAAAATCATGCTCCTTCAAGGAGCTGGACTATTTCCAGGAGGAGTCTTCCCAGCAGGGACTTCTGGCAAGGTGAGATCTTAGCACAGAGCTTTCAAAAAACGTAACAAAATCCATGAAAATACATAAAAAGAATACAGTCGATGCCTGGGATAAGAAAGTAGAAATTATCCGGTGTTAAAACAAACAAACAAAAAAGAACAGGAAAAAGCAAAAAGAGTTTTAAGGCAAGAGTTACATGAGAATAAAGATAAGGTTTAGCAAATAAACAAAGGGGGAAAACATGGACTTAGAATAAAAATCAAAAATGGGCATTGTAGATAACCAGAAGACTGTAGCAGCCACCAGAGCTACAGACCTTGTCACAATATACCTGGAAAACATTCCAGCTGAGTGCCCCACTTCACTAGGGAAGCCGAATGTTTGCTCTGTCCATATGTAAACTCATCAGCTCTTCAGGGCAAAGATTGCTTGCGTGTAAACGGGAAACACTACTGGGATGCAGTAATTAACTAGAGCAACAAAGCGTTCTGCACAGCTATGGGAAGAGCAGGTGGCTGCACCAAAGGTTTGTCTAGAAAACCTCTGTTCATACAACACTATTTCTTGCAAAATGTTATCAGAAGAATATTCCACCTCCATTAGGAAGGAGGGAATTTCACCTTTCTTTTGCAATTGGCATCCATCTGTCTTTGGTTCATGTCAAGCCATAAACCTCAGTGAATAGGCCATAGCCTTGCACTTCTCTGGACAGCTAGCCACCAGCCCTGGCAGTAGCAGTGAATCCTGCCATCCGTCACCAAGACTTTTGTCACTGATCTGCACGTTCAAACCTGGGTGGTGTTTGCAGAAGACTCTTTCAGAGATAATGTTGCTGTGGTAAATCCCAGGGGGTTTGTTAGTTGGGCTCCTAAGCTGTCTCTGCCTGCTCGAGTCACCTGTGCTACAGGCAGCATGGGATGAACTCCCAGCAGAGCCTACCCCACGTGAGTGAGAAACAACAACCTCGACTGTTCACATCCCTGCAGTTAAAAGCCATGCAGTATCCCTCAGCAATTAAAAGATTGGTGGCCCCATTTCTCATAATCTGTGAAAGTAGGATGCCGTCTGCAGAGGGATGACAGGAGGCATTTTATAGTGCAATTTCTGTTCCCCTTCACTGGTCACAGAGGCTTTTAATTGCAGGCTGTACTCCACAGGGATTGCCTTGCCCATCCCCTTGGTGAGGCAGGTGATGTTTACCCTGCTCACTCTCCCTCAGGAGTTTTCCTAAAGGAAAATAGCTTGGTAGCAGCCTCCTTGTTCAAAGCCAGTAGGAAACACATTGATGGGGATATGAACATGTGATCCTGTCTGTCTCCTCTCTTACCAGTTTGAGAGATGCTTTAGCTGAATCCAGCAAGTTGCAGTTTATAGATATCCACAGCTGCTTCCAACAGGCTTCCATAACTGCACTTCATGTCAAGTCCTGAGCTGTGCCCATTGTCACAAAGGCAGCCTGACGTGTTTATGAGGCTGCACCCTTGATAGCTTGATTAAAATACTTTATAGTAAACTCTCTTCACTCCGGTGTAACAGCAGTTAGAGCCTTACCCCTTATGTGTATACTGGAAAAGTTTTGATTCTACAGGGAATGCAGGATTTCCCACCTTGGCAGAGTTATATCTTTTCCCTCTTAAAATCAATCAGTGCAAAATTCTTAAGAGGTATCTTGTAAGCTCAACTTTTTGAGAAGCTGAGAAAATCTTGTATTCTCCAGTCTACACAATTTCTGGTTTAATGCTTTGTATGTTTTATATTTGTATGTTCAAGAGGCAGTTCAGCTAGTGGCAGTTCCTGACACTGTGTATGTAGGAAAAGGTACGTGCATCGAAAAAGCTGGGGTCTTTAAAAGGAGAATTGTTTCCATTTCCCATTGAAGCAAATTACAGTCCTTTACGCAGAAATCTTTCTTACTGAAAAGTCTTCCACAAAAATTTTATAGACTTCTAAAACATGAGTGTTTAGGAATTGGGAAGCCTCCAACATGCCTGATTGAGCATCTTCACAGCCCTGCTCAGTTGGATTACAAAACATCTTCTTGAAACTGAGGAAAAATGTGCAAAGAGCAATTTCTATGCATTTCATTCAGATATCAGCTATTATTTATTCTTGTCCTTTTAAACTGCCTTGTTGTTTGAAACAAAAGCTTTCTCTCTGGAAAACTCAGGCTTTCTTCTGAGGAAGCATCAAAATAAAGCACGCTAGGAATTCCATAAAGTTATTGTCATACAAGGCTAGTCCAAATCTTCACCTTACCCTATGCCCCATCACTGGCAGCTACCAAAAGCCAGTGCAAGGCAGAGCAAGTATGGCATTAAAGCAGACAGCAGCCCAGGACTTCCTCAGCTGGGGCAGCTGTGTTTGTAATTAGCAGCTCCCAGTGCCTTTTACTTTGAGAAGCTCAGTGCCTTTTATGTCTCTGTGGGACTTTAGGACCTACTGTATCCTGTACCCAGGAATTTCCTGGCTGAGTTGCAGGTTGCACAAAGATCCATGTCCCTGTGGTACAGCACGTGATGGAAAAGGCCCTGAATTGTTGTTCCTCTCCCCACGCACCTACTGCTCTTGGGTGTCTACAGGACCCTCTCACCTGCATCCTGTCAGCTCTTCTCCAAGGTAAAGCCCTCTAATTCCTTGGGCAGAGGTTGTGCCTTGCCTCTGGTCACACTCTGCCCATGGCTGGGCTTCCTTGACTTCTACCATATCCCCTCTGGAATTCAGGAACAGAATTCCACAGACCATGCAGCTTATCACACAGCATCGCAAGTATATGCTTCCTACCCTCTTTCCTAGTAATTAAATTTGTATTCAGGACTGCTTCTGGGTTCTTATGCTTTCACAGAGCTAGTAGAATGTCACTCTCTCATTTCCAAGTGGACACAGCAGCTGTGTCTTCAAGCCAGAAATTAGCAGAAACTGCTGCTTCCCCATGAAAAGTTTCAGTTTTGACAGTCCCTCAGAAGTTTATAAAAAAGGGAAGGCTTTGCAGGAAAAAGAAATTCCCAGCTTGTTCAGGGAAGAAAACTCTGTCTCCCACAGGCATCAGGCTAAATTGTGAGGCTTGTTGTCATCTGGTCCCTCACAAGGCTGGTTTCTACCCTGAGCAAAGCTGTGCTCCTCCCAGTATCGCCTCCGAGCGAAACGGGTTCCCTGTGCAGGGACACAGGTCCTGTCTCTCCCACCATGCCCCTGCTAGCACTGTGCCCATTATGGTGCTAATTAGCCCACAGTGTGATTAGCCAGGTCAGACAGATCAGCATATTGTAAATTGAGTTCTAGAGGCTGTTAAACCCTGATACTCGAGTTAACCTTTAATTAAAATCTTTACAAGAGCAAAACATCCTCTCTCAAAAAACTGCACCAGACAAGACACAGAAAACTAATTGGCCTAGTAAAAGTTAAGGATTAAGAAGCAGTGATAAACAGAAGCAAGGACAGCAGATGTTGTTTCTAATGTAGCCTGCCCTTAGTTTACAGTCAGGAGATATCAAAAGGAATGCTGCAGTACCACCACAAGTTGGTCACTTTTGCTGTAAAAGGTGAAAACAGCAGCTACAGTTCAGCCAATAGGTCAAGAGAAGACAAATATATTTGAATGGGTAAGTGAAAGGAGTAACATGGAGCATTTCTAAAAATACTACCGACATTAATAGAAAAACATGAGCCAGCAGTTTTAGCAACAGACAGGGGAGTCAGCGGCTCCTCACTTCTAGCCCCAGCATCCTTTGTGGGCTTCAGCAAGCCAAGCTTGGTATTGATTGGAGGTATTTAAAAGACTCTACAATTTCAGTGCTTGCCATATAAATCAACAAGTTTTAGCAAAGTCCCTCATGCATTTTCAAGAGTTTCTGGCACATCTGCATTTTGTGTAAAAATAACAGACCACTTCCACTGGGCATTTTTTGAATTTTGGTTATTTCAGTTTTGGTACTAAGCAGCATTATTAGTTCCTCAGCATTTTTGCTGTGGTTATGAGAGAAATAAAAAAGGAAATTAACAAATACTAAGCAGTTGTTATCTGGGGACTGTGTCATGCTCAAGAGATAATGCTGTTCATTACCTTGACAGACACATGCTTATGAAAATTTGTGTATGTTTCTAAGTCAGAACAGGGATGACAAATACAGTTCAGTTTGTGACTTATTCGACCTCTACTGTAAAGAAGACATCATAGAGCAGTGGACAAATGCTGCCCTTATGCATCCCCCAGACTTTCCTGTCGTTTTTCATGGCTGGGGGCACTACAGGCCTAAACCCTCTTGGCCTGGTGGACTTATCTCTCACCAACTCATCAGCTGGGCTGACATGATGGATCTCAGTTTGAACCTACCTTTATGCCATCTTCCACTGGAAGCTTGTAAATGTATTTTATGCAAAAGATTCAGACCAGATACCCAGAAAAACAGTACTGAGTAAAGCACTGAACATGTGGCTCATCAGTGGTCATCCACCACTCAGCTGCACATTCTTACTTCTTGCTCTAAGTGCAAGGTGGCTTATATCTACCAAGGGGCAAGCCATTACATGTGTCTGCAACCACTAAAATCTCTCTGAGGTTTGTATTCATTTCTCAAAGCATCTATTTATAGCTGAAAAATAATCTCCATATTTTTAGAGACACATTTGCTGGACCCTTTTTGTGACAGCAGTCAGAGCTAAAATAGCCATCCACTTAAAAAGGCAAGGAGATTTTTCCATACCTCTCAACCAAGACAGTAAATTTGCTCATATTTAAATTCAGTCTTAAAAGCACACACTTTGCAGAAACTGCAGGTGTCTCACTTCAATCACATCCCTGCAAAGATTGTGCGGACCCACTCTGAAGGTAGCTGCAGACAAGAAGTGTAACCAAAA
Source organism: Thinocorus orbignyianus (assembly GCA_013400375.1). Lineage (NCBI taxonomy): Eukaryota > Metazoa > Chordata > Aves > Ciconiiformes > Thinocoridae > Thinocorus > Thinocorus orbignyianus. Next base: position 66,116 of record VXBW01004058.1, on the reverse strand, counting down.
ACTGGAGAGAAGAATAACTGGGTTAAGAATAACAGAGTAAAAGAAAGATCAGAGTTGAGGTGTTCTTATGGTCACATCTAGGATGTGATACTTCTTACTTTGCAATGGGATGTTGCAATGTATTTTGTAGCTAAAGCCTGATGCTCTGAATCCATGTGTGACAGCTTGCAAAAGGTGATGAGACAATTTTTCTGAGAAAGCTGTCAGTTCTAAGTGAAACTCTAGAATTTTCTAAGACTTTCTGTCAGAGCTAATAACAAGGATGAAAAAGGCAAGAGAAATGGATGCTTATGTTAGCAGAGATAAAGTATGGGAAAAGGTTTTTTTTTTCTTTCTTCTGGTGTTTCCTGCAGAAATGGCTAAAATTTGTTACAATATTTATGTGCTCAAATGCAGGTGGGGTTGCAAAAGTGCACATGCGTTATGCACGAAAAAATGAATAAATTTTAATCACGATGGGTTATCTTGCCTTCCATTGTGAGCTACTTGTAAATTTTAAGATTAAATCCTACAGAAAAAGTACTGGATTTTAATTGGCTCCTACAGGAGATGAAAGTTCTCGGTTACTTGGATCTTTGAAACATTCATCTTTATAGACAATTATCAATTAAAAAAAAAAAAAAAAGCACGATAAAAAGAGATGGACTGGAAACACTGGCAAACAGGAAGGGCAGCAAACAACCACATCGGTTTAGGAAGTAACTGAAAAGCAGCACCAAAAATAGAAGCTAAGTAAGATGGGAGACTCTTAAGTGATTATAAATGGCTTTAGAAGGTTACACAGCAGCAATCTTAAAGGTAGGTCAGTCCCAAATACTTGTCTGAAGGGGTGCCTTTTGCTTTCTATGTCTTTGCCATAGATTTTTCTCCCCTCTCCTACCACCACTATGCAAATAAAAGACTGGCTCCTGTCTCTTTGTTCCTGTCACTGACCCTGACCCCTGTTCTTGTATGCCATATATTTAATGTAATTGAATTAATCCCTTTGTACAGTGACACCTGAAATATTGCCCATTGGGGATTACTTTCGCTCACTCTCTCTCATTGTAAGCTTAACTAACATGTCTTCACAGAGGACTTTCCCATGACAAAAAAGCCGTAAAAATTATGAAAGTAAATGAACAAATGCCTGGATATAGAGCTTCACAAGTGGATAACCACCTGGCTTGTCTTCATTAAGTGGTTCATGCCAGTGGCAGTTGCAAAAGCTGACTGATGGAAGTGAGAGTGGCTGTTAGCAGGCAAGGTGCAGGCATTAGATGGACTGATTTCAGAGGTAATTCTGATGTTACTGTGGAAGTATCATTCTTAGATGATTGATAGATAAATAGACAGATATAAATAGACATAAAGATACTCTTTCTGTGCTTGTATTTGAAGTATTTCCATCTATGGGTCAGTGTGATCTAGTGTGATCTTGGTTCATCACTTTCCCTGTAGATTCATTTGGATATTGCTCTGAAAGTATCATTTTTAGATGATTGATAGATAAGTAGACATACAGATACTCTTTCTGAGGCATTTCCATCTGTGAGTCAGTGTGATCTCATTTCATCACTTTACCAATAGATTAATTTCTACATCTCAGGAAACTTGAGCAAACAGGTTTCTGTGAAGTCAAAGGGAGACAGAAAGCCTAATATATGCTCTTCCACTATTTCAGAATATCCTCTTTCCTTGCTCTCTGGGAGAAATCTTCTTCCCTAATACACACAAAAGATTTGATCCTGCTTCAGAAACTCAGGCCCATTGCCCTTGTCTCACAGCCTAATGAACTCTCAACTGAAAAAGCAGAAGTAAAACCTGCTGCTGAGATTTCTGCTGCTAAGAATCTATGCTCCCACTTGAGGCAGGACTTTNCTTTAATTTAGAAACTACCTTGCATACTAAGCAAGCCTATCTCCCTTAGCCTCTCCATGTGCCTTAGGATCTGAAGTCTCAGACGGTCTCTGCTAGACCCTCACCAAGTGCTTCTCATTCCTCTTGAACAGGGGGCTAAACCCATCTGCAGAGCACCCTGGGTGCAGTCTCACCTAGGGCTGTGGAGAGGGAGGTCATAACTCTCCATGGTGCACCGGTCATGCTACCCAGTACACGGCAGTACATGGTGTGCCTTCACCATTTAATTCCCAGTGGAAAGCAGAGTAGGAAAAATCTGAGAGAAAGGAAGATATTTGGCAGAATTAAGAGTTAGCTGTATTTGCTGACAAATACTGTTTTCTGCTGTTAGCTATTTTAGAATCATAGAATGGCTAGAGTTGGAAGGGAGCTTACAAATCATTTACTTTCATACACACTCCTGCCATGGGCAGGGACATCTCTCATTAGACCAAGTTGTTCAAAGCCCCATCAAACCTGGCATTGAACACTTCGAGGGATATGCCTTCTTCCTAGAGTTCAACAAAAACAAAGACAACAAACTGCAAGTGATTAGGAGTGTGGGAATATACACAGTTCTCTGAGACTTGTGAGAATCACAGATAAAACCATTCACAACTATCTTTCTGCTGTATTTTTAAATCATCATCAAACACACATTGATACGACTACTAAAAAACAAAATCCTCAACCAGGCAGTTCTCAGGGGAGTCCAGATTACAAAGGCATGAAAATTACAGTCCACTGCTGAAGCAAAAATATTACCTAAAATTGTTTTCAAAGATTTTGTTCAGAAAAGGTATTTGTATATTTCTATAGTGAATGATCACTAACTGGTGAATTCCTTCAATTACAGAGACTGGAAGCTTTGGAGAAGAGAGGGATCTTGAAAAGCACTATTTGAAACATTTAATTGCTGAATGTGGAGAGGTTGATGTTCTTAAAGGCAGAGCTAGGTTTTCTCACACATGCATTGGCACTGGACATGCTTACAAGATTTCAAAATCTTGGCATCTCTCCAAATAATGTGGTAAACATGCTAGGAAAATATCATGGTATTTCATTATCTTCAGCAAGACCTCATGAAGATTCCTCTGATAATTGTGCAATTCCTGTATGGTGCAGATTGACCTTGGTGGCTGCCTGGCCGAACCGGCAGCCCTGACCGAAGTACAGGTGTTATTAAAATGAGATGTAATCACAGTATTTCTGTTTATGGAAGACCTGAGCACCAGCAGCAAGATGTAAAACTTTTGGTAGTATTTTTCAGGCATGCATTCAGGCCAGGTGTTACGGACTATATGCACAACCCTGCTGGAGAAAAGCCTCCTCATCAAAAATGATTCACCAAGACAGAAAAAATCCATTCATTCCCCACTTCAGTTGAATGTGGATGTGATGTCAGCATGTCATCTGCCTGGACCCACATGCCAGATGCGTGAGCATGTCACAGTTGCTCCATATCCAGGTTGATATTACCTGTCAAAAATGAGAGGATGTTGGGTAAGTCTTTGAGCAAGTATGTGTACGAGTGTGGTGTGTGTGTGCACATATGCAAACATTCACTAGATACACACACACATCAAGATTATTAGTCCACTAGAAACGTTTTCAGGGCAGAAAGAAAGGTGTTTTCACTTGAAACCCTCATCTTCATGTCTTTGTGACTTTCTGAACGAAAGGTAATATTCAGGATGAACATTTCACATTAAGAATTTCATCTCAGTGGTTTCTTCCCCTCCAGACATGTCACTAAGATTTCACACAGTTCAAAAAATGAGTTTGCAGCATTTAAGGAAATTCTTCAGATTATTTTTCCTGTTGACTTCACTTAAATTTAGATTGTGTCTTCCTTTCTAAAAGACCAATGTACCTAGATCATTGAGGATGAATTATGGCTTATTGCCATCTATTACAGGAAATAGAGAAACATCTGATGGCATCATAGGCTTGCCTCACTGCAGGCACACCAAGAGCTGCTTGCAAGAAATGGTAATCCCAACAGCCTGAATCCCTGTTCTCTGCTTCATGCAAGAAAGGGATCATTTGCTTGAAAGAAGCACACGTTTAGTGTAGACTAAAGTATCTTGGATCTTTTAAAAATAGTTTTAGGCTGGGGTTTTCATGATCCAAATGAAACAAACAAGCGCATTTCAAATTTTGTGATTCTGAAATGGTAAAACAAATTGTAGAGCTTGTCACTTTCTCTGAAAGAGAGTTCCACATAGGCCCTCAATATTTTTGTAAAATCTTCATTCTTAATTCACAATATTTTCAAGTCAGAAGATGCAACATGCTGGTGTAAAGGCAGTTGTTACTCAGTCTGTCACTAGCATCATTTATATATCAGATATGCACTCTATACCATGCAGGTTACCTCTTGAAAATCAAAGTTTTACCAAACCACACAGATAATCACAGCGTTTTCGTTCCTGTGACAGCCATCATGTTGCTGAGCCAGAGAGCAGCTTGCTGACAGATTCATAAAAGCACAACAAGCATGCAATACCTCACACGGCCATAGCATTATCAAAGAAAGAGCCAGCTTTCCCTTCCAAGGCTGTTCCTGAAGAAAAGGTTACCAAACTGCAAAGGGCACATTTAGGGTGTCCTGCCTCAATGAAGACAGCAAAGCCACATGACTCCAGAAATACTTCCAGTGGATGGAAAGACTGAGGCCTGAGACCTGGTAAGGAGCAAAGGACCAGAGCAGGAATACCTGCAGGTGCTGACTTTCAGACAGAATTTTCCCCACAAAAGCATCCACCTTGAGAGAAACAAGTAGCCAAAAGGCACATCGTGACTCTAGGCAAGAACTCAAAGGTCACACATGGGCTCTGACTTCCATAAAATTAATAAAATATTTTCCTTGGTCTACTCTAAACATTCGCATATCAGTAAAATGCAAATTATTAAAGTTGGTGTAAGCTCCTTAACACAAATGAGATATGCCCTTCTCTGTGCAAAACCAAACATCGTTGGCACACTGTAGTTATGTAGGTTTTGCCTCAAAGTGTGGGGAAGGGGGAGAAAGAGAGAGAAAGGGAGAGAGAGCTATCACTGGAAAAAAAATCAGACATTTTGTCAGTGTCCAAAGAATCACAGCTCAGTTCAATAGAAAAAAGTACACCTAACAAGCTACCAGAATACTACTTAAAAATAAAAAGCCATTTAAATAGTACCATGTTTCCCAACAACAAATATTGCATAAACCTGGTTTTGTTTTAATAATAAAGGATATTTCTGAATAATACCCTTTTAGATGCCTGATATGCCTATGCACATTCAGACCAGTGATTATGAAGCTATTTTCCCAGCAGGTGACTTTTCAGTAAGTTATTCCTGTGTGAAATCTCACTTGTAAATGAGGAAGTGGGTCTATGCGACTGTAAATTTGATGGGAGACAAATCGCTGGTAGTGTTATTCCAGTGGTTGCTCTCTTTATGGAGCCCCAGTATGAGACAAAGTGTGACACATCACTTATAGATTCAGTGCAATAAAGTGTAAATAATTGAAAGCTTTTTGATATTATCCTGTCTTCTTTTAGAACATGTCTTCAATAATTAATTCATTTGTATCTTAAAAATGTCTTGCTCCATATCTTCAGTCATTTTCACATTTTTTGCCTATTAACTGTGGAATAGCATGATCTGATTTGTACATGCCTTTTCTCTGTTGTGTTACTGTATGTGTACTCTGGCACTTCTCTATCTTACTGATTGCTTTCTACATCACATGTGAATCACCATGTCTATTGCCTCCAATAATAGGGATCAGGATTGTAGCGTTTGGTATTTTAATTAGGATTAGAATTCAAGACCTGCAGTTTCTTCCTTCCTCTTACTGATTGTGCACTTGCTCTCCCTGGAGAATTCAACCTACCACTCTGGGTGCCGCACAGCACCACAGCCCTGGCACCCAGATGACATGTGACATAAGTAGCATGCTTCATGAGACAGGATTAGTCCCTGATTCATTAACCTCACCTTACGTTCTATGGCTTATTACAAAAACCTTTTTAAAAGGTTCATTAGTTTTCTTGCAAAATGTTATCATTTTTAAACTTACAGATTTTGTGGGAGAGCTTTTCCAGGCTAGGGAATTAATTTACAGGCTAAAAATGTGCCAGCTACTATCTGTAGAACTAAATATTTCCTTCATTCACCATCATGATTTGATTTACTGGGCCTTTTCCTTCCTGCTCCTATTTCAGTCACCAAAACCTGCTGCCTAACTAGATCAGGATAGGCTCAATCCCTGAAAGCATATTTTAAAACTTTTTTTTCCTTTTTTTTTCCTATTTTTGCTATGCTTTTCATTCCCTGTTGATTGATTCAATTATATGTTTCTTTGAACAAAAATGTTACACTTTTTTAGTACTTCAAAAATATCCATTTTCTGAATGGGTTCCTTTTGCTAAAGCTTTTCTAGCTCTTAAAAGACTATTTCCAAAAAAACCACGAAGGCACAAGACTGAAGAAGGTAAATTGTGGGGACAGTGGATAGGAGACGCAGACTAAAAATGGTTTTAAAATGAATTCTGTTAGGAAATGGATTGCTCTTCACACTCTGTAATTAGCACTTTGCTAACCTTTGGGAAAAACATACCTGGAGCAAGGCAACATTCAGTTTCCAGAGACAGAAATAAAAGGCATTCATTATTTTCCTGAAATGTCTCATTTATATTTTTGCTTCATTTCATACTGTGCATTAGATATTTCTCTAATAGTTTGCCATTGTGGTCATTCCACTATGATATTGTATGTGTGTTTGTATGGGGGGGTGGGAGGTGGGTGTGAGATCCAGCTTGCACAGGCTTTTGCATGTCTAAACACATTTCTTAAATATGCCATATCAGATACAAAATATGCAGTTAATTAAGTACATATCACACACTCTGAATATAAAAATTCTACCAATTCTTACGAATATAACTAATACATAGATTTCTGACATATATTTTCTCTGATTTGGCACCTTTGTCCAAGCCAATCTACAGGAACAGACAGCAATGTCTCTCTTTCATGATCTTTTTGGAGCCAAAAGGATCAATACTTTTTAATATTTATCCCATAACTGTAATGTTTGCTATATTGTTCACCAAAATAGACCCATTTTTACAGGTAGAGCAGGAATTCTACTCACCATTACTAATTTTCCCTCAGGCTGGTGTTTAATTTACTAAATCCAGACTAAAATGCACTCGTTTTCAGTAAGATCTCCCTGATTGGGGATTGTAGGACTCTTCAAAATGTACACTTTTGCGCCTGTGCCAACAAGTATATGTTGTTCAGCACACACAGGTATTTCTATATGGCAATATGTTCATGAAATATGCCAGCTTAAATACTACATATATGTTCTGCTGAGTGGGGGCATCACTTGCCTGGTGTCATAGACTCGACTTTGGTGTTCCCTGCTAGATGTCTCAAACACCTACTGTTTCTAGAATACAATTATAAATTAATATTACTAATGTCAACAAGCAAAATGCTTCCTGACATATTGATGCAAAAAATCAGTTGTGCTGAAGTCACAATAGTGAAGCAATGAGGATGAAGAAAATCTGTACACATCAACAATGAAATAGGGCCTAATAAATAAGCACTTTTGTAAAAAATAGCTTCATCTTGGATCTTGCTCTTATATTGTGTAATCCTCCACAAAACCGAGATGAACTGCAAAAGGGGTTTTGAAGTGATCCATATTTTTTGCACTTATTGCCTAAAATTTTTTTTATTAGTCTTACAGTCATGGTGACCCTGAATCAAAAATGGAAGCAACATCCACACCAGACAGAATCTGACCATTTATCACCTTTAAGCAACACATAGTGAAGGGGAGAGAAGTTATTGATTCATTTCTCTTTGTAGACGATTACATTGACAGGTAGCATAACATGGGCAAGAAAGATTGCTATCAGCATCACCTATTGAACATCCAGAATAAAGCAGTTAATCCTGAAGAGAAGTCATCAAGAGGAGCGAGAGGGAAAGCAAATGTGCTAGCAACCCACTCCGCTTCCCAGAAGACCAAGGTCCTTAGGGGTTATATGGTAGTGTTGCCTTTGAGTTTGTGCCATTTTGGAAAAAATTACCAAGCTGTGCCATCATCAGTCCAAGCTTTTCTGCACCTTTGCTATACAGACTCATTTGTGGCAGCAAGTCTACAGGCTTGATGAGAAGGGAGAGGGATATTAGCCTCACAGGTCAGGGTGCTATAGAGAGGCTTCAGAAGTAGTCTTCCACAGTGAACAGAAATGTTTCCACAAAAAAAAAAAAATTGTTATCAAAAATAACCTGTGTGCTGGGGCAGGGGACCAGAAGAAGACTCCCTGTAAAATGAGCCCCACGGATGTAGCAGATACCCAAACTCACCATCTTTTATTTCACACTACATCTTTATGTGAAGCTTGTATAAGAATGAAACTTGCAGAGTTTATAAAAGAAATTATCAAATGTACAAATAAGATCTCTATCATGAGAGATAGAGGAGGCCAAAAAGAAATAAGAAGCACAAGCAAAGCACTAGGTGTGTTCACTGAGCAAAGCTAAAGACACAAAGTACAGATGACTGTCCCAGCACCCAGACAGCACAACCAGTGGGAAGGAAAATAGGAGTGAGAAACACCATTGTGAGGGAAGGGAGTTGGTCTGGAGGCAACACAGCACGAGCAATGTCGTGCTACCCCTATCTGCCCCCTGGGTATGCCAGCCCCCTGGATTTCTTCAGCAGGGAGCCACCTATAGATAGGGCAGTGGGAAGGCTCTTCTTAGTAAATGCAATCCTAATGAAGTGTTTTGTTTTCAAACCCGCTTCTGTGATCTTATCAATGCTTGTAGATACTTAGGATGCTGCCAGTCTTTTTTCAGTGGTGCCCAGTGACAGGACAAGAGTCAATGGGCACAAACTTGAACATAGAAAGTTCCATCTAAATTAGAGGAGGANATGCCGTGCACACATTGAACATTTAGGAGACTAGGAGACTCAGCAGCTCTACAGGGCACTCCTCTACTAACCTGTAAGGCCCTGGTTGTGGGCTGTGGGCTGGTAAGAGTGAACACCAAGATTGCAAGGTGATCTTGAGATTCAGCAATAACTCCAAAGTCATCACAATTAGTCATAGAAATAAAATCTCACTTTACATCACAAATGGTTTCTGGCTCTAGAAGCAAAATCAAGAGTTTTGCTTGCACACATTACAATTCAGAATGCAAATGCAAATAAAATAAATA
>VXBW01004058.1:0-56594 GCA_013400375.1 Thinocorus orbignyianus | reverse complement strand
GATTCTCTGTCTCTGGAGATGTTCAAAACTACTGAACAGCCATCCTGTGCAAATGTTCTAGGTGAACTTGCTCTGGCAGGGGGTTGGACTAGATGATCTCCAGAGGTCCCTTCCAACTATCATTCTGTGATTGCCAACATAAGTTTTGATTCTTTCCGACAGAAAGCAGCATACTTGGTCTTCTTTATCCTTCATTTGTCCCCAGGAAAGTGAACACAGACAGCTCTGCACTCAGCAGGTGGCAAATGTGTCAGAAAGGGGTGGACAGTTTGTGAAATGCCGTGAAAAAAAATAAAAAAAAAAAGCACTAGTTGCTCTCTTTGGCTGCTGCCCAGAGGATGTGTACCTCTGAAAGCTGTCTCACCCTCCAGCTGATTATTGATGTGACCTTGGTCAAGTTACTTAATTCTCTCCACCTCAGATAGCCAGCCATCAAATTACACTCTCATTCTAAATTCTTTACTGACCTTGTTTATTATCACTACAAATTTATCTGAACAGGTGTTGTTACTTACTATGTGTTTGTAAATCAGGGAGGAAACACAGAATCTGACCTTGGCTGGAGGATGCAGGTGGCCCACCATGTTGTGAAAAACAGGGAGCCACAGTGTATCTTATAAAGAGAAAAACTAAATTGCATTTTTCTCTCTCCAGTCTCTACATTAATGAATTCAAAATAGGAGACAAAACAGTTCAACAGCAAATTAGATATGCATAGACAAGATGTATTCCTCTGAATTTCTGCATTAAGCTCTAGCATGGAGAACGGAAAATAGTGGCTTTGACTTCTCCAATATATGGGGATATTTATTATACTCAATCCTTCTATTTCAACAGCAGCTTCAGTTTGGCATGAATCCTCTATTACATGACTTGTCTCAGTTCAAAGAGCTGCAATGCACTAATACTCCAGGTCCTTGTACTATATTTAGAGAGGAGATTCAGTACTGTAGTGCCGTTGCCTTGTCAAAGGCAGAGAAAGATAATTCCCATGTAAAGCAGAGTACTACCATGCTTGTGCTGGTTATTTTGACTAAGGATGAAGGTAGTGGTTGACTTCTAACAGAGGACACCTGTAGCATAATCAGTGGCATAGTGGTTTACAGCTCCAGAAAAGCAAGTGGCAGCACTTCCTGGTGAGCACTCCCTTGTAGACGTACACAAATGGCTTAGTTTGTGTCTTTTGATCAGAGTGGTCACAGCACTGTGCTCTTAGTACAGGTGGCAAAACCCTTTCTCACCTGCAGAGTCCTGCAGACAGCATGTCCTAAGCTGTGTTCCTCCTCCTTTGCTACTATAGATGCCTAATCTCACCAGGTCAGAGCAGGCTTTGGTCCCTAAACCTGTGTTGCTCTCACTCTGATAGCACTACATACAAACCTAGAAACGCATCCATTCTTGTTTCTTCTATGGATTTTAGCAATCATTTTCCCTAAGGGCCTTTCTTTATTACTTATAAACGCCATATGTCAGAAGCTCTGCCTTCAGAACATCCCAAGGTAGATCTCAGAATCACAGCAGGTAGTACTAGTCTCACCAGGGAGGGCAAAGCCTCCAACCTTCCTCTACAGCAGAATAGCAGTGCCCTACCATGACCCAGGACTGTGCAGTAGAAGCAGGGGGAGACAGATGGATGCTCAGGGACAAGCTTCACACTAGGTGAAAGAAGGGTTAGTTTACCTCTGGTACTATGCAAGCAGCAAGGAAATATTGTAGAAGTTGGAAAGCAAAGAACTACAGAAGGCAGACAAGGTCTCTCCAGTATAAAAATCACTCTGAAAAAATATTGAAAGCAGCATAACTGGGTTCACTAGAGTTGGCATTCAAAATTTCCATGCTGCATGTGTGGGGGCATGCAACCTGAGGCATGTTAAGCAGATCACTCTGAGATGCTAAGAGTTTTCACTGTAGTTAGCAGCTGCCAGTGTTGTTTACCATCCACTTTCCACAAGGACAACTCATCCTTCTCTCTCCCTTCATCAACAGAGAGTTGAGCTATGCATTTTTGATGCAAATTCCTCCTCTTTCTGGGGTAATGAAAAAAACCCAACCCAAATTCAGCATACACGTCCATCCTTCCCAAGAAGGCCAGCTGTGCAGAAAAGATGCCCTTGCTATGTGGCTGTCCATCACAATGTCCTTACCAGTGAAGAGGGCTGCACTTCCACCAACCCTCATCTCAACCAGTGAGGGAAAGAAGCAGTAAAATGTAGCCTGGTGGGCATGCAACAGAACAACAATTTGATTTTTCACCCTCATGTTAGCAACTCCCTACCCACACTGAGTACCACATGGCAGTACTTGAGTCAGAAATGACACCGGAAGTGAAGGAAGGCAAGAAGAGGTGGGGGAAGATGCAACTAAAACCCTTCCTCTCTTCTCATATGGTGCCTTGCCTCCATTGCTCTGCAGTCACTGAAGCTGACAGGAGTGCACTGTTGGTGCTCCTGTTCCACCCTGGTTCTCCTCTTCTGATTCAGAGAAATCACTTCCCTCCCTGCCAAGCCACCCTGCTTTTTAACACAGCCATCACTGGATGGGAACCAGTCAGTTTGCAGCCAGCTCTGTCCCTGTGACCGTTAACCTCCACCCAGACACTCAGCCTCACCTAACTATTGCTTTACTGAGTTTGAATATTGCATTATCAGGCTTCCCAGCTACATATGGATTTGCAGTCCCATTCATAAGCTGTTTGCCACCAGCGGTACCTCATAGAGTATGGTGTTGTGGAGAGGAGATCTTAAAGCCACAGAGGTCTGGCCCAGATGGCAAACTTCACGTTTATTGGAGGATGCTTACAGAACAGGTATTTCCTTGAAATTCATGGGAGCAGGAATGAGTGAGATCCGTAGAAAACAACAAAGAAGATGATCCTGGGTTCGATTCCTGACATACAACATCAACAGTGGTCAGGAGGAGAGTCTGGGAGAGGCAGCTCAGGCAGCAGGGATGAAGACAGCCTTGCTAGGAGCCAGGCACTGCTCTCGTCACTGCCACTTGTCCCCACAGGTAGCTGGGTCCTTCAACAGCGTCTGGAGGAGGCAGCCCCAGGCCCAGGCAGGTGTCCAGGGAGCCCTGCCTGTTTGTAGCCAGAGGAAAAGGTTCGTGAAATTAGAAGATGCAGCTGAAAGGCAGTTATTCTACTGTCTTCAGTTTTTCTTAAGAGGAGGAAAACATTGGTCTGCAAATTTGAAGACAGCTATACCATGCCAGCAGCACTTCTTGTTGATGTCCTCAAAATTTGCTCATTCTGACGCCACTGCCAGGAGCAATACTTCAGGCTGGTGTCCTGTGAAATGCTCCCTGGGTGAATTTACAAGAGAAATAAGGTCATGTGCCTTCTTGACAGCAAGCCACTATATACTTATCTTTCCAAACTGTCTGTGAATAGTAATGAGGGGCGTTTGAAACATTCACTTTCATCCATCAAAATATTCACTGCTGATAATTTCCAGCACATCAAGAAATGAAATGCCAAACCCTGAAGCCTCTGTGTCATTTTCAGTAGTCTTTTTTTGGACTGAATTCCAAATTCTGGAGCAGAGGTCTTCAAATAATCTCAGAGCAATTTCCATCTTGTGCAGAATTAAAAGTTGCTTGTTCAGCAGTTGCTGTGCAAAAGAAATGTTGGTTGAAAGGGCAAGTAGAAAATGGTTTTGTGAAAGCCAACACTTGCTTTTTTTCTGAAATTAAAGAGAGTGTCCTGGGCTCTGGATCTGCATTTGAAATCACTGGAATAGTCTTGCTCCCTTTTTGATAAAACCCATCTCCTCAGAATAATTTCCATCCTTGTCTAAGTGAGCATTGTGTCATAAAAGGAATTGAGATATCAGAAGCTGGACCAAACTCATTAATACAGTACCACAAATACATTGCATGAACATGTTGTTCTAGTTAGCAGAAGTTTATAATTTATACTATTAATAGGAACTGTCATACATTTTTTGATATTGAGCACAGAACACAGTAGGGCACTGTACCTGTGTTTCAGGGAACACGAAATCACTCATTCAAGCTGCAGCTCAATCACATTCAACTGAATAATCAGCCTGACTAGGTCCCAAGGACTGCATTCTCCCAGTACCTCTGCAAGAGCCAAAGGAGTCCTGCCAATTAATGCTGGTGGTAGGTTGCAGTCATATTTCCTTCACAGTGAGAAAAACACAGATGCTATTTAGCTACATACAGCAGTGAATAGGGAGAGGAGATTAAGGTATGCCAAAGCATTTCTGCTGCAATTATTTTATATCCAGCTACAACTAGAAAGGGCTAACAATTGAAGCAAAGGCCTCTCCAGCCATCACCCTTTGCGCTACATGCCAAGACACAGCTTGCTCAGAAGTCTCAGTTTCTATTACAACAATAGACTCCTCCTGTGTATTGATCCAGCTTCAAGATGTCTTTTCTCCACAGTTAACTCCACATTCCAACAAAAATGTACAGTCAACTAAAGCAACCAGACAACACCTTTGGTGACTATCTCAAAGATGTAGCAAACACATAACTGCCATTAAACTAGATGACTGGATATGGTACTAGAGTGTAATAAATGTATGGGTCCAAAACTTTAGTAGTCTTTCAAGCTATTTGCAAGTTTCTGAAGACTTATAGTGCTGTTGTAAGTTACCTATAATCTTGCTCTAAGTTTTAGAGCTTTATGCAATTAGGCAAAGTATTCTCCAGTGGCCTACAATGTGATTTCTTTAAACATGAATCAAGTGCCATACACTGATTTATTCTATACTGTCATTGCTATTGCAACATCAAAAACGGTAATCTCCATTCAGGTTATAGTGGCTGTAGGATTGTACAATTGCCACTACTTTCCTAGCTCAGTGGATGAATCTTACTAGGAGAGCTCTACCCACATACAATACTCTGTGATTTCTGTGATTCCAAAGGAAATCATGCTTCTGCTTCTGTGCAAAATGTATCCAGAAGTTATTAGCTATGCAGTATAACTATAAAAAAGACCCCGTAAAAATTCAAAGGTGAAAATTCTTGGAAATTGTCAGCTAAAGCAGCCCATGTATTCTGCTGCTGCCCCTTTTGTTACTGTGCTTACAATACCCCCATGGTACTGTCACACTGTTAAAGAGCAAGAGCTAGAAGCTTCATGTGTTTGGGTTTTGTTGAAGTCAGTGTGAGTGATGTTTAAAACCAAGCAGAGCCTTAGGCAAATAAGATTAGTGCAGAATTTCACCATGGGATTTGGGGACACATAACACACTTCTTGCTTTACCTGGACCGCAGGGAGTCTCATGTGAACCTGGGGAATAAATGCAAAATCTTCCTCCCTGCTGACTTACTCACGCCTTAGTGGAGCACAAACGAAGACTCAGTTATCTGGGGCTGACCTCAGTCACAAGATAAGTTGTTAGAGATATTTTTGGGCAGGAAAACAGACATGTTTTTAGTCTTGTTAAACAAACATCCTGTTGTTTATCCAGTGTTGAACCTGGTGCAGTCAACTTCCCACACGAAGCTGATCTACCAAAGAAAGGAGGAGCTGTGGTTTGCATCGTTCCCACGTAGCAGAAAGGTTGCCACCTGCAGTAAACCAGAAAGGAAAGGGCTGAATTTCAATCCGTTTCTCCTCTATCTTGTAGAAGGTGGTTATGGGCCTCCTTCCTATCAAGGATAGCTTCATTCATATCAAAATGCAAGGAGGCTTCATGCTATTTAGTTTCAGCTCTGAGGTCCTGTGGAAAGCAGCTGCATGCTATAATAATACTGCCAAACCTGCCACTGCAATTTCTCTCATTAAAGTTAGAGCAGTGTTTTGCTTTTAAAGTTTGCTTTTGTACTGTGAGCCACATTGCAAACTTCCTTGCTGTCTGAGACTTTTCCAGGTAGTCGTAAGTTCAGCCTCTGGCAACTCAGGATACACTTTCCTTCAGCACAGTCATTAGTCGGAGAGCGAGCAGGTGCCCAACTCTTGTTTAACAGCACATCTCCATCATCTGTTGCTTTAGCTTCCTTTCCATTTGATATCAGGAGGTATTTCCACTCCCTGCAGCCTGCACAGTGTCAGTATTTGGGGTGAAGGGAGGGAGGTTGTCAGGCTCTAGGTCTCTGACTCAGGCCATCAGGGCTCTGGGCAAATTCGGCTCCACTTTAGAGGTACAAGATGAGTCTACGTCAAGCCATTTGTTTCCAAGGATGTGATTGATCACAGTAGTCACAGGGTCTGGCTTCCTTCCCCTGCCTGAACAGCAAACTTTAGAACAGGTTATTAACTAATCATGAGTCTGGAACTGGAAATAGGGAACATTTGGGTATGAATTTTCAAATGGATGTCACTTGTGCTTGGCCTTGTAAAACTTCCCAGTTCTGCAGACGTGCTCATGAATGCAGCAGCACAGCGTACTGCGCTTATTGTAATCACACATGACGCAGTAGAGCCAAATTGTCATTCTTATCTGCCAAAAGGCTTTGGGGACATCTTTTTCCATTATTTGAATATTTGTAGTCCTGGCTCAGATCTGATTTTTTAGGCTGATGAGGGACAACTTTCATTTTCCTTATCTCACCTGTCATCTGTGGATTCAAACCTGAATTACATTTTATTCTTTAAATATCTGAAGGGAAAGAATGGGTAACCAGCAGTTTTTAAAGCTGAGAGATCCATGGCTATAGCCCGAACACAGTACCAGTGCACTCCACATAGACAGAAATCAGGCATCCTGACTTCATTCATTCCCACATCACCCCTGATGGAGGTGTTATAATACAGGACTTGTTTCTGAGAAGGAGTGGAAAAGTTAAGCTAGCTGAAGTTCAGAGGTCACAGAGACGAGAGCACAGCTGCCTTCTCCACATTGTCCCCAGCCCTGGCACCACAGTGTGTTAATGCAGACGTGGCCAGAACCGAGAGCTCCCATATACTTTATCCAAGGAGCATCAGATGCTGAAAGCTCCCAGGAGCAACCCTGGCAACCGACGCTCTTCCTTGGCCTTTGCTGTTGCCTGCTGGCGAGACACAGGTGTGTGGGAGTATCTCCTGTGGGACACCCAGCAACCTTAAGGTTGTGTGAGAGAGTTATCAGTATGAACATATATGAGCAACCTACTTGCAACACAGTGCAGTTATTGAACGACTTGCTTGTAATTTTCACACAAATGTTATATCTGCCCACTTTTGGAGCTATTTCTCTGCTTGTAGTCCAATGAAGACAGTTTCAAAGATACTGCCATAGCTGTTTGCAAAAGCCCTGCTGCTGCTGCTGTCTATGGTTTCACTCATTCCTACTGTGACTGACTCATCCATCTGTTTTGTATCAGGCTTTTCATGAAGCCATTGCCTCTCAGTATCTTCTAAAGCAGCTAGAGTCTGTTCTGCAATTATGTGTACTCTCATTTCTTAATCCAGCCAAAATAACCATAGCCTTCATGGGGTCAGATTTCTGTGCGCTGCTCTCTATTAATATGTGATCTGGTGCAGTCACACTTCTACAAGAAGCAGGCGGAGTTTACAGCGTCCGCTGACCATCTGTGTGCATGAGTCAAGTATCAGCCTGATTAATGCACATTGGTCTGCTGCGCTCTGGGATACAAGGGATCATGAGCAAATCTTTCATGACTAAGGAATTTGCACATGGAGAATTCAATCCAGAATAAAGGAAACCACTTTGAAACATCAGCTCTTATATTATGATACTTAGTGTAGCAGAGAGAGATTTCCTTTAAACTCATAGGGGCTGGAGTGTATAAACAGTTTCAGGACTAAGAGCAGTCAGAGACTAAACACTGCTAAAAAACCTACATGTTAAATGTTCATAAACTAATCTTACATAGAACAAAAAGAAAAGAAAAAAACTACATTCAAGATCTGGTCAGACCTGAAAACTGTGAAAACAAAAGGTTGCAAGCACACTGTTCGCCTCTCTTTGGATGGAGCAGAGCTTATTGTGACAGTATGTTTCAAAGAAATTTTAGTCCATCACCACCACCCCTGCGGTTTACAGACATCCCCTCTTGCTGCAGCTGTGGCAGCTTGTGCCCAGCATGCCACCACTCTTACTACAAAAGGGAGCACGTCATAGAATTGATGTCCAAGGGGAAAACAAGTCCCAGAAGCACACTCGTGCCATCTATCTCCAGAAAAAACGTTTTGCTCAGGTGTGGGTCCAGTAGGGAGTGGGTGGGTCTATGGTAACTCCAACTCACTGACCCATTAGTAAAAGCTTAAACCTCTTGGAAATCTTTTTAGGCATAATACCTTTTTATGAACCAGTAGATAACAGGGAGTCTTTTGCCATAACCAAAAATATCACATGTACAAATAAACATCCTTAATTTTGAAAGGAGAGCAGCAAGGCTTTCTCTGCAGCCTTATCAGTGAGTTTGATACTGCAGAAATATACATTCATTTATTGTACTTTAAATGCAGCTTTCTATTGCCAATAACAAGGTGATCATATGTAAGCATGGCAGCACTGCACTGTGGGCAATCTAAGGCAACCCTGTAATTACAGGTTCTGTGTTAAGGACACGCTGATCTCACTTGGTGATATCACAAGCAAGAGAAAACTCCTGTAGCAGCAATGAGGACTTGGAAAGCAATGGCCACAGCTCAGAGTTCTTTGCAAAGCAGAATAAAAACAGCTGTTCCAAATAAGTATGTTTAAACTGTGCCAAACATAAAACAATTCTATAACACAAGGAAACCCCTCTTGGACTTCAGTGATAAACTCCTGGTGTCACCAAGAGTGTGGAGTCAGCAGAACTCCACAGCAGTTGGGCTGATGCCAACACATTGGGTAAGCCCCATTTTCTAGTTCAGGTGTTTTTCCTCAGATGAATTAATCCAGGTGAGAAGAATAAGTGTCCGCAAATCTTGCAAAATTCTCTCACCATTGCTTGACAAATTTGTTTTCATGTTTTCTTTCATTTACTCAGACTAAAGAAGAGATGTGACCTGGTGATTCTTGGCCTACCTCCTAGATGAGCACTGGGAGCACAGATGCTGTCCTTTTCAAGTTTCAAACCTGCTCCACCTACAGCATGCTGGGTTTGGTGGACATCCAGCTTCTTGGGGTAGTGATGTACAAAGCTGTTTCCCTACTCCAAATCCCCAGAGGGAGCAAGGAGGGACCAGATCACCCGATGAACAGACTGACACGATCAGGGACACCAGTCACTGGAAGAAAAACAGTTTCATTAGGAAAGATGTATTTTCATGAATGATCAACACGTCATCAGAGAGAGAAAAAAAAATCTAGGAGAAGGATCCCAGACACCTTATATATCTTAGACCTATGCCCAAGGGATGTTCTGAATCTTTAAGGAAACTGTTTCTTGTGCTGGGTAAAACACTGAATGAGCAGGTTAGGAAGTCTCTCAAAGCCCTTCCGTTATATGCCTCAGTTAGCACAATCTGCTGAAAAAAAATTAAAAACTGAACTGGAGTGCCTACAGTGCTGGGTGAAGTAAAAAGACAGAAAAAATGAAAATAAAAGCATTGACTTAGATTTCCTATCTGGGTCTTGATCATGAAGCACTCACCAAATATCTCAGTTATTCCACATGACACATGAGGGAACCCAACTGACAAGTCCATGGGAAACTCCACTCTGTGTTTTCTGCTTGCCCAGGCATCTTCAGGAGAAGCCCACGTGCCTTTGTAGAAACACATTCTAAGCAGCACCAAGAAGACCAGATAGCTGCTGTGCCTCCTAGAAGACGCGTAAGGACACCTGCAGAAGGGGTAGAGAGGATTTACGAGCAGCTTGACCTCAACCCCACTCAGGGTGCTAGAGGCTGGTTTGTCTGGGAGGTGCTTGCTTTGTGCTGGTAAGCTTGCAGATAAAGGGAATCCACTGGATGCCTTACATTTGGATTTTCATAAAGCCTTTGACAGGATTTCACAGAAAAGGTTATTAGAGAAGCTACTTTGCTATGGATGGGGGGAAATGCCCTTCTAAGGATTAAAAGCCAGTTAAAGAATAAGAAGCAAAGAGCAGGGCTAAATGTCACACCTCAGGATGGAAAAGAGTCAGTGGTGGTAATGCATGGAGCAGAACACTGGGATAATTTTTATTCAACACTTTCATCAGAGACCAACAGAATGGGTTGAGCAGTGAAATACTTAGATTTGCAGGTGGCAGCTGGGCCCCTTCAGTCAGTCATCAGCTACACGTGGTGAGATGCTCCAGAATGACTTTAGACAAATTAATGTGTGGGCAGATAGGCATCCATGTGGATGAATGTAAGGTAGTAGATCTAGTCACGTAGCCATGTCTACATGACACTGAACCTGTGACCGGAAGTTGCGATTTAGGCAAGAGGGCTTGGGGTCACCGTAGGCAGCTCTCTGAAATCTTTGGCCCACTGTTCAGGGGGAGCTAAAATAGCCAACAAAAACACAGTACGGTAAAGAAAGTGTGTTGAGACCAAGAAAGAAGGTGCAGTTTTGCTGGTACATGAAGTGCTTTTGTATGCACTTCTTGACAGCTCTGTTTTCAGCAAATCAAGGAGGTTCAGCAAGTGTAGGAACTACAGAAAAGGATGAAAACAGCAACTAAAGGCATGGTGCAGTTGTCTGTGAGGGGAGACCAGGAAGGCTGCAACTCTTCAGGGAGAAGGCTGATTGGAATATGATCCACGTTTCCAAAACAGAGAAGCTGAATGGGGAACTGCTGTTCGCTGAATCCTGCAGATAGACAATTAAGGGGCATGCAATTAAATCAGTAGCAGATAAGTCTAAACTATATCAAATACAGTCTTTCTTCACCCACTGAGTAGTAACCTCTGCAATTTGCTGCCATAGGGTTCTAGGGTGGGTAGCATTAATGTGGTCAGAAACAGTTTAGATGAACACATAGACTACAGTTCTACAAACGGGTCTGGATGGGATTGTTCAGAGATGTATTCACCAAAATATCTAATTCAAAAGCTATGGCTGTAGAGTTGTAGGAGGAAAAGAAGTCCCAGGAAGGGCTGGCACTTATATTTGTGCCTCCAAAATCTCTACCACTGCTGTGGCAAGAGATAGACTTCAGGGCAGGGGATTTCCACCAGGAAGTCCTTGCACCCTTAATGCATCCCCATACCTCTGTGCAACGAGATTCATCACATTTGGGTCTCAAGTGGGCTGCTGGAAAATTTCTGTATCTGGTTCCCAAGGCAATAACTTCCAAGTTCCTCACATGTGCTCTTATAATCCTCTTGAGGCACCGCAACATATTAGGCATCACTCTGCTAACAGAGAGTTGAAACAAAGGAGAGTGAGTCTCTCACTCAGGGGGATGCAAGCTCTTTGCAGTCTCGCCCTGTATCTTAAATTAAGTGCCTCATTCTTCAGACCATTAAGACTAGAAGGCTATTTTCTGGCTAGGTTGGATGCAATAAATACAAGAATCTCTAGCACAGGGTGAAAGGTGCATGAGGAACCATGGGGGATATGTTACCAACACCAACAGCATGCAATCGTATTACATGGACTGAAAGCCATGTACTCTACACACAGGCTGGTCAGTCACACGTACCAGCAGCCAACAACATCTTTTGCTAGAGGGAATCCCCATCAACTTTGATATTACACCACAGCACATTGACTGTGAAGCATTCTGTCTCAGTCCCTGAACAGGCAGAGCAAGAGCCACTCAAGGTAGTAATCTAATGGTGCTCACAAGTTATTTACATGTATGTATCAGCCTGAGGCCAAAAAAATGACAATGACACACCATTGGCCTCCTCCTCAGAAGCAGAAGCTCTGCCACACACGCCACAGGACCACTGGCTGGGCACAAGCAGACATGACTCAGGACTGTCAGACTCAGCAGCAGGTTATGTGCCAGTGCCAAAGGCCTGTCACTCTGCATCTTACATGGCAATACAGAAGGAATGTATGTGATCTGCACGACAGCTGTTACATCCAGCTAATAATCATAAGGGTACATAATGCACCCATGATAAGAGTGGCGATACATACAGTGCAGGAGAATATAGTTCAGCAGATAATGGCTATGTCTTCTTTTTTCTCTGTCATACCATTTGTGGTCTTCTGAAATCTGTTTTACATCACCCACCTTACCTAGCAGGAGTTAGAACACCTTGTTCTGCAGAAGAACAATGTTGTCTGGCAGCGTTGCGGGAGCCCGCTTCCTCAGCTTCCTCAGGTTGTCTCGTGGGGATGATCAAGTCCAGGTCTGACCCCTCTGACTGAGAAGAGAATGCTTACTTTGGTCACCTAAGAGGACATGTATTTTGGGTTGTCTTACTCAAGAATATCTGTCTTTAGACCTCTGCAAGGCATGGGGTTGAACAACTTGAGGCACCGAAACTTGCAAGCCATCTGTCAGAGTTTATACTGGCGCTGACTCATTTGCTCCCACAGTATCTGCATCAAGACAGAAACAAGAGATGCAGGCAGAGGCTCAACCAATCCCGATGTTTCCTATGGTAACCCCTGCAGAAGGCAGTTTTCACAAGCTTTTACAGTTCCAGCAGGCTGGCTTTTACACGTTACCAACGGTATCTTAATGCCAAGCCTCCTAACAACTTTCCTTGCTATTTCTTCATTTATTTGTTCAAATATTAATCAGTTTAACAACTGCATTGCTGAATCTTGAGTGTTTCATTTACCCTACTTAGATTTCTTTTATGCAGAAGATTGGCACAGCTCTCCAAAGATACAAAACTAATGAAGGACTGGTTTCCACCATGTCAATTAAAAGTTGTCCAGTTAAATTATAAAGCAAGAAAGCCCTGACACATGGGTGACATTAGATGAGACTGTTCACAGCAAGTGCTTCAGTCTGGAGATTCAATAGGAGAGAAATAGACCATCACTTGAGTGCAAAATTATAATAAACACAAATTGAATTTATGTTTTGCAGTAGTGGAACTTGAATTGTGATATTCTTGCCACAGGTAGCTATTCACCAGTGGTGCAGCAACAACTAACCAGCTTCAATGGACCTGAGATATGAATGGAGTATTTTACCACCCTTAACTCAATTTCTTATATAAGTACTGTCCTTCTTTCTCTTTCCCTGCTTTACAATTATTTCCACAAATAACCTTATCTTTGCTTGCATATAGACTTTAAGTACCATTCAAAGACAGAACATCTCAGTGATGCTGTAAACAAAGTTAACTACATATTAGAAACTTACAGACGAAATAGTAAGGATATTGTATTTTCTAATACTGATATTATATCACAGAACCTGTAATAACAGATTAAAAAAGAGATAAAAAGAGATGAAGCCAGACTGATAAATTGGCAAATGCAGAATTATTGTCCACTGAGGCATAAACATTGGTTTATGCTTATAATACAGCTTACAGTTTACGGCTTTACTAGTTTACATTAATGAGAATATATTTCCAGGAATTTTGAAGATGTAATGTCATTCAATCATTACAAGTCTTGCAAAAAAATGCCCGGTAGTTGGCTCAGGTAGCTAATATAAAAATAAAAGACCCCAAAACTCAGCTGATATTTACTACTGCTACCAAAGGTGAAGGTATCCCATAGCACAATGGACACAAGAGAAAGGATGTAGGCATTTCCAGAATGCTCACATCACCCATTGTGCTCCCTGTCAAAGGACACAACCCAGCCTGGAAGGAGCAGCTGAAGACTGGGCAATGGTGGTTTTCCTCATCTTCTTTTTGAAGATCAGGAAACTTTCCCCTGCCAGTCCCTCCCAGCAGCTGTGTGCTGGTAAAACTGCCAGGCCATGCTCAAAGGCACCTGGATGCTCAGTGGGGAGGTCAAGAAGAGAGCAGCCATGGCCCAACCGTGTTCTGGAACACTGGCAGCTTGGCAGGAGCAGGGGAGGGCTGCAGGGAGATGAGGACAAAGGAGCAGTGGCTGATCCTGATAGGAAGCTTCTGCCATGAAAATGTCTAGGGCACAATGTGAGGTCCTAGTAATCAGACAGTTATTGTCTATGTCCATGTGATTATCTTGCTATTTACATGGAAAAACAGGCACTGCAGTTTTCTACTTTTAAAGAAAGAACATAGTCTTTTATTCATCAGCCAGTCATCATATTTTCCCCTTTCTTCTGACTGTTAACTGCAAGGGACTAATAAAGTCAGGATTCACACCAAGAAAGAAGGTGGACTGGACTCTGTGGTTTTTGTTTGCCATCTGAGAGCAAACACTGGCATATGTAATGGCAGGAAATGCAGGAAAGTTCACCACTGACATCGGCACGCAGTGAACGCATACTTTGAATACAGCTGTGAAATAAAGCAGCATTATCAGAAATAGAGATGAATTTCAGTTATATAGTTCACAACTGAATCTCAGAACCTCCCAAAAATTCCTATGCCGGAGCTTTTTGAGCCTGGTTTCTCTTCACTCCACTCTGAAACAATGAGTTTTGCAGTTGCAGACCTCCATCTCTGGACTTTGGATAACTTCATGGACTTGTTTGGATCCAGACTCTGCCATCTGATTCACCTCCAACTGGATGTAGGTGAAACATCTTGTGTTTGCTCTGGATTTCAGCAGAAACACTCACCAATTTTTGTACAACTCAGATTTGTTTAATTTGCAGTCTCCTGCAGACATAGTAGCAAATGTAATCAGCAACTTTTTTTTTAAACTTACCCAGCCAATAAATGTCACAGCACAAGATATCCCAAGCTCGACACAAAATTGCGTAGAATTAGCAAGTAAAATCTCATCAAGGAGTGCTAACTCCCTGTTGGTGCTTGAGACTAGAGCCGTAAAAACATCAGTGGTAGACATCCTCTGTGCAGAAAGGGCAGATGCACCTGTGCCCTAAGAGACTCCCTCAAAGGCTGCTTGACTGGCCCTGCAGCATACTCTCTTCCTGAAATATAGCACCTCCCCACAGCCTCCACCTGGAGAGCAAAAATGGTGCTTAAAGTAATGTGGTTGTTAGATCCTGGCTGCACCACCAAAGCCACTTTATCATTCCCCTCATCAGCTGGACAGGGGAGAGAAAAGATAACGAAAGGTTCATGGATCAAGATAAAGACAGGGAGATCACTCAGCCATTACCGTCACAGGCAAAACAGACTTGACTTGGGGAAATTTGTTTAGTTTATTGCCAATTAAAAGCAAGAATAGAGTAATGAGAAATAAAACCAAATCCTAAAACACATTTCCCTCACACCTCCCTTCTTCCCTGACTCAACTTTATTCCTGATTTCTCTTTCTTCTCCCTGCTGAGTAGCAAAAAAGGACAAGGAATGTCCTCCCCTGATGAACAAACAGTTAATCACACTGTGTCTCTGTTGTTTGTTCCTCCTCACATTCTTTCCCTGCTCCACTGTGGGGTCCTACCCATGGGAGATAGTCCTCCGTGAACTTCTCCAGTGTGGGTCTTTCCCACATTGGGAACTTATACTGAATAAGCAGTTCTTCACAAACTGCTCCAGTGCGTGTCCCTTCCATGTGTCCTTTCCGTGGAGTGCAGTCTTTAAGGAATGGACTGCTCCCAGACAGGCTCTCCACCAGTTCACAGCCTCCTTCAGACACAAGTAGCTGCTCTGTCATGGAGTCCTCCGTGGGCTGCAGGTGGATATCTACTCCACCATTAACCTCCATGGGCTGCAAGGGACATCCTGTCTCACCATGGTCTTCACCTGGGGCTGCAGGTGAATCTCTGCTCCAGTGCCTAGAGCACCTTCTCCCCCTCCTCCACCAACATTGGTGTCTACAGAGTTGTCTCTTCCACATATTCCCACTCCTCTCTCCGGTACAGGGAATTTTCCCCTTTTTAAATATATGACCACAGAGGCACTATCACTGTCACTGATAGGTTCATTTTGGCCAATGGCGGGTTTCTCTTGGAACCAGATGAACACAAGCAAATCTTCTAGCATCTTCTCACAGAAGTCATCTCTGTAACCCCCTACTACCAAAACCTCGCCATACAAACCCAATACACATAAAGAGCAATCATAAAGATGCATCCAGGGACACCATGCTGGTGGCTGAAATGCTGTGTAGAATGTGACTAAGGCAGAACTGTGCTACGATTTCTACTTCATCTTGCAATTGAGGCTATTAAAATTTTATGCAAGAAACAGAAAGGGGTGGTATTTGAAAGTTCACTTGGTAATGGCAGGGAAGTCCGATAAGTCAATGTACCATATAATTTTCTGCAAATACGAGCTGAAAGGGATAAAGCAAAAAGCAACTGTTTGAATTTATGAAAGCAGACAAAGCAAAACCAACTGAGCAAGGAAGAACTGCAGGCAGCATTTAAAATAGGGCAGAAGTCTTAGCATCTGACAGCATTTAATTTACATTAATGACCCTGCTACCAATACAAGTTACAGTATCTTGGGAATAAAATGTCAAAGAAAACAGTAAGGTCTCGCTGAACAGAGATTTTGTAATAAATATGGTCACATGTCTGTAAGTTGTACTTCTGCAGTTCTAGTGATATGGGAAGGTAGTCACTCCATCAGCTTTGAAATTTCAGGTCTTTGACACATCTTGTTATATCCAATCCCACACACTTCCTCAATTGCTATGAGCTTAAAAGAGTACTTCAAGACAGCCTGAAGGCAGCCATCAGCAACTGCAAATAATGAAGAAATATTGCAAAATACAGAGATTTTGTTTGCAATAGCAGTCATTTTAACGAGAAAAATACTAAAAGGTCATAGTCACATGGTCACTTAGTATTCAATAACTCATCGATACAGTGTTATCAAATTGTCAAAGTAATGTATTATCAAACTATTGTTTCCTTTCTGCCTATGTGTGAGTATAAAAATAGTAATGAATTATCAAAGTATTGTTTACTTTGTGCGTGCGTGTGAGTATAAAAATATCTGTGTTACAAGTGCAGACAGTGTCTCTGGGCAAACTAAGCAGGTAGCAGAATAACATGAATTTTTAAGTCTCATGGGTACAGGTATAGGTATCAATTTGCAGAATAGACAACTGAAATAGATTTTTAAAATGCTAGTTTTTGTTATTTGATGCTTGTGATTCAAAATAACATATCTAACAAAACCTGGCACCACCATTATTTGATTTACTATGGATGTAATCCAGGGAATGAATACAGCAGAGTGATACAGATCCAAGGCTTGGGCTCTACATGTCCCCTCAGAAACTAGGCAAAGGAGAACAATAAATTTGCTTAATAGAATGGCACTTTGATATGTTCTACTAAATGCATGCCTCAGGAACTTTGGATGGTCAGTTTGGATGCTCATATAAACCTTCTTCTGCCTGCCACTGCTCAAAAAATTGGCCTTTCTTGTAATCAGATACCTCATTTTCTTTATTTCTGGCAATACAGAAATACTGGCACTTTATTTCCTTGGTACTTTCTCGCATCTTTACATTCTAACACAATGAGATGAGAACACATTCTTAGAAAAAGTCTTTGTAAATAAAAACAACCCTGTTTCAAACTTTTATATGTGGTTCAAACGGTGCAAACAAAGAAGTACTTTTGTACACATTATTATGAAATAACTTTTTTAATGAGAAAAATGCTGGGTAACAGTTTTAGATTACTGGCCTCAGTTCAATGTGATATGTTGGCACAAGACTAACTTTAAATATGTGAGTAGTCCTCTAAGTTGAATTATTCACATTTCTAAATTAGTTATGCATATGAATAATGAGTCTATATTAAGATTACCAAAGCAATTAAATCAATCACTGGCAATCAATCCAGTCCCCATAGAAAGTAGATGCAGCATCTACACATCTCCATCCTTTTTCCACATTTCTTGTAATTCTAAAAGTTATTCTTAATCTATGAATGAAATCTAGTATCATTAGATAATACATTAAACAGAGGCAAAAAATGGTAAAGACAGACAGGTTTTCAAGTGCTATCATTTCCATTTTGGTTTATTGTCTGAAAAGAATATCTTTCCTTAAAAAAAGTCATTCAAAACAGAAACATTTTGCCACAGCTTTATTAAGCAAAAATTACAATTTTACAGTAAAAATTTCTAACTATCCCTGGTCATGCCTTGCCATGATAGGTGATCTGTACTCAACATGAGGTGTCCATCATGAACATGAGCTTCTTGTTAGATTTTCATCAACCTAGGTTTCACAGTTTTTCCAAACTCCTTGATTTCTGAAAGGAAATTGGTTATACAAGGAGTTGCATTAGAAAACTCCCATTACATACTTTTATTCTATGCATTTCAAAAAGGCTTCAGGCAGAGAGATATATTTTTCTCATACTTGTTCCATGTTATGTTCTATGCATAAGCAACACAGCCACACGTAAAAACTCACTGCACTGTGACCTTGAAATTCTACATTTAACTGAAAGAACAAGCATTCAAAGGTCAGCCAGCTACAATTTGTACTGAAATGGATACAAAACAGTGACAGTGGATGGGAAAAGTAATTGATGTCCCTACTATTAGCATATCAAAGAGGTAAAAGAAAGTGACAAATTATCATCATCTGTCAAATGCTTACATCTGAAGGATATTTGGGTCCCCATAAGCAAATGTAAAGTCTTCCTTCTAGCTTTTTTCTGTTGCTTAATATTGATAAAACATTAGCTCTTGGATTAAGCCCCAGGATTGGAGGCAATACGTCAATACACAGAAAAACAGAAGAATTTTTGGTCATAAGGCTAATTTTAGGCTATGCCTCACAGAAAAGATTTTTGATTTCTGTACATTTACTTTTAGATTTTCTGTCCTATGCCTTGCTATAAAATGAGAGAGGAGAAGCTAAGATCCCTTTCTGACTTTATTTATAACCATTTTTATCATCACAGGCTTGTCCAATTTTTAAACTGATTCTAGGTGCATGTTTATCTGTTTGGCTGCTCACTGGCTTCCAGATTTTATGAACTTTGTAACAATGCCTCACTATCAACATTCTTTGCAGGACAGTTCCCTGCCAGGCTGATTCCCATGGCCTGATCCTATGACCTAGTGAACAGAGACAGACCCCCTAGCCCATGTTGCTGGTGGTCAGTGTTGGCCACAAGCATGCCCTGTTCTGCTCGATAGCCCACAACTTGCTTTCTCCACTGGGTTGCAGGGCAGATGACCACCAATTAGTGAGAGGGAGAGTGCAACAGAGGCAAAGGTCTGTGAAAAGATGGAAGAAAAAAAAGTCAGCTTGAAGGTCAATGTTTACTGTTGTCATTACTCTTGTCAGTTGACATAATGCACAGAAATAGGTTAGAATAAATTAACAGAACACAAATTGAAAAACTAAAATAATCAGAGAAATCTACAAACAGGAATACACACTGCGAGAACACCAATCGTTCTCATTTAGTCGTGAAAATATTCACCTTTCAGAAGACACAAACCTATGCATAACACCATGTCATCAGTTAACACACCCCAGGACTCTACTCCTTCAGATAAACTTGCAGTACTTTTAAGGAATAACTAAGTATCCTACAGC
Organism: Thinocorus orbignyianus; assembly: GCA_013400375.1. NCBI lineage: Eukaryota > Metazoa > Chordata > Aves > Ciconiiformes > Thinocoridae > Thinocorus > Thinocorus orbignyianus. The sequence continues at coordinate 37,240 of VXBW01004058.1, read as the reverse complement.
ATACTCCAACTGTAGTATGGTGAAGGCTGTGCACAAGTAGAGAGAGGTGACAAAACAAGACAACATGACGCCCAGTAGAACCACAACAAGAAGAAAACAAGAGATAATATCAGTTGAGAGCAAATATGACAAGCTACCCCTGAACAGCAAAAGAAGGGTGAGTAGGGCGAAAATGAGACAGTGCGGCCTAATGGCAGGGGGAGGTACCTGGCTTGAGCAGGTGGGAAAAGGAAGGCTCAGGAAAGCACGAAAGGGAAGGAGCAAAGTAGGAGAGCAAAGTGGCACGGTAGCGTCTTGTTACACTCCCACCTGCACAACAAAAATTTCCCTCCTTTGTCTGTTTTCAGACTTTGGGACAAGTGGGAATCTTAAAAGCTCGGGCTTTTGCGGATTAAGTTGCTAAGTGCTCAGTGCTAAGCTCACTCGAAATGATGGTAGGATGGTCTCCAGGGCCTTTTCTCTACCTGCCCAAGTGTGAGATGGTGTACGCCACTGAAGAGTATGGCACTGAAGTGTGCGCCAGTGCTTTTTGGTGCCAGCTTGTTCATTACTGCAGTCACTGTGACGCACCTTTCCTCTAGTCTACTACCAATGTCTATTAGGAAATACTCATGTAAAAGCTGGAGAAGGTAGGTGATGTGCAATGGATTTTATACTGATCCCACCATGCTTAGAGTCTGCAGATCACTTGCTAGTTTATGAAAAGACTAACAGGTAGAGCCTGAGGTAAGAACAAACCAGAGCAAAGAGTTTTAGAAGCAAATGTCAATTCACAAAAGCTGTCTGGCCTCCCAAACAGCAAAAACTTGGAATACAATCTAAATGCTGCTTTGCTCTAACACAACTTTGCAAGTAGAAGATTTTTATGCTGCTAATGCAAGAAAATAGCAATGTGTCAAATTCAGGACTTTGAGCAATTTTTCTGATATATTTCTGAATCAGCGGGGAAGCCTTTGCCAGTATGAGTCCATTAAATGTGTTGTCTTACACTAATTTCTTTGTTCTGTTAAACATCCAAAAATAATATCATTCTACATTTTCCATTTTAAGCATAATGAGCCAAATTTTCAAGTGAAATCAGAAGGTCATTTGCAAAAATGTATGGAACTATTACACGGCTAATTTTTGTTCCGCTACCTTGACAGTGCCTACATAGCAGGTAATTTCTCTTCCAGATGGGCAATTATGTATCACACAGATAGAGAAATGCAGCTGATTTAACACAGACTCTTAGGGATGTGGTGCCTTTCTGATAAATAGAAACAAAAGGCACAATAAAACCCTGTCTACCTCCTCCTTCTTTCTTATTAAATCCATACATGACTACCATTTTTAATTTCTTCTGAAATCAGCTTTGGCTCTGGCAGTTCCTACCAGATGCTTAATTAGAAAAAGAATTTAATCCAGTAGCATTTATTTTCTCAGAAATTCTACTGAAATTACCACACACACATTCTTGCTTACATGCTACTATGCAGATCCTTCTGGGTTTTTTTTCCCTGAAGGAATTTCTGCAATTTTGCTTAACACCCATTGATCAGAGCGTTATGGAGCCTTACAAAAAACCTGTAAATAACACCGTATATTGTTGAGCAACATCTTCTGGTACAATAAGCCCATCAGCCCTGCAGCTACTGCTGCAGGTGCAGCACAGGCACTGTCACACTAGGCAAGGCTTTCTTAAAAAGCTGTGAGGGCACATGGGGACGGCACGGCTCCCGCTGCCTGGATGGGGTAGACAGCAATGCTCCAAGCCCTAGGTACACTCTATGCCTTCTTGACTCCTCCTGAGGCTGCTGGTGCTGCCATCCTCACTCTGTCTCAGCACAAGGGTGTTACATGTCTTGCAGGGAGTATTGGGAATCACCTCCTTCTGAGAAATAGCACCTTTCAAGTCACGTTAGCAGCCATCAGAAGAGGTCTTTTTCTGCCTCAGTTGCTCTCCGTTTGCTCCAGGCCCCCGGGTAGAACCAGTACTCTGCATTGTGGGTCCTTCCTGCACCACCTCCAGCCCACCAGGATGAGGGGAACACAGCCTCTCCAGGCTGCAACAGCCTCCTGAGTGCTAACGGCACAGCCTAGGTGAGAGAATCCTCTCATAAAACATACTTTTTGAACAAGCAGAACTGGCTCGTTTTCTCAGGAAAAGGCATCAGTCCATGCACTGTCTGTACGGCAAGTGTTTGCTAACACCGTATGAGCGGATCAGTAAGCCAGTTATCTTCTTTCATCCCAAGCAGCATCATTCACAATGGAAGGGCCAAGGTGGAGTGAAGGTACTCATAGCTTCTCTACCCGGCCACAGAGTCCCCACATGCCTGTCCATCAAGGGGAGGAAGGTCATGGCATTGCGCCCCTCCTAGGGTGAAGGCAGGCACTGGAGGATTGGGGGTCCTCCAGTGTAACCTTGGTGTAACCTTGGGCTCATCTCATGGCAGCTGGCACGGAGCTTGCTGCAGATGCAAAGACAGAGCTTGGCCCAGGCATGGTTTCAAGGGTTGCCCTTCTGGGCAATAAGCACTCGGTTATGGTTATAGGAAAGCCTTTTGAAGAATACTGAAAATATTCCTTCTTCCTCCGGTATTTCAAAATTGCCTTACATTACGGCCCTTGTTCCACAGAGTTGCTACTCTCTCCTGGTATTGAAAGTGAGAATATAATATATATTTTTAAAATATATTTTTACTTTGACGTCAAAGAGGTGTCAATAAGCAGAATTAAGCCTGGCACTCAGGCCCTACAGTACTAACCATTTGGAGGCCTGACTGTTGTCAGGGCCGGAGAAGAGCAGGGAAGGCAAAGCTGAAGAATTAGTAATTGGTGTGTATATGGTTGGTAAAATACGCTAAAAATCTAAGTGGCTGCATAACAAAGCAGATAAATTCTGCATATATGCCACTCGCAGAACCATTCCCCGTGGATTTTGGCCACTGAGCCCTAGCTGTGGGAAAATTCATTGTTCTGCCTCTTGCTGCTGCAGCCCCAAGTCACCTGAAGCACCCAGCTACATGGCACCCAAGAGAGAAAGCAGAGACCTGAGAGCACAGAGCTGATTTCTTCTCTCAAGCCAAAAAAAAAAAAAAAAAAAAAAAAGATAAGGAATTCTTCAGTTGGGTGAAAGGCAGAGATGGGAGAAAGTGCCTGGCAGCATTTCTCTGAAAACCAGACAGAAGGTTTAAACAGTCACTTTTATGTGGGTTTATGGCTTTTGATTTATTTTTTTTTTCTGCATTATCAGATTTTTACAGCAGCAGGATTTTGCCAACAGTGTGTGATACCAAAGCAGGAAGTTCTGCCAGAGGACTTGCTTGAACACAAAAGTAAGGAGGGTGGTGTTCTTAATTTTATGTATGAGAACAAGCAGTTTATAAGGTCTGCATATTTAATGTACTTTACGTTGCTCCTGCATAATTCCAGCCTTGCTTTGGAAGCAGATACATGACTGATCATCTCAGTTGTGTTCAAAAGGTTTCCATTTCTTGACACCAGCTGACATTTTGTGAATTATTTACAGTGAGACACTGCAGCATGCATTACATCGGTCCTAAAAGCTTAACTCTTCAAGGTGACTGCCTGGCTTTCCTGACACTGGAACAACTCATCCAAAGACAGAATGTGGAAGTCTAATTCACCCTATGGCCCCTGAAACCAGTTGCTGCCATTTTACCAGTCTGCACAGAATCAGATAAATAAAAATGCGCATTGAGCCTTTGAAAATGAGTTAAATCCAAAGAACAAAATTTTTCTGAACTATCTGATGACGTAACTGCCAAGCTCAACATGGGAATCTCTGAAAGACAAGGAGGTACAAGCTTTGCTGTGAACAACTTCCTCACAAGCTGTAAAGCTTCAAAACTGCCATATTGGAGAAGACACAGCCCAGTTCAGCAGATCCCCACAGTCACACTGCTAAATGGCTTCCAAGAAAAGATGGTGAACTCTTACAGGAGTTGTGGACTCCACTGCCATGTGAGGCACCAAAACACATGTCAAATAGCAACAGAAACCCAAAGGTTGCATGCTCAGAGACAGCGCAGAGTAAGGACATCTATCCAATTGGGGTACATAGGGGTTGCAGGCTAGGACCCCCATTCCTTGCAGGTCTGTCTAGCAGGCTTTGGGCCAAGCCTGGGGGCAGCTGAGCTCCCCATTCCTATTCACTTCAACTCTCCTATAGGATCAGAGTGAATACTACCATGGTGAAAGTGGCTGCACAGCTCCTTGTGAATCTCACCAGTATGGATCATAAACATGGGCCTGATTATCTTTGCACTGGTTTTCTTCAAAGTTAAAGAAAGTTTTGCATAGGGGCAGATTTGCTGGTAACATTTTATCTTGGAAGACAGAAAGTGTGTGTTTAATACCCAAGCATGCCTTCAAGCACATGCCAGTGCATTTAAGCACAGAATTCACTACGACTCAAGCTCACAGAAGACTGCTGAGCATATGTTCTCTATGTCACCTGCAAAATCCATAGGACAGCTGGGAGCTGGACAGGGAGTTCTTGGTTCTTTATAGACATGCAGGACTCTCCCATTCTAAACACGTGAAATCCTAGACTGGAAGCCCATTTCATGCACATGTTTTAGAAACACAATATTCTATTAATCCCTTTGCATTACATGTTGATCGTTCAAAAATTTCTGTGCCCTGAAAGAGGACATGCTGTGCATGCAGCAGCAGAAAAGAAGAATAAAGTCACACGGAACTTTTGTGTTGATCCAGAAGAGCTGAGATGCAAGGCAGAAAACAGTCACTTGTTTTCCTTCGTCTTGCTGCACTACTAGACCAGCTTGCATATTGCAAGCCTCATCCCTTTGAGGTGAAGAGGAAGGCCAAAGCAAGAGCTTTTTCAGTAGCTGTCACCTGACATATACGGGTATGCTGTTGCCACAGCAAGCACATTTGAGAGCATTGTTTCTCTAAGTGAGACTGGTGCTCAGATGAATCCTTAGCCTGTTAGGCTAGAATATGGGAAACTACTGTGCTCAAACCACATCTACTCACCTTGTAAGTCAACAGCATAGAAATTCTTGTCAAGAAGGTTCATCCCAGCCAATACAATATGAAGAACAGCATCAGCTAGCTGTCTCCTAAAGATCACATAATGTTCTCTTGCCTGCCTAAGATGCATGCAGTCACTGTCACCACAGCATCTGATGATACTCACAATACTGTGCCACTGCTGAGTTCTCTTCTGTAAACCAGAGGAGCCGAGGCAGAAAACCCCCTCAGTTACAAGGGAGTATCATGCACCATGTCTAAATCCAAAGAGTTACAAACAGGCCTTTTTCTCATTGGAAGCTACTTTTTTGGAAAACTGAGAAGCATGTCCTTTCTAAAATGCTGCCATCGGTGCCTTGCTCATGGTGTTGTAGAAATCCAGCCAAGAAACAGCAGTTTGAACATGCAGGTGTCCCAAGGTGCAGGATAGCACTTTATTCCAGGCTCCCGATTCATTTCTTGTCAAAATGCCTCTGTTTCCCAGCTGATAGCATTTGCTTAAGTCCCAGTTTATGGTGACTAAGAGTTTTAATGGCTGAAAGAATGACCTAAGGGTCAGAAATATCCAGCTTGGTTCAGGCCTGGGTCACTGCATTGATCCAAGGCTGCGGACAAGAGCGTGACCTCTCTGAGCTGTTTTATGCCCTGCAGTGAAACACAAGTATTGCAACTGATGCGTTGTTTATAAATGTAATTGATTTTAAAGAGCCCAATGCCTCCAGGATGAAGCCACTAATAGCAAGCAAAGATGTTATTGTCATTCTAAAAATTGCTGAAACAAAAGTAGCACTATAAAGAGTCAAACCCTACCTAGTAGTCTAGCTAGGGTTTATTTTTGTACACTCCTTTTAAGAAAACATACAGGAAAAATGATGAAATCTATGATGAATCAAAATGATGAAACCCTGCTCTGAGGAATCAGGCAGTATGTTGGGGTTATGCTGGCTGCATAAAATGAGCATTGCCCTGTATCCACACAGAAAAGTGTGTGTGTGTGTGTACCTGTGTGTCATGCTTGTATCTGAACACACATAAAAGCACATGGATGAAACAAGGTAAATGCATGTACAGCATTCAGCACAGGATAGATACCAGGCTTTACAGGTCCATGTACGCCAAAAAAAAAAAAAAAATCTTGTTTGTCTTTACCAGTTTCACAAGCTTTGCTGCATATATCTATGAAGATGATTAGAGGGATGAAGCACCTCTCCTATGAAGACTGAGAGAGCTGGGGCTGTTCAGCCTGGAGAAGACAAGGCTCCGCGGAACCTTAGAGCAGCCTTCCAATATCTGAAGGGAGCCTACAGGAGAGATGGAGAGGAACTCTTTGTCAGGGAGTGTAGCAATAGGACAAAGGGTAACGGTTTTAAATTGGAAGAGGGAAGATTTGGATTGGATATTAGGAAGAAATTCTTTCCTGTGAGGGTGGTGAGGCACTGGAACAGGTTGCGCAGAGAAGTTGTGGCTGCCCCATTCCTGGAAGTGTTGAAGGCCAGGCTGGATGGGGCTTTGAGCAACCTACTCTGGTGGGAGGTGTCCCTGGCCATGGCCGGGGTGTTGGAACTCAATGATCTTTAAGGTCCCTTCCAACTCTAACCATTCTATGATTCTATGATCCTTCTGGAGAAGCAGCTGAAAAATGTCTTATGTATAACTGTGGCACAATATGCAGACTTCCAATGGAAAAGGGAAGTAGCATTAAAGAACTCCAAACAATTTGTCTGGTAAAACATGCTGTGGTCTCCTTGGCAGCACTTCAGAGAGCAACAGAACAGGTTTAATTGGTCAGCCATCCACGCAAAACTTTAAAATAATTTTCTGTTATTTAACTACAGTATCTATCATATCATCTGTAGACCAGTTCCTTTCTGACAGAGCACAAGCTGTGACAGTCCCATATTTTATGCATAGTAAACCTCTTGTCTTCCTGTGAATCTATCCATCTGGTATAAATTAGTATCTCTGTGAAGGGATGTTTTGGCTCTTGTCTTTTTATTCATTACAGAAGAAAACATAAACATAGTCTTTCTCTTTGGAAACTGGACATGGACAAAATACAGCAATATAGAGAAGGGAAAAGAAAAGCACAACATTAAAACCAAGCATGAGTGAGGGAGAAAAAAAAAGTGCTTTTTTCCCTACCATCTCACACAGCATACAACCAAAGGCCATTTCACATCTTTATATTCTCCCAACAGCACAAATGTATTTTGCATACAAAACCCCGGGTTGAAATTACTAGAGAGAAACTCCGTAGAGTTGTACACCAGCTTACCACGTGGCTCTTGGAGCTGCAAAAGTGACTTTTCCAAACATCACCCATCACAAGCTGTCAGATGCAGGTTAGATGGCCTGAACCCCAGCTGTTGCTATTCATGAGAACAATAGCTTACTGCCGTACATCCAAGCTACATCAGGGAGCCCTGTATCTTGAAAAACTCAGTAAAAAAATAAGCTTTTGCTGACAAATGCAGTCATGCTTGGTTTTTTGTTTTTTTTTTTTTTGTTTGTTTGTTTATTTTTCCTTGCAGAACAGATAGTGGTAAAGTCCTAAAATGATGTTTTGACAACACTGTTAAAGAGCTGCTTTAAACTGTTTATTCCATAGGTTTGGTAGGCCTGGAAATATGAAAACAAGCCTGCAGTTTTACTGTGCTGGTAGCTGGCAGTGTCAGTCCAGCAGTCCAAGTTGAAGAACACTGTGTTGATACTGCCGGGCTAAGCCTTAGCACTCGAGACATACCCAGACACTTTACTGATGAACATGAACAAGCAGTCTGCAATAATATTGGTTTCCAATGCCAGTGACAACATCGCTATTACTAATGCAAGTGCCAGCGTCAGAAAGGTGCCGAGCACCTCAAAGATAAGTCATGATGATGACAATTTGGGGGCGTTGACACAGTATGCCAGAGGAAATATTTCAGGAGCCTGGGGCTGGCATCGGGAATGGGGACATCGCTCCCCCACAGTGACTACATCAAGAGCTGCCAAAACTGCTGCAGTGTTTCTCTGAGGAATTAATGCCTTTATTCATTTTCAGGTAATACAATTGTCAGTTCTCAGGGTCTCCCACTCAGACAGGGAGAACAAATATCAGGCTGTGCAGAAGAGCCCTAGGAAAGGCTGGCTTTGGACCCTTGTGCTCCCTGGGCGACTGGGGCTTGCTGAGCACTCAGCGAAGCTGCAGTAAATAAAGCAAGGGGTTGGGCTTAAGCATCTCATAGGCAGCCCTTCACAAAACATGCTGTGGGAAAAAGACCTCTCTAGAAGACACAGGTTTCCCCAAATTGTAAAAGGCTATCTATGCAATTCTTTTTCTACAGATTATAAAATCAGACCGGGTAACAACAACGTGCAACAAAAATTAAAAGGTACATTACATGTGTGAAAACATATATTTCTGTCTATATGTGCCTCATGACTTTGATTTCCTCCCCCATTGCTGCTGCTAATTACACACACTTAACAAGTGCCAGAGCATGAGGAAAGCTGTATTTATTCACACTGCTGTTTGCTGAGTTTTGCTTGTTTGTTTTGCAGTTTTTTGTCCCAGCGTCTGACAAACAGCATCGTAATTGCCAAAGATTCTGGTGAAAGCAGCAGCAATGCTTCTGCAACATCATCCAGTGTGGTCAGTAATGGCTTTAATCTCATAGACAAGCATTTAACTGCTGCAGTGCCCTTTAAATCAATGTGTTAGGTACATGCATTAATATTTAATATTGAAAAACAATATAAAAATGTGGCAATGCCAGACATAAATAAATGTATTTAATTCAATACGGTTGCACAAGAGCTGAATTTGGCCAGCTGTATTGACTTTGCAATTGAAAACAGAAGTACAAATAACCCAGCTGCTAAAAGAAAGAAACAAAATATGTTGCCGAGGAGAAAGAATACCCAAATACTGAAAGCATAACTGTATGAGAGGTTGGGTTAAAACCTGAAACACAAACCACATACTTTTGTGTAGGCTAAGCATTTGGAAAGTGTTTGTGCAATGCTATGGAAGTATTATTTCCCTTACAGAAANAGAAGTAAGCTGAAGAAGAAAGCAAAAACAAGTTTGTGGTAAAGTGGGTGAATCTGGGCAATAACCAGGTTCATTGCAGTGAGGTACACCCAGCAGTTTTCGTGCCTTTGTTTTAACAAGTCTGCTGACCTTGGGGTTTTCACAAGTGCTTGTAAATTAGCTCCACACCATCTTTGTTGTGTGAGGACAGACTGTGTGTGCATGTGTTAGCCACATAATGAATGTCAGAAAAGCAGAATTCAGATTTGTGCTGCAGCCAATTAAAACTGGGCTGGAAGACATGCCAAGGGACTGGAGCAGCCACAGCTCCCTGCTGGTTACTGGGGAAACCTTTCACCTGTGGCCTGTGCTTTCAACTATGGACTCGTGCACAGTGCCACTACACATTTCCAAAGCAAACACTCTGGGCATGCTGGACATTTTCCGTGCCAGGCTTCGCCAGGGGCTTGGTTTGCCAAGTGCTATGCTCGGAAGGAGTGTGGACCACAGTGTAGCTGAAGCACAAGATTGTTTCCGGGAACAATGATCCCAGCACACGAGTGATTCCCAGTTGCTCGGATGCTCAGTCGCAGGAGAGAAGTCCTCTAAAAATCCATTTGCACAATGAGAAAAACAACTCAAGCCTTCTAAAATGTCTTACAGTCAATGTGCTCAGAAGAAAAACCTATCTCTAGCTTCTCATACCTGTTACAACCTTGTGTCCCCCTGCATCATTTTCACTTTCATGCTTGATACTTGTGAGCATGTTCCAGTTTTGAAACTTCAGATTACTGGGAGACAGAAATCCTTTTCCTAGTCAAGAAATCAAATATTCATATCCCACATCTATATTTCAATTTGCTTCTCAGAAAGCTAATAATCCCTCAATGTAAGTCACATGTCGAAGCTTCCAATATTGACTTTCCTTGCTCCATCCCCAGGCACCATGCAATACCTGCAACCCCAAATGGGTCAGTTATTCCAGCTGCTCCAAAACATTTGGAAGTTAACTCACAAGAGGCACTAGGTCTTTACATGTCATGTTGGAGATTTTCCCTCAGAAATGCTGAAAGGTTCAGAGATTGATGAGAACGAGATTGCAGAACTGAGCAGCAGCACACATAATCAGTGAAGACAACACAGTAAGCAGCAATCTCTTTGAAGACTGGTTTAATCAAAATGAAAGATCTTCCCTGCTCTAGACATAACACTTGATCAAGATGGCATTGTGCATTTGGATCACATTAGGGTAAAGGAGGGAACCATTAGGCAGTAAACCTCCTTTTCCCTATAGATATTTCATATCAGCATCTCTTTTTTTTTTTTTTTTCAGTTATATTTTGCAATGGTCCAACCTATGTTGTACAAGTTGGTTTTCTGAGGAAGGACGAAAACAGTATAGAAGCATCCAGAGAAACCAAGTTACTTATAATTTCAGATTTTGTACCCTGCATTATGATTCAGTATTTCCCAGGAGACAGGTTAGTGATACCTTACCCTGTGGCACAGAAGCAGTAATGTCTCATGACCAGTGACAGCTGTGGAAGTAAAATTTGCATCTCTTTCATTAGCAACAGCTAAGAGGAATTATGTACAAGTGAATAAGGATACCCTCAGCCTAGTATTGGAGGCTAATTTGTCATTGCTTTTTGCCTGTATAATCCCCTGCCTCCATAAAAGACGATCGTACTCTCTCATCTATATCTAGCTACAGCAAAAGTTTCACCATGTTAGTAATATTGACCATTGCTCCTCAGCAGGTGGCAATAGTAAGTGAAATAAAGGAGCATTGACACCTGGGCAACATAAAGAGGATGGCTAGAAATAGCACTTGGAGGCTGTTGAGAAAGGATAGCAAGCAGAGGAGGAAAGCTGTCTTTCTGCAGGCTGTTGCTGGGTGGAAGAGGGCATTACTCCTTGCCTCCAAGACCAACTCAATGCAAGTGGTGTTTCCTCTATTTCCCACAAAATTTTAAGCTCTCCTTTGCTCAGGAATGAGCACTAGGATTTGGGTGGACCGTGGTGGTACCAAGGGTGGTACCCCAGCAGAGGGTTTCCTATTTTGGGGCCTGTCCTAAACTGAAGTGGAGGACCAGAGCATTCACCACGAGACAAAACAAAAACCAGAAAAGATCTGGTGTCCACCCATGCACACCTGTGAGGCCAAGGCTCCAGTTTACCCAGGACTCGACAAGACACTCCAGGAATGCTCTGCATTTGCCATCTGCAAAAAAAATGTTTTTACCCCAAGTCCCACATCTTTCAGCAGCACTTTTGCTGTAAAAGCAAAGCCTTCCTCTGGTTCTACTCTATTTCCACAACTTCTCTGCCNTCACCACATCTGCCATAATGGCATGATGCTGGGGATGGCAGAGAAAAGACAGGGTGAATGACACAAGAGAGTCTTGTCTCCAGAATGATCAAACAGCTGCTGGAGAATGATGTTAACACATCACTGCAGAACCATGGAGAGCATTTTAGCAGTGGTCAAATGAAAAAGATACCACTGTTTCCCAAAATGAAAGCTTGTTTACATAATTTTTGCAGGTCCACATTACCACACAAATAATGTCTTCATCCTGGGCCAAGAGGGAAAACAGATACCTAGTCTCTTCCATGGAACTCCTCCCCAAGAGGAGCCATGGTATCATACCAAGGACCATCAGCAGCCCACTGCCTTTTGGGCAAACTTCCCAGAGCAGCAATACATGGGCTTCCCAACACAGGCAGAGATGGAAGTTTTCACTGACGAGTTTGCTGTGCTCTGTTATTATTTCCATCAATGCTTCCATAGATCCCAAGTTACTGTATTTTTGTCCTGTCAAGTGCAGTGACCCATATTAACCTTCTTCATGCAAATCAATCATCTACTTATTTCCCTCCTCATGTGCTGCCTTCAACAGATTGATAATGAGGACAGTTAGACAGACAGATACCGTATGATTAGGCCTTAACCTCAAAGGGCACTGTAGTATCTGACCCACTTTTCCTCCATTTATCTCTGTTTTTAGGCATTGCCTTTCTCAAGGATAAAGAAACAAGGAAAGGCGAGGCAGGGGAAAAGACTGTCTTCCTGAAATCAGGCCCATTGCGGAGTTTTTATGCTTAGGATCAGCTATAGAAGTAATTTCTGCTACTTACACACCAGGCTACAGTCACAGATAATTGCTTCATTTAGGCTTGACTACCACCTCTTAACGATCTACCAAACCATGTCACGCTGTGGGGCTGCAGTGCCTGGCATCTGTTGACTGGACATGCTTGATCACACACACTTTGGGAGTGTCATATTTTAAATACGCCTTTGTCTCCAGAATAGGAAAAAAAGAAATAAATAATTGCCTGACGTAGCAATGAAGCCTCAGAAAGAATTTTTCTGGAGACAGAAGTCAGAGGGAAGGTTAATGAAATATATGAGGCAACATAAAGCATTTTCTATTCTTTCCTTGTGATAGTTGGTCATTTGCACTGAAGCAAGTGAAAAAATTCAAAATGAATAAAGCATTAGATACCAGACATTTATTCAGAATTAGAGGGCCAGAGCAGAGTTGTCTGGAGAAATATAATACAAGTTAACGGCTTGATATCAGGGCAGTGCACTGATTTCTCACAAGATTTCTCTGTTCAGCACTGTCCCTTTCATTCATAGGCTCCCTAATTCAGCACTTTTATCAATGGGGAAAAGTCTCATAGTCTCGTTATTGCTATTTTAATGCGCAGACTTGCACTTCTCCAGCAAGGGTGTGAGAGGCAAAGAAAGCACACCTGCATAATCAGGCATGCTGGTTTTTGAACAGCATGAGTGATGAGTTGCCCCAGCCGCCCTTCTCTATGCTCATGGCTCACTAGCACCTACCCATCCCAAGGGCAGGGAATGACACCTGCACCAAACGTTTGGGAATGGGACAGGTTGGGCCAGGGTACAGGAATTGCTGCTTCCTCAGCATCGGCCATACAAGACATCTTCTTCGCTGCTGTTCATTGCTGGAGCCCTACTATGGGTCTGTACATGTACTGACCAGCAGGAGCACCTGCAGCCCACAGATTCTACAGTTTGGTACAGCCAAACATGTCCAGCAAGTTCAAAGTTGGGCATACATTTAAGCACTTCACTGAACCAAGACCCACACACTCACAGTAAATGTGGTCCCTCTACAGCCAGCATCTCATCACAGCTGAACACCCGATTCCATGGGTTGCAAACCATTTCACTTACAGATTTAATTTACACTGTAAGGTGAGAGCTCATACTTTCCCTGAGTGCAAGGAGGATACTAAAAAACTAAACATACAGCTCATTAACACGGGAGAGTTAAGAAATACAACGGCCTGTTTGATGGGAATATATAATTGACACCTGTCAAAAATCTATTCTCATACCAGGAAAACAAGAGGAAGAACAACATATCAGGGAGACCTTCAGGCTGGAAATGACTAAAACATACAGTCAAGTGGTTCACAAAGACCATTTTTCTTTAATACTGTCAGCATTAAAGAATGCTGACATTCATTATGGACTCATCTAAAATATGTATTATTCAGAAATAACGCATGATTATTTTTGTTCTTACAAGGAGTTTGTAACACCTGGAGGCAAAATTGTTCACTCTGTTTCATCTGGCTAAAGAGCCCAAATCATCACTTTGGTCATGGCAAGGTTTAGACTCAGATTATTGGAGCCAATTAATTCATCTAATAATTTCAAAAACAGTTTCCCAACGCTACTGCCATGTGGTGGCATATTAGCTGCACACCTGCAGTGCAGAGCATAACCTCTATTTTCAGAGCTAACTATGCTGCTTAGGACCACCAGGGAGAAGTCAAGCAGCCCACGTCAAAGCTTCCTGGCCTGGCTGTCTCCACCCAACCCTGGGGATATCTGCTTGGTGAACTGGGGAGGGGCAGAGGGAAGATAGTGGTGCCAGTGCACAACCCAAGGAGTTTTGAGCTTTTCAGCTGAGCAAAGACCCTAAATCCCATCAGCTGGTCACAGAATAGGGGCAATAATGCACACTCCTGATCTATGTCCAGCTGTTACCAAACAACAGGAAAGCCCAAAGTACAGATGCTTGGCTCAGGGGACACTCTCCAGAGCCATGTCTGCAACCATAGAGGGTCTTGGGGCCAGGCTGAGAAACAGTGAGACACTACTTGGATCTACCCGGCCTCAAATTATAAGAGGGCCAAATGCAGAGTAGGATCATCAATGAGAGAGACCCAAACACGCCAGTTACACATGGACTCTGATACTCCTTTGAGTGCCTTTGGCATCGATTTCATTCTTCGTGTTTTGTATAAGATCAAGATGAAAAGCTTAGGAAGAACAACTGGAAACAAACAAGTGATAGGTCATAAGAAAGAGCCAAAGAAAGGTTAAAAAGAAAGCAGAGTAAGATTTTCTGCTTTTCTCCCCAAATGCTTAAATAAAGAACGGCATACTTTAAATTGTAAAACCATTTCTTAAGAACAGTTAGCTTATGAAACTGATTAGAATCATAGAATCATTTTGGTCAGAAGAGACCTTTAAGATCAAGTCCAATCATTGACAAAGCACTGCCAAGTTACCACTAAACCATGTGCCTAACCCAGCGCCACTTTTACCCATCTTTTAAATAACTCCAGGGATGGTGACTCAACCACTTCCCTAGGCAGCCTCTTCCAATACTTGGCAACTCTTTCAGTGAAGATATATTTCCTAATACCTTGGCTGTTCCTTGTAAGACTTGTTCTTTGGACCCCTCACCAGCTTGACTGCCCTTCTCTGGACACACCCCAGTACCTCAATGTCTTTTTTGTGGTAAGGGGCCCAAAAGTGGACACAGTATTCAAAGTGCAAAAGTAAAATGGCATTGTTCACCACTGCCAAGTACAGGGGGATGATGACTTCCCTAGTCCTACTCACACAGTGCTCCTGATACAAGACAAGATGCTAGCGGTCTTTTCGGCCACCTGGGCACACTGCTGGCTCACATTCAGCCAGCCAGCTGTCAACAAACACCCCCCAGGTCCTTTTCTGCCAGGAAGCTCTCCAGCCGATCGTTCCCAGGCCTATAGGGTGGCATGGGGTTGTTGTGACCCAAGTGCAGGACCTGGCACTCAGCCTTATTGAACTTCATCCCACTGGCCTTGGCCCCTCAATCCAGCCTGTCCAGACCCCTCTGTAGAGCCTTCCTACCCTCAGAGCCGATCAACACTCCTGCCCAACTTGGTGGCACCTGCAAACTTACTGAGGGTGCACTTGATCATTTTGTCCAGGTCATGGTAAAGACATTAAAGAGAACAGGCCCATTAAACAGCTTAAGTTTAAAAAGTAGAATATTTTAATTATAGTGACCTTCTTTGGAAT
Organism: Thinocorus orbignyianus; assembly: GCA_013400375.1. Classification (NCBI taxonomy): domain Eukaryota; kingdom Metazoa; phylum Chordata; class Aves; order Ciconiiformes; family Thinocoridae; genus Thinocorus; species Thinocorus orbignyianus. Next base: position 21,875 of record VXBW01004058.1, on the reverse strand, counting down.
GGCTTTGAAAATTAATGGAAAAAGGCATTATCCAGAAGTTACATGTTCCTCCACCACTCAAGGAAAGAGCTTTACTGAATTTAAAACAATAAATGAATGACATTGTGAATAAAAGATAAAAATGGCATTTACAGTAAAACATTTAATTTAAAGAGTCATAATTTTTGGCAATGTTATAAGCTTTTGTTATTCAGTGCACACACCAACTTCTCATCAGATGGGATTATAAAAAACTTCTTTTCTGGGTGGGTTAATTTACGACTGTCCATTTCAATATCCTTTTATCTGTGTCTCAAAGATTATTCAATCTTCACTGAATACTGGATTAGGTGGACATCTCATCCACTATGACAATTCCCAAGCTCCTATTCTAACCAATTATGTTAAAGAGTTGCAAATGCAACTTAGATTCTGCTTAAAGAAACTGATTTTTTAAAATATATCTAACATTTTCATATTACTGACTATATACTAAGCCAATAAATTCTCCTTCCTTTGTCCTGAAAGTTTATCCATCCCAGCATGTGGTTCCCTAACAAGGTTATTTTCAAAATATCGTCAACACTGAAACATTCACTTCAACTGAAGCTACTTTAGTAGCTTAAATAGGTAATTATATTTTAAGTCATGTTATTATCAACATAGTTTTTACAAGATGCTTGCCTTGGCCATGCGAATGACAGGGAATGTGTGAGAGCATTCATTGTGCTTCAGACCCCAGTTCTGCAGAAATTTGAAAAATGTGCAACAAAAAAAATCGCACTTTCTTTGATACTTGAGAATTTGACACTAAACCCATGAAATCCTACTGGCAAAAATGGATAATGATCAGATTAGCTCACCCAGAACAGAATGCCTGTATTAATGTATCCGAGCTATATGTATAGTCCTCTGTATAAATACTTCATGAACAAATCCCAGCGCTTAATTCAATACTTCTACCATATAAAGCATTAATTAGTGTTCTTGCATATGTCAAACATTTAGAAGACCTTTTAACTTTTGTAGAATGCTATTTCTGTGCAGGCATAATTATCACAGAAAAATTGCTTACTTATTTTACTACGTGCTTAGGATAGCTGGTTTTAAATTTCACAGAGTAAAACACCCCAAAAGTCTATTTGAAGACGTTAATGTTACATTTAAAATGTAAAACCTTCCTTGGTTCGTGTTCTTCTTGGCTTGAAGTATTTACAAATAAGGAGGAAAAAAAAAAAGAAAAAAAAAAAAACCAAATATGACAACAACAAAAAAGCTTTATTTCACTTTCCATTCTTCAACTGGTAGTACATGGAATTTACACATTACAAGCCATTCAACTCCTCTTTAATCCAGAACGTTACACCATAGCTATCGTGTTTTCCCCTGTTAGTGCTGTGAGGCAGAAGATGTGCTGGTTTGGACAACAAGCCACGTACAGTTGTGATACCGAGCACTACCCAGCTGCAGTGCTGGTCCTCCTGGTGCCAGGATCCCAAAGAACTTTGTGGTTTTCTGCCTCAGAGAGGTTCTGACTGGCTTCCATCACACTGTGGTAGCAAGGAAAATACAGCAACAGGGATCGTTGGCGTGAGAACCCCAAAACCAACAAAAGGTGTTGGATGAGAAGGGGAAAAAAGAAAATTCTTTAAGAAAATTAATGAAGTATCTGCACTGCATTTTATTATTTGCCACCTATCTGTTGCAACTGTATTTACAACTTGTTAATAAAGAGTTTAAATCTTTGCTCTGCTTGCATAAGATTCTGCATTTTGAGCAACCTCCATATAGGGGAGCCTGAGGCAGGTTGTTTTCTACAGCAGCACTGATGGCAGTTAAGTTTGGGAACAGAGATACGTTTGCCATCAACTGACAAAGGGTCAGTTTGAAATAGTCTGGTGGCAAGTCCTAAGCTTCAATTGGCAGATGATTTATTTTCTTTTATTTATTTCTTTGGATAAAAAAGCTTCACTGATGAGAGATTGATTCCCAGAACTAAATTGCTAAATTATCTGAAAAGAAAACTTCATATTTGAGATTTTGTCTTTTAAAACACTGTACCTCTGCTTTTGCACCTGTGATGCTTGTGGTGACAATGTATGTGGAGAAGATGACTTCTGGGATGTGTCATTGGTGGCAACATGAGTACCAGGGGCTTATAGATGTGGGCACTCAGTTGAAATGACTCAGAGAGAAGGGTGCCAGACAGGACTGTGAGCACTGCCGCAGCCAGCTGCTTCCAGCAGCTTTTGGGGAGACCTCTTCCCAGAGACCGGTTCAAATGTTTGCCCAGGTACAGCAGTCAGAGAGCAAAGGAGAGCTGGTGCCACAGGGGGAATCACTGTCCTGTCACACTGCTGTCATACTGCTGGGCTACAAAGACAAACTGAGGACAGAGGGGGCAGGCTTCCAGTTTGTGTGGAGGTCTCTGGTGGGGTTTGGCCAAAGATGGTGCTGGGATCACAAGTAAGAGAGGACATACTTCATATAGAAATAGCTTAAATCTCAAAAAAAAAAAAAACCACCTCAACATCTGAAAAGTATTTTCCAAATAGTTCCTGGCCATCTGAAATAAATCCTTGAGGACTAACCTATATAATTCCACCTTTTGGCATCTCAGGCTAGTTACACCCCATGCCTTTATCTCAAATACTGCTTGCATTAAACCAGTATTAGTCTGGTATGCTCGATGTAGGAGACAGACAGAGTGAGAATGACCTAAGGTTAAACATGAGTTCTATTTATATATTTTCAAGTGATCACGTTAATCTGCATGTACATCTTGAGTGTGACAGTCACTAACAGGCCATAGCAGTTCAAACCAACCCCTTTAAAGGAGATAATACATTTCCTGGAAAGAGCAGAGCTGCGATTCTGCACAGATCTATGAAGATAACAATAACTGCCGTAAGGCTTTACTGAAACTTGTCAAATATAAGGCACCATGCAAATGGAGCAGATCATAAAAGACTTTCCAGCTTAGCTTCCAGCAAAGCTTATGAATGGGTTCTTGCTAAGAAATGTGAAAATGCAGAAGATGGCAAGGTAACTAAAGCAGAAAGAGTGGATTATAATGCTATTCATAGTCATTCCCTTGGTGGCAAATTCAGTAATTGTAATCTTTTTTTCAAGATTTGCACATAGCTGTATGATAACTTCTGATAGCACAAAATTTTCGCGTATTGTCTGCAATATTATTACTCCCTCTTCCAGCCAAGGACAAAACTGGAGCCTTGGCTCATGTGCACATAATTGTCTTTATGGACACAGTTGTCTGAAACTCTGGGAGTAGCCAAGTTCTTTTGCTAGCTGTTTCTTATTACAGAATTGAAAAATAAATAATGCAAGAAAGTTTTCTTTGAGACAGTAGAGCTTCATCATGAATTTTTGTAACTGCAGAAAATGTGCTACAGCCAGTTTGAACCTTGACAACATACGGTCTTTTGCAGATGATTTTGGAACACAGCATGAAGAAATACTTTCCTTTTATAGATTAATAGCAAAGCGGGGTGAAATTTGCTTCTAGGTAATTGTTCAGTTCAAATACTAAATTATGCAGTAAAATAAACCATAGATAGTCATAATTTGATCCTAAAGACTTTAACAAATTCTGAATCACTTTTCTTCATCTGCCAAAAGAGTTCCATAATTATAAAAAATTAATTTTGTCAAATGTGAACATGCATAAATACTAAAGCATCCTCTCATAAGACAATTATGCCTACATCCTGCTGCTGTTAGGCAAAACTTCCTTATCAGCTATTCTAATTTACTTCTGAGTATCAAGTCAATTAGAAAAAATTTGATCTTACATGCATTAACATGTACAAACAACACATTCCTTGAAGAAGAAGTTGGAGTCCAGAGTTTGCTTCAACAAACTATGCACTTTTTTCTGTAGTCAAGAAAGTATTTGTCTGGGAACAATTTAAAGTCAAGGAGGGAATTGGAAAGTGATTTTATTCCATCCTATATCTGATCTCAGGCCTGATTGCAGATTATGAAACTGAATTAGCAATTGAAAGAGGCTAATCTTTCTCTATTCTCTCCTATTTTTTATTTTGCAGAAAATGATGCTGGCAAATCAAGGTCCCAAGCCTGCTGGCAGACTAGATACCATTTGTTTATATCAATAATACTGTAGGCTGAGAAACATAGTGGTGTTCATACATGAGACTTTTAAGATCTTTGCACTATTTGTAGTACATCCAAGTACCATTTTAAATAATAATCTGAAAATTACAGTGACTGAGCTTTCATTTCAGACAGCAGAAGTATACTTTGGTAAGATATGCTTTGGAACAGAGAGCTAGGAAGAATTAAGAGTTCATCTGGGAAACAATGATATATAAAATATATGCATTCATCCCACCACACTCAATGTGGTTGACAGACCATTCTTTTCTCTGGACCTGTATCACCTGCCTTATTCAGCACCCAGTGCAGATTAATTCAATCAATCCACTTGAAAACCCTTTTCCAAAGTGAAAAGGTCAGGCCATGATCCCTCTCCTTCCCCTTGAAGCATCAGGTACCTTTTTTCTATGGCTGGGAGACCTGGTCTTTCCTCCCCAAGGCAGAGAACAGACCCACAGGCTCCACGAACATTATGCTCCGTCAACTGTGAAAGCTTCCCATTTCTGTTCTCCCTTTAACATCCTGCTGGGAAGCCTGAAGCAGCTGAGCTACCTGCAAACTGTTGTCTCAGAATATCTCCAGGTCCGTACAGACCTTTACTGCAACAGTTACGCTCAGGCTGCGTGTTCCCACTTCCCTTCCCATGGAATAAACACCTTGCTTTGAAATGGAAGAGGCTGCACTAGGTACACAGTGACAGCAGTTGAAGACACCGTACTGGGAAGTGACTGGGTCCCAAGACATAGACCTGAGAGAAGATAATGCCCTGAGTTAACCTCAGAGAGAGCCCAACAGACTCTAAATAACAGCTGTGAATCTGGCTAGTGGGCTTTGGGCTGGTGAGCTGGCACATCAGTCTTTCTACCACATGGACAATCAGTAAGATTTTACCTTCTGCAAATGTTACTTCTTGAGTGTTTCCACAAATTTTGCTTTAACTGTTATCTTTCCAAATACAAAATGGTGCACTCATGGTCAAAATCAGGCAAAGGCTTGCAACAGGAAAACATTGCACTCCGGATCTGCTGTGCCAAACACAAAATGCTCTGCTTTTCTGATACAACACTGCTTGTTGCCAGTAGACATAGCTCATTCATTTGTAAATTTTATAGACACATTTTCCTATGCAGACCTTACTATGACAGACTTTCTTCTCCACCCTCCATGAAATCGCTTCCAGTGGGCCAACAGTGATGTTTACTGCCACAGCGATCATAGCCACAGTCACTCATCTCTTTCCCAGAATGAATTTTCAAAGTATGTCCCTGAAGGGGATGTGTTTCAATAGCTTAGTCAGAATTTAATTTGGCAACTCACTTTTGGACATGGAGGACCTGATTCAGCAAGTCTACAGTGACAGTGTTCCTACAGATTTCTTCACTTAAATAAAAGTCATGGATGGTATGATGTTTGAGAGAGTTACTTAGGTATGACGTTAGAACATCTCCCCTCATTTATCAGCCAACGGCTTGGCAAAGACCACAACTGATGTTGCTCTTGCCTTATTAGCTTTCTCTGAAGTTAAAACAGAAACGTAGGCCTTCCTTTTCTGCTTCAGATGTAATGGCATTATAGAAAAGATGTTCCTTCCCTGGCAGAAGCACAGTACATCAATAGATCAATTTGTTCTCCTCAGAGGTTTCTGTTATACCTAATTGAAAATTGAATTTTTACAGATAAAATGTCTTTCTGGAGCAAGGGGAGGAGGGCCTTTGATATAGGGGGACTTTTCTCCTCTGTTGTTATTCCCTACAATCCGGTAATGTGAAGCTCTCTGTAGCCAAATACAAACACCACAGCCAAGCACAAGCTGTTCTTTTGTTACTGCTGTGCCCCTTGTATTTTGACCTGCAGTACTGCGTGGCACTGCAGCGCATATGCCCACACAACTGCTGCCATCTCCTGAGTCACTGGGAAATTAAAAACAAAGCTGTGACTCAGCAAAATGACAATCAAACCAGAAAAGAATATAGCACACAACACAAAAGAGTAGACCTCAAGTAACTCAAGGCCCAAAGGACAATAAACATTGAAGAAAACCACCACTTTTCTATAGAAGGATATTCCTCCTTAAAATCGCATCATCTGTCACCAGCTGTTACAGCAGTAAAAATAAAAACAGCTACAAACACATCAATATCTTAGATGCTAATGTTTCTTTCTTTCTCCCTGCATGCACAGCAAGCTTAAAATAGGTAACTGTATTAGTGGTTGATTTTTAAAATGTATTTTTCCTGCCAGCCCAAGACTTCTATCTCTGAAAGCCTCTTAATGTGCAGGCTTCAGTTGAGCCTGGCTTTGGTCAGCCTGTCAGCTACCTTATGAAACTTCCAACTTGGAGGTTTAGGTTCTTTACTGATTTCAGATGACAGAGTTTTAACTTTCCTCTTCTGTGGCCACCATAGGAAGGAGAGAGAGGACTCTCACAGATTTTGTGATTTATCCTTCCTTTCACAGATTGGTTAAGAAATCTCTGAGCCCACAGCGAGGCCTTGAGTGAGCAAAATGGAAACATTCATGATTGCATTACTTGGGGAGCCTAATTTCTGAGGACACAGAAGCCAAAAGCATTTCCAGGTACGTGGCAAGGGTACCTGGCTAGGTCAGCTGGTTGTTGCTAGCCATCAGCTTCTTCCCCAGCCTCCTCTTGCCAAAAGCAGTGCAGACCTCACCCCACACAGCAAAACATGCAAACTCACTCCCATGCACAATCTAATTAGTCTCAGTGGAGAGTGAATCTCAAAATGTCAGCTCCTGCAAGCCATGCTGACCTATACCAACTGAGGATCTGCCTTTTAAAGGCTCTCAAGGGCACAGTAATTGGATCTGAGTATGACATTCTTCATCACAGCTGCCTGCTCAAGGAGAGCTGTGGTGTAAGGGGAAAGCAGGGAAGTTAGTGCAAGGCTGAAAACACTAAGTGCTTCAATGTCTAAATGTCTATGCTTTAGAATATTTCTGTTTCAGTAATACCCGGATCAGGAAGTGGGAGCCAACTGTGAGACACGGTTGTTTCCCACCCAGGTACAGAGCAGCTTGTAACACCGGGCATGCAACTCTTGGTTTTGCTCAGTTATTTGAGTTATTATCTTTTGCTTAGAGTTTTGAGTAATGAACCCCAAGATGAGATACTCTCTACCCAGAAAGAGTAAAAGAAAGTAAAAGCAGGAGGAAATAATTTACAGGGCTGTTCCTTTATTTTCTGATGTACACTTTCAGAATGAGACTCTCCTCTCAGACCTCCTCCATTCTGCATCTCGGTGACACACAATTGCCACTGGCCTCTGCTTTGCACTGCCATTGGCCATAGCCAGATGTCTGAGCCACAAGCTGGACTCCTGTCACTACTGCCCTGCCGAGTCCCTTTGGATAACAGCTTTTCAGAGTTTGCCAGTCTGTCACACTGTGTCACTGCCCATTTGCAGAACTATGGCGTCCTTTTGGATTGTGTTCAGAAGCATTAGAAAAGGACTCTGCTGCTGCGGCCCTCTTATAAAGCATAGTCCTTGCCAGGAGCTGATGCAGGAAATGATACATTTACTCTATCATCTCACACATTTCCAGCTGCCAGTCAGTGCTAATAGTTTCTCTACAGCTTCTCCAAAACACAGGCAGCAGGGCTAAATTCTGCACCTCTCTCTGTTCATCATGCACCTTGATGATAGGATCGGGAAAGAGAAAAGAAACCTGCCCCCATGCTCACCTCTGCACTTGGTCCCCACCTGCCTCAAGCTCAGTACCAGCCAGGTGGCACTCAGCTTATTCTTCGTGTGTCCTCAGCACAACTGTTTTACACTGGGAGATGTACCTAAATCAAAGATACCAGAGCTGAATGGAGTCCATGGAGCATGCTCATAGGAGAGCTTTCTCCCATGATGCCAGGAAGGTGTTCTGCTGCAAGCTGAAGCTACAAAAGTTAGCAAGAGCCATCCTGCTTCTGAAAAAAGTTAGCTTCTCCTTCTTGACTGGAGAAGTGAAGGAGATGGTGAAATTTTTACAAAGAGAAAGAGAGAGAGGAGGAACTTCAGTGCTCCAGGCGGCAGAGCTAGAGCAGATGGTGTGATCTGCTGGGTGAGAAAGGTAACCGCAATAACAGCAAACCATGAGCCCTGACTACTATCAAATAACTACTGAAGCAGAAGGATCAGTCTAAACCCAAGTGATGTACTGACCAAGGCTGAAGTTTATAGAAGTGATGGTTTGTCAGCGCTTCCATAAAGAGCACGGGCACAGCAACCATCAGGAAAGAAAATAAGTGGTTGTGTAATTGCAATGGGCTACATTTTAAAGGATTTTTGATGTCAGCTTCCAACAACCTGTTTGAAAAAAAAAAAAAAAAAGACCTATTACCTCATCAGCTTGTGTGAAATTAGTCTGGATAATGGCCCTTTATATTAAGGGATGCACAAAACCCCTTGTGAAATACAGAAGCCTTACCCAAAACCACCTGGACACCCAAGTCAGGGAGGAGCAGCAGCAGATGCTTTCCTCTTTAAGACATGAAGGCTCAGAGTACTAGAAATCAAGAATTGCCTGGGCCCCATTTAAATAGTCAAAGTGATTTTTATGGGAATCATGCCCTCTGTTGATGTAAGTGAAACACTTCACTGAAATGCTGCTGATGCTGCTGTTAGCTGAAGCTGTTAGCTGCTTTAGTAAACCATGTTCTTATCTAGGAAAAGCTTGGTTTGGTTTTAAATGGCACAATTCAAGTCATCCCGTAACAAATACCTCCTGACAAGAATGGACCAGGAATGTACTAACCTGAAAAGTTTCTGTGGTCACTACTTGTGAATTTCCCCCCTTAGAATAGTGTGTGAGAAAAGCAGGGCCACGTGTCCACCTCCCTTTGGTGTCCATAGACCTAAGTTAAGGAAAGCAGTGGTTTGAGAATACAAGAGTGGACAAGGCCATGTGCTGCTTTGAGTGTCAGTTGGTCAATTTGCAAGGTTTATGTGTCTGAATTAAAGAATAGAGTGGGAATGAGAAGAATAATAACAAATTATATTTCTATAATAAATTAATACTTCACAAAGTATCTGGATTACCTCATTGTTCCTTCAAACATTTGTCTTTCTAAATCACGCTTCTAACAAATACTTTCACCCAGAAGAAACAGAGGAGGCAATGAAACTGCACTTGTCTTACCAAATGTAATACGCCCTACTTGGCATGCAGAATATGCCAACAGAGAACACCTGTGACTTTCCCCGTAAGTGGTGTTCTTTAAGCAAGGATCTCTAAGCAACCATGTTACCTCCCTTGTGTTTTTCACTTCTCTAACCAGGAGTGTAAGAGTCTGGCTTGCCTGATGTCAGATGTACCATTAAACCACCGTGGCACCCCCTCCAAGGGCTCTTTTTGGCTTTCTGCCCTGTAGCCTTTTCTACTCAGACGCGAGCCTTGTGTTCATTAGAGAGATTTCTTGTGACATGCACTCCAAGCCTTTTTAAAGTCTCACTGCTTAGTGCCAATCTCCACTTTATTGATTTTTTTTGATTCGTATATTCTACTTACTTTCACACCACCATTTTCTGTTTCCTGTTTGTCACACTTGCTGTAGCTGTAAGCCTCCTTTCCCAGGAATCAACCATAGATGTGTTATTTAATATCTTCTGATAAGGATATTTTCTATTTTTACTAAAAAAAAATAAATTATAAAACACTGATTTCAGATCTTAGTGCAGTTTGGGGATTTGAGTTTCAAGCAGACTGGCTGCAGTGTATGTGCACAGACACACATTTCCATGGATAAAGTGTGGCCAGCAGAGCGAGGGGGATGCTTNTCATGAACCTACTGGAGTAAATTGGGGGGTGGGGGGGGCGGGGCGGGGCAGCAGCACAAAAATGATCAGAGGGATGGAGCACCTCTGAAAACAGATTGAAAGAGCTGGGGTTGTTCAGCCTGGAGAAGAGAAGGCTCTGGGGAGACATTATTGCCACCCTTCAATGCTTCAAGAGGGCTAACAGGAGAGATGGAGAGGGACTCTTTATCAGGGAGTGTAGTAATATACCACAAGGGGTAATGGTTTTAGACTGAGAGAGGGCAGATTTAGATTAGATATTAGGAAGAAATTCTTTCCTGTCAGGGTGGTGAGGCACTGGAACAGGTTACCCAGAGAATCTATGGATGTCCCACCCCTGGAAGTGTTCAAGACCAGGCTGGATGGGGCTTTGAGCAACCTGGTCTAGCGGGAGGCGTCCCTGCCCATGGCAGGGGGTTGAAACTCTTTAGGTTCTGTAGGTCTCTTCCAACCCAAAGCACATTATGATTCTGTGTTAAAATCTGTGGAGTTCTGTAGAGACTTGCTATTTCCATCGCAGAAATGAATAGGATATCTGTTATCAGAGTTTAAGACATAAAACTTGGGGAAAAGTGAATGTAGTTCAGACTTACAAACTTTAAAGCCAAGGAGTCTGGCATCTGCCCAGTAACAATACTGGCTGATGCTCAACAGAACAGGAAAAGTCTCATAAGGATCCAAGAAACTTTGGAAACGTTAATTAAATGTTGAAGTTGAGATTTTAAGTCAACGCACTTAGTCTGACCCCTTGTTTGTATTGCTGCCTGTGCCTATCAAGTGACGCAGCTGTCTGTCACGCAGCAACACTGGCTTTCCCAAGCCTCACCATTTCTCCATAGAGAGATAATATCCATCACCTAGTGCCCACAGTATTGACCCTGGAAGGAGGCTAGCAGGGGAGGCTAACACCTTCGCTTTTTCCACTTCTTACCTGCCTTGTACTGGGGTGGCTGGGGCTGCTGCTACCATAGCCTGGGGGTAACTTCTGCTCATCCTGCTCAGACAAGACACACCAGGCATGACTAACATGAAGAGAGGCACCAGGCTCAGACCATATTCTTGCAGATTTACTATAGCCCAAAGGGAAAATGAATACTGATTCGTAACCCTTAGAGACCACAATGCATACATATTTATGCTAGATCACCACATTAGAGGTGAAATACAGGCATAAGTGTACACTACAATGACAGCTTCATTTGGCACATGCAATGAAAACCAAATAGAAAAGGATCTCAATAGGTCACCACTGCAACGAGACACGGCAGTGCCCCATTAGGCACTATTAAGACTATTTCTCTAAAACTATCACCAGTATCACAGCAGCTTTCAGAAGTGGCACAGAACCACAGTATCAGGGGGTTTGCACATAGGAGGCAATACCAAATGCAGTTTCTTGTTTTCTTGCTCAGCTCTCCAAGGATATGTATCTCAATGTAAAAATGGATAAAATAAAGTAATATATTCACCATCACTTGTTATTGCAGGGCTCACTTATATTTGTTTAGGATAGATAATTACAATATATCATGCTATTGTGTTCACCATTAAACATATTGGTAGCCACTGTAGTCACTTCACAAATGCACACACTGCTTTCTTTACAAGAATTTGACATGAGAAGAATATTTAGGAAGAGGGTATGCTAAAGATAAAACAGGCTTCCTTTAAGCCTTTGCCTGAGAAGAACCTGATCAAACATGTTTTCCCACATTCTGTAATAGCCGGTTGATTTCTTTTCACCTCTGAAAAGTAAGATCATCTTTTGGAGTCCAAAGATCTCATAGAATAATTTAACATATCAATTTACCTCATAGAAAATTTAGTTGTCTCATAGATAAGAAGAAAAGCCCCGAGTTCTCTAATTTAACCCTCTGATCAAAGCGGAGGTATTACCAAAATTGTATGAGGTTGTTCACGGCCTCCTCAATCAGGTTCTGTGTATAGGATTGTAAAATTGCCAAAGTTGGAAGGGGTCTTTCAGATCACCTAGTCCAACCACCAATGTAACACTCCTGAAAACCATCACTAAATCGTATCTTTAAGCACTATGTCTACCCATCTTTTAAATTCCACCAGGGATAGTTACTGATTCACTTCCCTGGATAGCCTCTTCCAATGCTTCATTACCCTTTGAGTGTAGACATTTTTCCTAATATCCAATCTAAACCTCCTACAGTGCAACCTGAGGCCATTTCCTCTTGTCCTATCATATGTTACTTGGGAGAAGAAACCAATACCCACCTTGCTAAAACCTTCTTTCAGGTAGTTGTAGAGAGTGATAAGGTCTCCCTTCAGCCTCCTTTTCTCCAGGCTGAACAGTCCAGGCTCCCGTAGCCTTTCCTCATAAAGCTTGTTCTCTAGACCCTTCACCAGCTTCATTGTCCTTCTCTGGACATGCATCAACACCTCAATGTCTTTCTTGTAGTGTCTGAGAAAGAAGACCCCACGGCATCCCTCAACAGCCTGTTTCAGTGTAATGACTGTCATGATGAGGAACTCTTTCAAAATATCTGCTCAGAATTTCCCTTGCTGCAAATTGTGTCCTTTTACCTTTGCATCTTAGAAAAGACTCTGGCTTCATCTCCTCTGTAATGCCCCAGTAGGTACCTGGAAATGGCCTCTTTAGGTTTTTTACCTCCCAACTGAACTTGGTTCTCTCAGTCTCACCCAGCAGAGGTAAATTTGGATGGGGTCACTCGGGCGAAGTGCTGGCTGATGTGGAAGGAAGCACACTTTCGTCCACCTAAACCTGCATTTTCGATTACAACTTCTAATTACTGCTAACTTTCAGGAAATTAAATTTTAAACATCAACTGTTTTCCTCTATAGCCACAATTCCTATTCTGGCCCCATATCAGGATCAGAAAAAAAGGAAAGCATAAGACTTGTGCTTCTTCCAGCTCAGCTAAACCTAGGAAAACCCAGTAAATTTCTCTGGGGACACAGTGACACTATGAGGCTGCTAGGCCAAGGAGATGTGGCTGCAGATGGAAAAACAAGACCCTTCCCCACTCAGATTTTTCAGCACAGCTTGTGCTTTTCCTACACCAGTACTCATCTAGTCCTGCTTTAGAATGCCTCAGTGGGAAAACAGATCAAGAAAAAAACCCAGGAATATAATTTAAGAGCCTTTTGGAGAAAGGACTGCCTTTCTTGGACTTTCCATAGAGCACCATACAGGCTGACAGATCTTAAAAAAGGGGTTCATAAAGACATAGATTATTAGACACATACAAAAAACCACATATGAGAAATACCCTCATCTTGCACTTGGTGTCATCAGTGGCTCAGTACCTGCTTCAAAAGAAATTCCACTAGTTTTCACATTGGGTTATGTACATGGGCCTCTTCCCATGTTTAACTTAGAACAGATGAGAGCTGCTGCTTCTCCTCACCAGCTGTGTGAGCTGCTGCCTCTGTTGTAAGTGCTGCAGGGATCAGATTCCTCCCATTTTTTCAGATGTCTCTACTGTGATTCCTAAAAAAAAAAAAAAATAAATAAAAAAAGACCTACCTGTAGTATTAGTGGTCATATTTTTCAAGAGGAGATAAAAAAGCTGACTGCTTTGGTGAAGTTCTGATCTAAAGCCTTTCTGTTTGCATCCTCTGTGCCCTTTGTTGATCACTCAAGTGGACGAGCACATTGAAAACCAGTGGGTGCAGGGAGCCGTCATCTTCCATTCCCTTTTTGCATGAGGCCAGATTGGTTCTGTGGACCAACACACTCCTGGCAAACATGAGGAACAGCCATGTTCCCCTGTTACACCTACATCAGGGGCTTCCCACACTCACACCCCTGAATAATTGGTTATATTTTAGTTTGTGAAGGAAATAGTCTCTGCAAATGACAATAATACACACCCATGCCCTCTTTGGCTCAAGATGGGAAAATTAAGCACCAGCAGTCTTCTCAAAATGGGCATTAGTTCACGCTGATTACATTTATAGCTCTTCCTTTTACTTAGGCTTCATTAAAAGAACAGGCAACGATCAGTGGTGCCCACTACACAACAGTGTAACACATTCAATGTGGTAGGTAGCCTTTCAAAAATGTTTGCTTCGCAGTGTCACCATCTACTCATGTTTTGTGGTGGAAGTACCCAGTTAAGAAACACAGATATGCCGGTAGGTCAGTATTTTTTCTTAAGGCATGTAGAGATCTTGAGAAAGGGCAAAGCAAGAATTAGGCCAAATTCAAAATGCTGATCTCAGAAATTCACAGAGCTAGATTACTTTGGGATTTGGCCTCAATTTGTGCTTGAGATTAGTCGCTCAACTGTGTTCTGCAACAGCTGAAATTTCTTCTTCTTCTCTGGCTGGCCCTTATTACAGCAATTTGGCCAAACACAGGGATGGATTGCCTGAAAAGGCTATGAAATGTCCATCTGGAGCAAATTGTGGAGGTGCCTTGAGCAGAGATTTGACTACAGACCCCTGATATTCTCCAGCCTGGAGTCTGCTATGGCTCCAGGATCTCCTTCTGGTTCCCCACATTGGACCGGAGCACTTTTTTGGACTTGATTTCCAAGCCATCTTCTGTAGTCTCTCCTGGCACGGAATGAAATGGACATCACTTGTGCTTTTGTGCAATGTCCCATCAGCATGTGCTGATTATACAAATTATATTAAGTCTATTAATTATATGACGCACAAAGGGGCAAAGGTACATCAGCAGCATCTGGAGCTACATCAGCAGCATCTGGAGATGGCAAGGTGCAGTCTCCCTGTTGTCAGGTCTTCAGTTAACAGCCACGAGACAAAACGCATCATTGATGGGCAGGGGTAAGATAACAGGTAGATCTTTTTTTTTAAGTCTGTTGAGTTTGGGAGGGATACACCAGCCATGTACAGAGATGTTATATATAAATCACATGTACTGGAGAAGATTAATTCTGGTCTCCACATTATAGACTTGCAAACTCACAGGTAACACCCTTTATGTAAGAAGAAAGTTGTCACTTTTTGCTCTATGCCTTTTATTCTTGGTTCTAACACATTCAGTAGGCAGGGTGATTACTGTCATTATGATAATAGGCTATTTCAATGTAATCACAAAAGTGTAAATAGAGCATACATTTATAAAGTGCTGAGGAGGAGTCCAAATTAGCTCAGAGCAGTGCAATATTTGAATGGCTTTATTCTGAACACTTAATTTAATACCTGGCATTTTAAGAAGTCATGGGACAATTATATGAGCAGGCTACTGCTGCCCTTCAGTGGGAATTACTGATATAACAGCATGCATCCTTCCAGGAAAGGGTGCCAACACTGCTAAATAGGAAGAGTTCCTGCAAGAGAGATCTATTTTAGGGTCTTGAATTTAAATAAAAAATAAAAAATCAACAAAGCTTGTGATCAGAGTCTATTGCAACAATTGCAAGCAGGTAGAGAGGTAGAGTCCTACCACCAAGAGTTTTTCCCTCTCCCAAGCTTTTCCTGCCAGTGGGTTGCTCAGAGAACCTCATCTATTGAAAACCACAAAGGTACATGGCTCTCTGTTGGTAAGGTAGCAAGGCCTCGGCATTAAACAAACATCTTTGTTTAATCTTTAGTGGTCTCAAGAAGATCCCTCAGCAATGCGAAGTAAGCGTGGCTTTCTTCTCATCTTATCCCCAGTAGTACCATAGATCAGGCACCACAGATTTCCAAAAGACCACAAAAGTCACTTTCAGCAATTAGAAAACAGTTTAGAAAAGTTCTTTTGTCCAGCTCTGTAGCAGAAGCCCCACCACACACCTTAGGGACAGTAACCAGCTCATTCAAAACCCATTGCACTACAAAACTTCTCAAGAAAGAGTTTACAAATCAGACCTTGTACAAAGCACACTGTGCATGAAGACAAGCAGACAGTATGCCTGAGACACCGGAACAGGTACTCCTGCAGTTGATCAATCTGACCTCAAATGAATGTCAAATGACTCTTCCTATGTTCAGCTTCAGCTGGAGCAAATCTTAATGCAGAGCTCAAAGTCAGGGGCAAAAGTGATCTTATGAGAGCTGTTGTTTTATTGAGCCAACCAAGGAGGCCACAGAGGACAGAGCCTGTGTTAGCCTATGGAGGTCTAAGGCAGGGCATTAGCACCGTTAATACCTATTTTGGCAGTACTTGTAACTGAAGTATCAATGCAGAGTGAGAACCAGCTGCTGTCCCATCTTCCCACACTCTCTCCTGATCAACACGCAAACCCATAGCTATCCCAAAGACAATTTGTTTATGGGCAGAAATGCCTCATGCCTTTCTGGTTCTATTACATCCTTGGTTTTGCTTTTGTAAAACACATGGCTAGGTGTGCACCTGAAAAAGCAAAAACTCTAAATCCCTTTGCACAGAAAATTCTCCCCCAGGAAAAAGTGAATGACTAACAATTTCAATTTTGCATGTTAGCACATGCTGCTTTACCTTTATCACTGCAGTATCATGAACCTTGCATAGAACTGAATCTCCTCAGGCAAAAGTCTTTGAGAGGCAAGATACTTTCATCCAGAAAATTGGGGAGTTGGAATTCCTGACTTCTAGAGTATAAGAGTGTGTGCAATTCTGTTTTATATCCACAGGTGTCAGTGAAAGACCAATACTTCTGAGTTTCCTGGAGCAAAAAGTCAGAGAATTGAATGGAGCCACAGGAGTTTAA
Organism: Thinocorus orbignyianus; assembly: GCA_013400375.1. Lineage (NCBI taxonomy): Eukaryota > Metazoa > Chordata > Aves > Ciconiiformes > Thinocoridae > Thinocorus > Thinocorus orbignyianus. The sequence continues at coordinate 5,320 of VXBW01004058.1, read as the reverse complement.
ACTACAGGGCTGTAGGCCCATCACCTGGATAGCATGCAGTTTAAGACAGACTTCAAAAGACACAGCTTCTTGGCAAGCTCAGAAAAGACAATTCCTGTTATGAGGAGGGCTGAACAGTCAGCAGAGCAGTTCCCTTCTGCACCAATCTAAGCCTTTCCTTTGTGCCATGAAACCCTACCTGACTCCTCTTTGTTTCCAGGCCAGACACCTCCAGTTTCCCCAACCTGTGGTTCCTTTCATGTGCTAGATTCCCAATGTGTTCCCTTCCCTCCACTGCCTGCAGCAGGTCCAAGTCCACCTTCTCTGTCGGCACTGGACAACTTTGCCTCATTTGTGTTTTTCCACAGCAACCCTATCAAGCTTCTAGTTCATTAAAAACATACAGAGTGCCTTCTGCAGCCGTTATAATTAAGGTGTCCCACATTCTTACTGCTGCTCTGAGAGCTACTGAAAGAGTGAGGGAAAAGAGAGCTCATGAGAACACGAGAAGCACTTTGTGGGTATTTTATATTCTTCACTCCCATACTGGGTGCGCAGTGTACATTTGTCCCTTTGGGACACCAAGACAAGATGGATATTAAGGACGACTTTTTCTGTCAAAGAGAAGGGGGAGATGCTTGCAGCTGTCCTCAGGGATGTGTGGTCAACTAAACTGCAGCACCCACCTCCACAGGACCTCTGTGTGTGTGATGCTGTGCTATTTGCATCCCTGTGATCTCCATCCAGACAGGGCGCTCCTTTGGAAGGAGATGCAGGATAAAGCATTGCCTCACAGGAACCACCTGGGATAGAGCTGTATCCTGACACACACCTCCTACACAGGAGCTAGAGATGTAAAGCAACTCCTTGCTGCAAGGGATAAAAAGGGAAAACAACCTTTCCTGAGCAGATCACTGGTCCGTATCAGCCTAGCTGTATGTGCAAATGTCTACTGATTTTTCATTCATGAAAAAAATCCCTGTGTCACATACCCTTTCCCAGGGTATGCACGCACTCCTCATCACAGCTTCCCTGCAGAAAATCCTTACTGACAGGGAACACACTGGTGCTAAAACACCCTCCCTCGTCAAAACTCAGCCGCAGATCAAGCTTGGAGGCAGCAATGTGGCTGCTCCAGCCATTTCACATAGCAGCCACCAGCTTCCTCAGCTTCAGCTGAGAGCTCTGCTGAGTGCCACCACCACTGCCAGTCACCGAGGCTGGCACAATCCTGGCCAAGCCATGGCATGGGGAGCACCCTTCCCTTGCTGCTGCTCCCTGGGCTTCTGGATGCAGGATGAGGCTGGGGTAGGGTTGCTTTGTCAGGGGACCTGCTGGGCAGCGTGCTTGTAAGAGAGTATTGAGTGCAGCTCTTTCAGATAGCCAGGAGCTAGGCTTTCTGTGCCTGTAGGTTTGTGTCTCTTCACTGGTTTCATCATTGCAACTCTGGAAATAGTAAATAAGAGGTGTGCGAGCTTCCCCACCTGCCCTACTAGGGTTCTCACTTCTGTGAGATTTTCTTTTCCTCGATTAACTTGTATCAGTCATGATTTTAAAACATCTTAATTCATTAAAATTTGAGAATTAAGATGGAGCTCAGATGGAGTTTACCAGTGAGACTGATGAGGCAATGATTGTTGCAGTTGTGATACTGCTGGCAGGCTAGTGAGGAAAAAACTTGTGTACATGATCATTTCTGAGGTGTGACATTTCATGTTTGCAGAAGACGGGGAAAAGGTGCAATGCTTAGAGAAATGGGAAGAATAGGATCCTGTGGAACAACATTGGAAACGGTTCCCCACGTGAAGGGCATAGTACTTTGAGAGAATTTCGTGCTGGGCAATGGAAGTTAACATACAGTCTTTCTTTCATTTTTTAAATGCTGCTGTAATATATGAATATATAAAAATAATTATACATGAATACATAAAAATACATGAACATATATAAATATTGTACCTTTCTGAAAACCCTTTTTTTTTAAATGAAAAATTAGTGTTTAAACGCTGAAATATGGTAGAAGTTCCCAAACAAAAATGAGTGCTCATGAAATACTTTCATTTTATGTTAAACATAAAGAGATACAGAATTTTTATGCTAATTGCAGTATCTTTCGAACTGCTCAAGAATACTTCGGATGTTACTGGAAGAGCAATCAAACCAAAATTACAGTCTGCAAAGATTTACAATAGTCTGCACTACCTGCCATCTATGAAGCAGTTCTATGCTTTGCAGTTTACAAATGATAGTCTCCAGTTGCCATTCTTTATCATAATCTGTAGAACATTTACACAGTGTTCAAGGCAAAAGACACTTCTGTTTCTGAAGTCACAATTATTCTATTATGTTGTCCCAGTGATTTATTTTTGGGTTTGGTTAATATTTTTTTCTTATTTGGAGGGGGGGAAAAAATCATTAAAGCTAATTCCACTCCTGTTAGTCTTGCAGACTGCCCTTGCCATATGGAAAGGGGTATTTGGTGCTCAGATATTTGTTTAGACAGTGAAACAAGATCCATGTAAGATCAGATGGAGTGGAAGAGGGAAGAACGCAAAGCAAAGCCATTTTACTTCAATTCTGTGTCCAAATCTGCACTCTGCTTCAGAGGTCTATGAGCAGGTATGTGGTGCGTGACCTAAGTAAATGTGGTGTAGGCCGTGGCAGATCCCATCTGCCTCTCTAAGGCTGTTTCTGAGCCCTGCAGCTCTGGTCCTTCACAGCGTTCAAGCTTGCCCTTCCAAAGAGTGGCCACCTGCATGCGGGCATTCAGCCAAGCCTTGGAGCAAGTGTCTCTTCAAGGCTGCCTAGAGGGCAATTGGTTTTTCAGTTATTAACAGCCATTCACTGTGGCTGGCAAGTTGTTTTGTGCACAGCAGCTCTCGATCTCCTAGGCAGCTCTGTTCTAGCCCAGGAAGCCAGGCTGGGACATTGGGACAGGCTGTAGGAATCGCAGGGTTGCTAGGGTGCCATAGCAGGGAGGCTGGCAAAGGGAGCTGAGCCGAGCCCCAGTTTGTGGGAGTGCAGCAGCCAGGTTTTATGTTGGAGGTGTTATTGCAGGAGATCTTATGGCTTCTCATTGGGTTTTCTTTGTTTTGCTCTGCTTTGGTTTGCTTTGCTTTGTTCAGCCATCACTAGTCAGATACAAGGAGATGCTACCTATGACACAGAAGCACAAGACAACCCTCTTATTGGCTAATGCCTGTAAGAAGCAGGTAGGCTATAATGAGCTGTTAAGCTGAGCACTGGCATACCCACTGCACTGGTCAGGCAGGGTGGGCAGGCAGGTACCCAAATCTCTGGGCTGCTAACAGCCCTGTCTCACCTCTTGGCCATCCAAGTCAGGGTTATGCGGCTGCGTCGTACCACAGCTGGGACTGGCAGCCCAGGCAACAAAACCCTGGGGTGAGAGAAGGTTATGGGAGGGTGACAACAAGGCACCATTGCTGGGCTGTGTCTGGGAGAAGTTAAAAAATGTACCAGTGCTTGTGGGGAGCATGGACTGTTGGAAAATACATTCAGTACTGCCTCTGCTACAGGTTGCCCTTCTAGAGGCTGATGCTTGCTGGCATCTGAGCAACTGGGTTTAAACTAAGTATTTAAGAAATTATAACTAACCTATTTTTTTTCATCCTAGCAAACTTCCTCTGCAGCAGCTCTTGAAGAGAAAGCAACCCTAAATTCTTCAGGAGCTGGTAAATACTGTGCAGCCTCACCTGTTGAGAGGATGACTGTGTTGAATTTTTATGTCTTACTTCAGGAGGTTTGCTAAAGGATTTCTGGACTCAGCAGTTAATCAGACTAGATTTCATTTGAGTAAGGGCTGAGTTAGGATTTATGGATTGTTTGTACACAGGAGAAACAAATAGTAGATAATACGTCTTCTACTCTTGGCCTTTGCAACCCATGAGTATAAGCCAACCTCACAACAGGCAAATGTCACCTCTGTATAGACAGGAGGCATGTAAGCAAAATAAGTTGTTTTGTGACAATATGATGTGATTTATTTTGCATTCATGTTTTGGGAAATTGCAAATACATATATATCAGTTGCATTTTGCTTATTATATGTATATGCTTTTGGATACAAAAGAAACTGAGTTCAAGTAACTTTCTGCTGCACCAGTTTCTGGTGCTACTTTTTTCCCAAGTATTTTGATTATTTGAAGGCAGTGGTTTTCTTGATGTATGTCTGTGGGTGTCTGCTGGAAGAAATCATACACAATGAGTTTGCACTGAGTTGCTGCACAGCATACCAATACATATGCTCAGAGGTGATAGCACAGAGGTAAATTTGCTACAGAAGTACTGCCTAGAGGCTTTCTTTAGCAGCCTTCTAGAAATGGAACAGTGATCATTATTACTACTTCCTAAATATACCTAAATTATCTGGCAAATATGTATCAGACAGAGGCTTTTTGTTATTTTTGAGAGAAATGCAAGTGCATTTCAGAGGTCTAAAAGCATAGTACCTCATGGTACCGAAATAACAAAAGGAACAATAAAAGTGACTGTTGTCAGCTTATTAATGGAGGCATTTGTTCACACTAAAAATTCACCCATATGCACATCTGTCTTTTACTGAAAGTGTCCTGTGGCTATTCCTGGTGAGAAGTCCTTTTCCCCTGCCACTATGCCTTAAGTAAACCCAATCTTGCTCAAAATTCTTTAGATAAGGAGCTCTCTAGTGTGATCTATTGATAAAGTGCAGGAAAAACCACTGAGTACTTCCAGCATCCATGGCACTGTTGTTACAAGTATGAAAAGGGTACATTTTTGTCTGAGGGCACATGTTACTGTGGTGTTTTTCTGGCAATTTGTAAGCTGCATACCTCTGTAGTAACAGAGGTTTAAAGGTATGTTTCTCTTGCTTCAGAAATATCAAAATACAGCCTACACTCTGTAACTTGGGCTGGATTTCCCAGTTTGACAGCCAGGTGTGCCACGCATGCAGACAACGCATCTGGCCCTGCCCAAGGAGTGATGCTGTACACCAGGATGAAGGTACACAGCAGGGCCACTGCTCAGGACAGGACAGCGCAACCCCTGGAGGCTGTTTCAGCAGGGACTCCTCTCCCACTATTGCCAGGTCCACCACACTGCTTCAGCCACCATTTTCTGGTGGGTGACCACTTTTTTCAACTATGTCACGCCCTCTTTTCTTTCATACTGCCCTGTGACTGCCTACAGTATGAGCCACCCCACCAGTGTACCCAGAAGCAGGTTGAGAAGGGAAGCCCCCCATGCTGCTACAGGAGGCATCATACCCTGTGCACTTTCCTGGGGCACCAGTCCTCCTACCCAAGGGGAAAAGGGTTGGTGGATTTTTAAGCCAAATGACAGT
>VXBW01004057.1:1411549-1533635 GCA_013400375.1 Thinocorus orbignyianus | reverse complement strand
ATTCTATGATCATCGGGGTTGGGGCAGGAATAAAAAAGGCAGTTATTCTTTAACCCATCTCTTCCTTGCTTTTCTTTTGTAAAAATTTAAGGACCTGGGTAGGTTCTTGTGACAGACAACTAAAATTTGTTGCAGTAATCAGATGTTTATTGTGTAGGATTTGGGATTTTTATCCTGAAATCTGGAGTACAACTTAATTTCAAGACAGCTTATGTCTACATGTAAATCTAATTATTCAAAATAGCTTTCAGAAAAGGACCAAAAGTAACAAAGAATGAATGCGGGCAGCCTGATTTATTTCCGTTCAGAAGGCACCCAACACACTTATTAATCTTACTGCAATAGTTTAGGTCTCAGTGCTCTCATCAGTGATTTGTGTTGTTATCTGCTGTGTTAGAAAATCAGGGATTCAGAACTATCTACTTGTTAGTGGTTGCTGTGGAGTAACAGGTATTTCTTACCATTTGGACTAGACTATGACTTTTCCAAAGTAGATAAATTTGATTGCACACTGCTTTCCTTCTCCCCAGTGCATTATTACCGGTCCTCTGTTGCACTTCTTCAGGGGAGAAGGATTCATCAAATAAACTAGTTTTCATCCCTGTCCGCATGTTACTGTGTTCTAATGCTCTTATTTTTCTCTTAAGTTTTATCCATCCTTTGTCTGGTACATGTGGGGCTTTGGGAACGAGCTCAGGAAAAGAAAAAAAAAAGGATTCTCTGAAGACTTTTCAGTCTTCCCTGGTTATAATGAAAAGCAGATCTTCATGCAGAGGTTGTAAGTAGACACGTAAAAGGGATAACGATTTGGCAGATAGGTGCCTTGTTAGGTTTTCTTGTGCTTAAGCTTTTTTTAACTTATGCTATTTAAGTAAAAGGCACACCCAATCCCATGGCAACTCACTATACACATATGTGCAGACATACACAGCTGCCGTTACCAAGGCACAGGAAAACACATTCTGTTGCTATGGTGACAGCAAACATATGCTTTTTATATGTGGGTATATATGTATATATGTACATGTACATATTTGTTTCTGTGTACACATTTGCTCTGGCTTTAGGCCTAAATTCAACAAGACAGTACAATGTGTACTCAAGACCATAGAGTTAAACTGAATGTGATGAAAGTTAAGCACATGCTTAAACTTGCTCTTTGATAGGAACCTTATTATCCTAGTAAATCTGGGAGATCAAGGACAATCAGAAAGCCAGGAGCAATCAGATCTTCTAGGGCAAATTAGTATAAATTGTCACCCTCCATCACAGCTTCCCAGGCATCACTATTGCTGTGTGCACATGGGCCAAATCCTCCACTCTTAGAGCCGAGTAGTTTTGCTGTGTCCTTCTTCAAGGAGTCTCACATGTCAGTGGGGTTTCCCTTGGCTTTCTCTGAGTTAGACACCACAGACAGTGCAAATACTTTTGAATTTTGCCAACAATCCAAAATACTGGTCAAATTTAGTTTTCATCCACATAAACACTGCCCTTCATCACCCATAAACCCCAAAACTTTTATCAAATAACTAAGCCAGTTTGTTGTTGGCAGCCATCACATTTGCCTATATGAGACCAAGGTTTTCCAGGTGGAGTAAGCGAACATAAGAAATAGATTTCACAACCAAAGATGCCGTTAGCTGTCCATCTACTTCCCATCTTACCCCCAGGCTGTTGCCTGTACTACACTCCCGTGCAAGGCTGGTCTCGTGCTGCAGCAAGAACCTCATTCTCTCTGGAGGACATCTGCTCCCTGTGACCCCACACAGATATAATGGCAACTGTAAAGCACAGAGCGCAGCAATTACCCACGCGAGTGTCAGAAGCCCTGTCCGCAGATTTATTTACTCTCTCCACTTTTAATTTTTACCTTGTTCTGCATCTTATAAAGGTCCCTGTCATGCTGCCAGGCTTTCAGCGCCTGTTATTTATTTTATTTACTGTTGAAAAATGCAAAGATGTGTATATCCATAAATAGCTAATGCAAGAAATATTGCTTCTCTGACATAAATCTGATTCTTTCATGGCTCTTGCATCAAATGAATGGTCCAATGGGCCAGGCAGCTCCATCCAAGTCTCCCAGGACCTGGTGACATTAAAATAAAACTTAGCTTTCAGGGTTAGGGGTGGGGGAAGAGAGGAGGGGTAACAGAATGAGTTATGAAAATACAAATTAAACTACACTACTATTGATTTACAACAGCCTGGGCCACATTAGACAGCTGATATGTCTGTGCTGAGACCTTGTCTTGTTACTTTTACATTTATGTAAACTTATTTCAGTTAAAAAGAGAGCGAGAAAGGAAAAATCAATTGAAACAGAGGACGGAGATTTAATTTAGCTGGGGGGAAATCAGATCAAGGAAGGAAAATGATGGAGATAAAAGTAACCTCTGTCCCAACACAGAGAAAGAGGAGCTGGCTGGCTGATGTTCATTAGAATTAATTAACAGCTTTCTGCTCCTCTGGGGCCCAGGGGGCTGAGGAGGGTGGGATTTTCTGCTGGTTTAAGAATGAATTAGAAACAGACCAAAGGAAAAGAGACTCAGAGATTCCCACTCTTTTCTTTTTAAGAAGACAGTGGGTTGGAAGATCTGGTTTCAGATGAGCAGAAGTGACTTGGTTTAATCACAGCCCTTCCTCGCCACAGCTGTGTTGGAAAAGAGCAGTGACTGAGGAGTTATTGTAGTTTACAGATAAGAGACCAGAAAATGTCACGAAATGTAACGGCAATGGTAAAGTCTTGACTAATAGAACTCTTGCAGGCCTGGATGAATCTGCAGCCAGACAAAGGAACATGGATTTGGGCCAGTGTACCTGAAAAAATAAAAAATGAGGTTTATGGGAACCATGCTACGTATGAAATTGTGTCTTTGCCTATGGCTCCCTAAAAATCATGATATCTGCTGACTGATTTGAACCAGATATGTGAATACTCTGAACAACATTAAGTTCCCAGAAGGAAACAGGCCAGGCAAGCAGAAAAGCATCTGTATTTATGTTCAGGCTGATACTAGGACTGAACCCACATTCCTTATTAGACACCAGAGAATCAACATAAGACAGAGCTATTATTAGCATCCAAGCAACAGGAAAAGCTGCAATCCAGACCCTTAAATCCAGGATAATCCAAACACCAGACACAAAATAGCAGGAAAAAAGTTTCATAAACTCATGCAGTTGGGTTTTATTTTTTTCCTCATCTACCACCAAGAAGTCCTGCCAGGAATCCTGATTGTGCTGGCCCTGAAAATACTGTGCCTGCACTCACCGTGTGCTGGAGGAGGAAAAGCAGCCAGTCTGAGAGGTAACCAACAGACCCGCTTCCAGGAATGTAGTAGGCAGCTGAGCATGGAAGGACATGAACTTTGTTTGTTTGTTTTGGACTGAAAAGGAAGGTTCGTTTCAGGCTTCATCAGGATTTTTTGAGGGATGGAAAAAATCAGCCTTTACCAAATGCAGGGGGAAAAGTGACTTTTCAAAACCTGGAGAGGATCAGGGCTCAAATAAACAAACAAACAAGGAGTCACTGAAATTAAACCATGCACATGAACTCGACAGATTCCCTGTTCAGAAAACGGTGCCCAAGAACAAATAGTTCTTTGACTGTTGAAATATTACAGGATATTGGCAACCTAAAGAAATGAAAATAACCCCTTGAATAAAGACATTCTACATAGCCTGAGCTGTCATGCTCCTGCCCTGTGGTCAGGATGTGAGGACTATCAAGGTGGTGATGATGGAATGATTTACACGAAGTTCCATTTTCAAAGAATGCCATGGCTGGCTGGGATCAGCTTTACAGAGGCATTGGCCACTGAAGAATGTTCCCTTGTGACCTTTGTTCACTACATAAAAGCAGAGTGTGGGCCTCTGAAATCCGCATTTATTGCCTCCTCCATCAGTTTAGAGAGTGGTTAAATAGGAACAGGATACGTGCACTGTTTAAACTGGCATTCAAGAAAAAAGCCAAAAAAAGCAGGTGAAGCAAAAGGAATGGGGACAGATAAAGTAGAAGATCATGTTGGGGCTTCTGTCTCTACCTAGATCTTTCCCTCTACCTGCTGTAACCTCAAGCCTGCAGAATTGCCCTTCCCAGGTAGGCAGGTTGATGATAATGGTTTGGGAAGATATGATGTTGTTGGGGAAAAAAGGCCTCTTTATTAGGATCATTTGCCCAATGGAACAGCACACATGAGAAATACCTTAGCTGGACTCTGCCTTCAGAAGCAGGAAAAGGAGGGGGGAAGAGCAAGAAGCCTCTTGGACTGAACTTTGACAATCTGAAAATTGGCCAGGCATTTTGACTATCAAGCTACCCCAAAACACACAAGCAGAATGCAGCATGAACATAGAGCAAGATCTGAATTTGATGGGTCAATCTCTCTTCAGTGATTCTATCACACTAAATTCAATCTTTAGTTCAGAGAGGTGGCACAGAGCTGAAAATTGAAGCTCAGCTATAGAAATTGAGTCTCAGGAAAGCAAGAAAGCAGCCAGGCACAGAGGAGAAAAGAAAATAATTTCTAAAATATCTTTCCTTTGATTTCTCTAGCTAAAGCCAGTGTTTGCCAAGAGATAATCCATGCATAGCTTTCCCTCCTGTGCTTAGGAAAGTAATCCACTGGGGACCAGATTTGAAACCCCAGCACCCAGCAGCCAAGTATGAACTATATTGCTTAACAATTTCTTTTGTGACTAACACTGCCAGCTGTTCTGGTAAAAGGGGGAGTCCTTCCCTCCTTGAGGGAAAGGAAACTGACTGTGCCATGGTTTGCACACACAAATCATCTTGAGGGCAACAGTTAGAGCATGGTGTTTTAGTACTACCAAGATGTCTGCCTAGCAGGATTAGATGCTTAATTGTCAGTAGAGGTGAAAAGGAGATGGAGAGAAGATAAATTGCTCTCACACACCATGTGTTGTACAGAAAACTCAGCCAAATTGTAGAGTTCTACAGAGGGCCTTTAATTTCCAGGGCTACCACTTACTTTGGAGCTGCTGTCTTTCTCCGAGACCCAAAGCCATGACTCCCTTTGGTTTGTGGAACCAGTTCAGACCTCAGTATAAGGAGTTCTGCTTTGTCCTAAGCATAAGAGTTCAGTCATAAACTTTCCTGCACTCAAAACTATTCAGATAAGAAAAATTCTGAATTCCGAGCCTGGGAAACTTCTTGCAGGTGTGGTAGAGATTATCAGGAGTAGTTACACCAGTATCTATGCATTGTATTTTAAAATATCTTGCTTGAAGCATTTTGTAAAGAACAGATATTACAATAATAAGCAACAATTTAGGAATGATCATCAAAGTGGAAAACCAGCACAGATAAAAACTAAAGAGCCAAAGGACATCATTAGAAGGAGGGGGAGACTTCCCTTTAGAATGCAACCATGATACAGAAAATGCTTATTCATAGCTAACTTTCACCTGATCCCTCTCCCCTTCAAGGGAAATGTGCATTAGAATTTAAGATTACAGTTTCTATGCTAGAATTCAAAAAGCAAACACAGCCATAAGCTTCTGGTTGCTTTGAGATCTCGTTTGCCCTAGTTCTCTCCTCTTAGATCTTATACATGTTTAACAGGTTGTAAAGGAAAACACAGCTACTTCCACTGCACTAGGGGTCAAAAATGGATTGTGCTCTCATTTAAGTGAAAGATCACTCAGGATTTTCATTGACTTGGGGCTGTAGTTAAATTACTACCAGCCATGGTTTTACTGAGTATGACCACATAGTCCAATAGCAGTGACACAAGAAGAGAAGCAGGATATCCACAATTTAACATGCTTCTTAGGTTACTGTGACTGTGCAGATTCTTACAACAATCAAGGGTTTTCATTAAAACATTTTTTTTTTCTCTCTTGAGAGCACATTCAGGTTCACTGGGGAGAAAAATGTTAAAGATGTATCTACGTTTTCCTTCAAAGTCCAGGCATGTTCCTAAAAAATAATTGGAGTCCTGAAAGAGAAGATTTTAATTTTCAGCTGGAAAGTACTGGCTATTGACTGCCAAAATTTCAGCTAAATATGAAATAGGAAAAAGCAATTAAAGTGTCTTTGCAGGAAAATCAGCATCTTACTATTAAAAAAAATACATCTTCCTGACAAAAAAAAATAGAGAATGTTTTGTTTTCCTCTGTGATGAATTCTTTTCCTCTTCCTTTGGGTTATCTTTACAAAGTCCCTGGTTCAAGCTATATTCCTTTTCTCCTCTTCCTCAACTGCTCCAGAGCATCCTTTCCCAAAGCTGTTGTTTCCCTGGAAAAGCTCACCCCTGCAAGTTTAACTCCTGCCCCTCGATACAGTACAAACCTGGCAAAGCCCCAGACACTGCTGATCTGGAGCAATGCTCCCACCAGCACTGAAGGCTTCCTAAGGCAGTTTTTACATCAGTTTCTACGTGAAAGGTGTCCTACGCTATGCTATTCATGGAGTTCAAGGACAAAAGAAATCATATCTTCTTGTCAAGCTTCTGATGTCAGGCGACTCTTAAACTTCATCCAGTTAAGCTGAGCTGAATGTGCAAACTGCTGCCTGGATGATGCAAAACTTCTGATAGAGCACCCAGTCTTGTTTCAAAGACCATGGAAGATGGCACATCTGTGACACTAAATTATCCCACTGCTTAATTATTATTCCTGTTTAAAAGTTTGCATCTTGTGTTCAAATAGAACAAATGTCAACCCCCCAAAAAAATTCATTCTCATATTTTCTCCAGAATCACAGGGACTTAAATCCAGTAGTCATCTGCCGTGCTAGACTTTCTTTTGGTCCTAATAGAATTTAAAATTCCGAAGTTCTGCCAGCTGTGGATTTTTTTTCCTGCCATCTTTTCATTCTCACATCAATTCTCCACAGTGCTTGATGTGACGATGGCTGTCCAGACCTTTGATTTTCCACATGTAACACATCAAGTGCATATATAATATATGTGTCTGTTATACATGTTTAGTTTCTAGCAGCTGGTGCTGGATCAAGATGCCAGTTAAACCAAGATGTCCTTGGCCTAGGCTGTTGAGTGGTGACTCTATTTGCATCTACTGAATTGGATCTGGTACTTCTGGGGATTACACTGGTTATTTAGTAAATGCTGTAGAGAATTTCAAAGTCATTGGCAAAACCTCTTGTGGAAGTAAGCAGAACTGATGTCTTACGAGCCAGCAAAGGCACTTCTGAGCACAGTGAGGACTGGGTCCCCTCCACTCATTCAAATGGCTGAGCACATATCTGCCTTTAACGGCTTGATGTGGGAGACAGACGGGCTGGCAGGCAGAGCCGGACCCGTCACGTGGCGCCAGAAGAAGGCTGACCAACAAGCCACAGGTTCCCCAATGCCACATTGTCAAAAGCAATGTTCCCATTTAGTCACTCGCACTCAGTGTCTTTCAAGCCTCATTGAACTCCAACAGGGGTAAAAAAAAAAAGTCTTTGTGAGGAATGCTATCTTCATCCCCAGGACAGAGGCATTTAGAGGATGTCATTGCCATCACTCTGACATGAGGTAAGGCTGAAATAACGGCTGTCAATCCCATGATGAGAACAGGATGGAGGAGCGCTGTTAACAACAGGTGGCCCTCAACACTTCCCAAACTCCCCTCCAAAATAAGGCCACTGGATTGTCTCTACATCTTGTGCTGGCTGTGCATCTCACTGGGAGTGACGGATTCCTTGGCGTTAAGGGCTGTCCGGAGCAGCGAGGGGTACAGCAGCCGCCAGCACCCCAGCCGAGGGTGACAGCTGTAGAGGCATCATTACTTCCCACCTCCCACTGCTCCATGCACGCTACTGCTCCTAGCTACAACCGGCATTTTATCTTGGTTTGGTTTATATGTGACATAATTTCACCATAAAGGAAGGCTGATTGTAAATCCAGATGGAAATGGAAGAGTTTGCATGAAATGCACTTTAATTAATTAGCTAAATGTTTGCAAAGTGCTTTGAAGATGTAAAACACCATACAAGTGTTAAACGGTAATAATAATAATAATAAAATAACAATAATTAATTTCCCCATGAAGCATGTGTACAGCACGTGCCCAGAATATTCCTATCTGAGATAATTAAAAAAAAATAATAATCCCACTTTACCTTTGACATTTTATTGAGGGCTGAGCACTGCAATAAAATAAATTAATTCATTTATTCATCCATGGAGAGTTGATTTTGGATCTAGTTTAAAATGAAAATAATGGTCACAGTGCCCATTAGTCAGTGCGACAGAACAAAAGTATAACTTAGTGCAGTGAAGCAAGACAGGGCTCTTTAACGATGAGGCATCTGATACAGGGACTGATTACCATTGCCTTTGGGTTATCTTTTGCCATAAAACCAGTACAGCCCAGCAATAGGGTGGCCAGCAGTGGCTCAAAGTCTGGTTGTTGTTCCGAGTATTAACTATAGAGGAGGCAGGTGAAAAGCTGGGCTTTATGCTTTTACATATTGCTCCTGGCTGGAGTCTGGAAAATGCTACTCCTTTCCCTTGGAAGAAGTGTTTGTTTTGGTGCTTGCATTCCCTCAGATTTGCTTTCTGCAAACATTTAGACAGATCTCTCTATGCAAGAAGTTAATGAGAAGAAAAAGGCATTGCAAAAGCTAATGCAAATATGCCTTTGCCAGAGGATTTGCTGTGGAAGTATTTCAAGGATGCCTTGAAGGCTCTGTGGGGCTTCAGAATAAACCTTTGGCCAACCCTCTTTGGGCTGTATCACCAGGATTGCATTTGCTAAAGGAAACTGGGCTAGATCGTCCTCACTTTGAAAGAAGGAGCTGACAGTACAGTGTTCTTCCTTCAGCTTTGTGACAAACTTTCACCTGAAATCTCTCAGACTTGCTAACTCACCCGTGACATCCCACAAAGTACATCTGCTTGTGCAGGTCATGACAGAGACTCGAGGGTAGGACAGAGAAGCTCTGTGGATGGTCCAATTTTGCCTTGTGTTTTTCGTGCTTTATGCAAGTGCATAGATGAATGGTGAAAGTTTGTGTCATTAATCAGTAGGTTATACCCAGAGCATTAGGGATTTTAAAGCTGAGGAGATAATGTGACAACTGGAAAAAAAAAAGATGTAAATTAGTGGAAAACTGACTTCTCCCCTTGGTGTTAATTCACTCCCATAGCAAGGGTACACTTTCAGAGTGCAATCAAATACATTAAGAGGTTTTGATGGATATGGAGAGACAAGAAAGCACCATTTATCACTTGGAAAAGCTTCAGAAGGCACAAGAAAGGCCCCTTTATGGTGGTATTACTGCAGGAGGTGTCATCTGCCAGAGAGCCTTGTTATGGCTCTCCCTCCCCAGACTGGGGACATGCAGATTTCAAGCAAGGCATTAAACTTCTCTCCAGAGCCTGGGTTCAGGAGTTTACTTTTAATCTATGTTAGAAATATAAATTGAAGACCAAAAGTAGGAGGGCTGGGCTGGTTTCCACAGAAGGACTCTGCCACTGAAATAAAAAACAAAGCACATAGGTGCTTTTTAACCTGCCTCAGATTCACCTATCTCAGCAGGATTTTATGACAAAAAACATCTGTTTTGCTCCAAGTACTGTTATGTATAGTATAGTGTCATATAACAAGAGGTACTAAAATGAGACACTTTAAGAAAACCAAGCCTGGACTTTGCGTCCGTGTTCACAAGCAAGTGGAGTCATAGCAAATAGCTCTAGATGTGTCTATAATCCTGTCACCAAAGCAGAGGAGATATGCATTCTCCACCAGAAGTAACAAGAAGCATTCGAAAGGATTTCTGAGGCCAGTCATTTTCCCTAAAGCAAATCCTTAGCTATTTGCAAAAAACTGGAAGAATATCTGAGAATCATCAGTGTGAATTTTCTTGAAGAGAATGCCTGGAGTAAGAAGAAAGAGCTGGCTGTTTTGAACATGCAAAATATAAGTAAACTTTACCCTAATTCTGAATTCATCCTGCTTTTAGAGAGAAGCAATGTGGAATTTGAAGTCTCCACAAAACCCCGACAGCACTGACTGAATAAAAAGGATAGGAATAACCTGCTAAATTTGACCATTATTTTATTGAAAAATTCCTACCTAAGGACTAAAGGATTTGGCCCTTGGAAATCCAACTTGTATTTGCAGAGCTGTTTTCTGACCTTTTCTGTAAGCCAATGTAGTCACTAGCAGTAAGATCAAAGGCCTGATGAATGTCTGATGTGAAAAGAAAAGAAAAGGCTCCAGGCTCCTTCCCTTAGAGACTGATGAACACTCATTTCCAGTTAATTTAATAGGATGTATGCTGAAAAAGGCACTCCTGTATACAGTACATTGAACACAATCTCTTATATTTTCTCTGCCTAAGTGGCCAGTCTGTTCTAGTGAGTCTCTTTGTTAGCAGATACCAAGTATTACATTTGTCAGACGAATGTACCTCTTCAGGGGCTCAGTTTGCGAGGCACTGGATGCACTACACTGCAGACATCAGATGTCAACCACACACTGACAGTTCAGGGAAGATACAGAAACTCAGAGACCCGGCTGGTTTGAAACGAGAGGACTCAAATCTTCAGTGGTAAATCAGCGAAGTTTCATTGATTTTGGTGTAGCAGGAGAGGTTGTGGTTCCTGATGTCCTGGCTGCTGGCTCAGACTGGTCAACAGTAGAACAATTAAAGCAACGGCAAAAAGAAGGAGCACTTTTTAAGGCAGCAACACCAACATCAGATTTAAAGTCGACAAGTGAAGCTTGATGACAAATTTCTGATGTGAGCAATTGTTTGGGTTTTTTTCACTGAGAAGCAGGTTTTGACATAAAAACCTGGAAGGAGCAGCAGAAAGCCCAGAGAGAAGCAGACCTACGGTACTGCTCAGTGAGACCAGCTCTCCTTGTGTGCTTCTCAGTGGCAACTCCTGCAGGTTTCACGGGGGAGAGGAAGACACAAAGTAATTCTTCTGTGTGAGCTCACTGATAGTTCCTAGCCCAAAGCCTTCCACGTAAAAGCAAAACTCAGTTAAATAATTTGGAGAAAGACAACATCTTCAAAGAGATATTTTTCTCTGGTTCCTACTCGCAAAATAGTAATCCATCAGTACATATAATGACTTTGGGAGGGACATAATGAAAGGAAAGGGGGACAAAAGTTGACATTATTTAATGAAATCCATTTAGTGAAGCTAAGCATGTCATCTAGCACTTCGTTTTGTGTGTCTCAAGTAAGTATAAGAAAATTGTATTTGCAATAAGCAACATCCGATGCTGGAGCGCAGGTACATGTGACCAGCTGCTTCAGGGTTTTCTCCACCGGGACATTATTATGATCTAACCCTTTCAGCTGTTGAATTGTTGTGTTTCACAGGATGGTGAGGAGGGCACAGTGAAGGGAGGAGGTGCTTGGAAAGGAACTGGGCACTTCAACTGCATTTTACTGCAGTCAGTAATTATGAAGTTGAGCATTTTATATACTCTCTACTCTTTGTAACAGCATAATTTCTTAGGCGGGAGATAAAGAGTCAGACAAGAATGGGAGTCCAGCTTTCAGGCATCTGTGCTGCTGCTTCTCTTCTTAAAACCCTGTGCTGAGCTCAGGTTTGGGTGGGTGTCTCCTCTAGATCTACTGAGGAGTGTCAGGGCCACAGAGATGAATGTTCTCTGTTATGGAGCTAAACAAAGCCCAGAAGAGCATTGCTAATCTTTGTCAACGTAGCTGGGACAGCCAGGGCTGTAAAATGGTTCAGTGCTCGTCTGCACTTTTGAAACCTTCCAGAGGAGACAGAGTAATGCCAGAAAGCCTCTGCGTTTACGTCTGCAGAGGATCTGAGAGGAGACAGGCTCTTGAAAATTCAGTTTACCAGGGGAAACCACAGCAGCTCTACCTGTGCTAGTGAAGTGCTTCGCTTTCAAAAGTAGCATAGGATTCACACTTGCTTTGCCCTGAGACTCAGACATTCCCATACTGTAGCAAATGCATGTGAGATGCTACCAGGCTGGTCTCTGAAGGCTGGAACAACTCCAAGGAAACCACAGGCTACATCTGCTGTAGCAGATCTTAATTCCATGAGGATGAACTAAAAGTTTGCCATCATTAGCCTCTGCAAATCAGGACTGCAGAGGCTGCTCTGCAGACGTCCCTGTCTGTCTTGCTCACTGCTATCACATCACTGTTTTCTTATCCTCCATGCTGTTTTTTCTTGATTTAGCCTGCAGTCCTAAACACTTTCAGGACACCTTTATACCGTCTTTGGTTAGGGGCAGCATACAGGTCTCTATTGCTTTTAAGAAGCCATGCGACAGCCCATCTGTGCCTTAGACACACAGTCTGCTGTGACCCACTGATATAAACCTTAGGCCTTCAACCAGAAAAATAGAGGTGTCAGCAGGAAAATGAACTAACTCAGGAGCTTCAGTCCTTCCTGCCCCTAAATCCCATTACTAGTCTCAGTGGTAATAAATCAGTGTTTAAAACACTACCTTTTCATCATCCGCTAGACTAAACATCCGCTACTCATTTATTTCCCTTCTGCAGTATTATTGTCTTCACAAGCCTGAATGAATTCATTTCTTTGAATTGGGTTGGGTATCATGAGGGGGCTAAATATTTCCAGCAGATAAGAGCATGAACTGAATGGTGTATGTGTGCGTGAAATAAATTTCCATCCAGAGAAGGGAGAAGTGACAATTCAATACAGAGCAGCCAGTGCAGACCTGGAGTGACACTAAAACCACAAAATCACACATAGGTGCAACATGGGAACAGGTTGCTCAGAGAAGCTGTGGCTATCGCATCGTTGGAAGTGTTCAAAATCAAGTTGGATTTGGCTCCAAGCAGTGTGATCTAGTAAAAGCTATCCCTGTCCACAGCAGGAAGAGTGGACTAGATGGCCTTTGATGGTCCCTTCCTACCCAGACCATCCTATGATTCCTCTTAGCTAAGTAGAGAAGTCTCACTATTTTCATTTTACAGGTTATATGGAAATCCAGGATGCAAGTAAAATTGTTTGTTTTATATCTCTCAACAGACAAATTACATAATCCTTAAAAAAAACCAGGAATTCTGGATGTCACTCTTGCTTTCTCCTTTCTCAATCACCTTATCTGAATGTATAAGAAAACAAATTCTACAATAAAGTAAGCTTCAATCATAAGTCACTGAAGTTGAGGTGGCAATAGATCCCTCAGTTCTGCCTTTCCAACATGAATTAAACCCCCAAAAGACAAGGGAAGTTTAATTTCTTTTCAATAAAATGCCATTATTGTGTCTGACAATGATGGGTTTTGTGTATACAGACACACATGTGCGTGCACATGCATATAAAGTTGATCCATAATAACAGGTTTTCTGGCTTGGTCTCAAAACTGACATAAATCAGAAGACCAGGAGCTTCTGCTCTGCTAGTTTATGGACTATGAATAAGATTGCACTTATCCTGATGATCCTTCATCATTTATAACCATATGATAGACTGTTCCTCAGAAAGAAAGGACATATCCATACAAGGAAATCTGTCAAAAGGACCCAATGTGTCACTCTGAACATGCCCATGACCCAACCAACGCCTATTTGTCTCCCTTCCTCCTTTAATTTAATCTTTTTTTTCCTCTTTTCTGATTTCTTCCCCTTTTTGCCTGCTCACTGACTGGAAATTGCACTGATAGGAAGGCAGAGATACCAGGTGCTCTGTAACTCTCTCCATTTATTTCTCTTAGGTCCTGAATCAGTCAGGTGCTTATGTGCATGCTTAACAATAAGCAGCTGCTTAAATCCATCCTTATTCAGTGAAAAATTTAAAACTCATTGTAAGCCCCACTGATACCAAGCAGAGTTAAACACAGTTAATGTCATGCTTAAAATTCAGCCCAGATAAGTATTGCTTTGCCAAATCTTTATATGGCACTGGATAGCAATGCAGACCGAAATGACCTCCAAAAAGCTGCTTATTACAGCTGTTCATAGTAGGTTGGGGCAAATAATTCAGATGCAGTTAAGGAAAAGTACCTGACTTCAGATCTCTGCCACTCACAAGCAGAAGTTCAAGGAAGCTGGGAGGAGAAGGCTGAGTTGGCTCCCAGAGAGAAAAATAATCACAAAATCTCTGACGAATAAATGCACAAAGATGCTGCTTTTAAAGTTTTCAGGAGAGCAATTGCTGTAAAATGTAGACAACTTCCATATATTTAATTTCACCTGCCTAAAAGCTGAATTTACATGTTACAAAATGTGAAGGTAGCCTAGGGATGCTGTTTTGTAGCTGCCTGTCTACAGTTTGCAACACTTGATAGTCATCATCTAGTAAAACGATTTTGAGTGGAAACCATTCAGTACCCCAGTTACCACCCTGACTTGCCATAACCAACCGAGATAACTCATCACTAACACAAACAGTTCATTTCAATGGCAGAAACCTCCTGGAGGATGGATAGTAGGCTGGCTATGAAAGGCCCTATGCCAGAATACAGGGAGGGAAGACTCCAAAACTGCCTGTGTATCCTTAAGAATATGAAATAACTAAAACTGCCTGTTTCTGACCTGAAGAAAAATTGTCTGTGGTATTTGTAAGGGCCATCTGTTCTCTAGAACTTTTTTGGCCATTGCACAAATCGGGTGGCAATGTTTAATGGGAGGTGTCTAACAGGTAGATGAAGAGAGCAAGCTGAATGGCTCCATCTCTAGCTATTAAAATTAGCTTTGGTTGGGTTGCCTGGCTGAACTACCAATGGTATGGCTATTAGAGAGCTCAGATGTTCATCTACAGATAGGTTTAAGGCTCTTCATCAATGTTCAGCACTCTGTGGCTCTTTCTAGCCTGCCATAAACTCTGTCTGATCTTTGGATCTGCCTGGAGCTTTGTGCAAGGTCAAGTAACACACCCAGAATGGGAGGTGTGTGAGAACCACAGAAAAGCAATAGATTTGGTGATGGGAAACATTTCAGCCTATATGGTCTCTTCTGTTATATGCAGCCTCTAGTCCCCATATCACTGAAAACACTAGGAAGTCCTTTCAAAGCACATGAAGTCTCTCAGGTCAGTTACTATGTGGTGGCAACAAGACCCCAGTGCTTGGTGTACTATCTGCAGATGGCACCCCTCAGTGTCCCACTTCTTTTAAGGCATAAGACTTCTTTAAGAGCAGAAAAAACTCCCACAGAGCACGATTCATCTGCCTAGCAATACACTCACCATGGGCTCACCAGAAATGATTTTACTTTGCCACTACATGCCCTGTTCAAAATATCTGCCGAGATATTTATGTTTGGCTCTTCCTACGTGTGAAATCTCTCCTCAGCCAGGGACCCATGAAACAGCTTTCCTACAAGGCACCGATGGAGCTCTGAACTGGTAAAGCAAGCAGTAATGTAGGAGGTATGACCTTCACAGGAGGTAAATCACGACAACAGAGCTTGCAAAGAGCTACAGACATCACCATGCTCACCCAAAGCTTGCCAAAGAGCTTGTTAGTTTGAGTCCCCTCCATCGCCTCTGTACACATGCACAGTTGCTCACACACACAAAGCCAATGAACGACTACATGGAAATAAATACACACATGCTAAGCCCAACCAAATTACACTCCTTCTGCCAGCTGGAAAAGGAGGGTTGGAGCATTTCTTGTTTTCCCTATTTATTACCCGCACAGCAAACACTGGGATATCAAATAAGAACCTTGTTAGAAAAGGAGGATAAGTATAAGGAAGACAAAAATACCTGAAACAAACTCAGCTGCTTTGCCCAGGAAGAGCTGCTATTTCACTTCAATGCCTGCTGAAGTTGTGGATTCCTCCCTTGGTCTCAGCAGTGATTTTCCTTCCTTAATTAATCAATTACACATGTAACTGTGGTCCATTAGCAAAGCAGATGACTGTCTTCAGTCTCTGATTACTGGTTTTGGAAGAGCTCAAAAATATATCAGTAGGATGAATAAATTTTCTCTATGAGGTTTTAATGAGACCATTTGGCATTTTTTTAAAAAAACCCAAGAACTGAAATGGGCATAATAAGCCAACGCCACCTACATCACGCACTTGGGAAAAACAACAGGCCTCAGTTTCAGACCCTATCTGCACTTAATTGTACTTGGAAGAGTACATAATGGAGGACTAATGGTACCTATGCGTTTAGCTCACTTAGCAGCACGGAGGGGATGATTTCCTACATGCAGTATAGCACTTCGGTTGGCTGTTTTATAAGATAATGATCAGGACACATACATTAGTAATAGACTGCCAGGACTAGTGTGTCCTGGGTTATAAACCTCAGCTGGTCATGATCATGCTTATTAATAATAACAGTAATCTACATTTCTAAATCACTCCTGATCACAACAGCTACCAGCATCGGTTTATACAAAATACATCTTGCACTGTCTAATTTCATCTGTGTATAATTATAGGGGGATTTTTCGGTGTGGGGGCACGTTTTGAAAGAAACAAAAGCTTGGTTCTTAGAGCAACTCTCTATACTGTGCTGCACACAAAAATTCATCCCAGACTTCAGTATTTACCTTTCTGACATCTTCCCAAAACATACATAGTGCTTCTATTCATTTCATTAATCCGGAATTGACAAGAAGAACTCAGAACATTGATTTTAAATCCCATCTGAGCTTCTGAAAGCCTCTAGTCTCTAGCAAGTGCTTGCCCCTGGGTCACTACTACTATTATATGCTGATGTGCATTTACATATTTTGTTTGGAGGCTTCATTGTATTTGCTTTCTCCTGTCTGAATTTCTCTCTGACACTGAGGATGAAAACAGTGATTAGCACAGGACATTAGCAACAGATTATATCTGTCCCTGTTCTTGTTACATTCTCTCAGCCTTTCTTGACGTTTTACTGATTCATTTATTTTTCAAACTGAGAGGCTTAAAGCCAGGAGATTCCTGAAAAACTCAAGTACTAATAACGTACATTTTGTATAATGTGGAAAAGAAGACAAAGTGACTCCCACTCTACATTTACCAAAGCAACTATGAAATCCAAGTAAGTTAAACTTATTCACTCAGCATTGCCAAATGGATGATTACAAGTCTCTGGTTCTCCTCCAGTAGTGAGGACTACATGACAAGTATATTTGCCATATTTTAGGACTTACTCTGGTAATTGTTTTACCAACAAGGGAGGCACCAGAGCCTTCGAATCCTTGTTGGAGTAGTCGTACATCCCTGCCTGAACACGTCCGGAGCTCCTGGTCCTTACCAAAGCGATGGAATCCATTGGGTTTTCATTCCTCTTTCCTCTAAGGATATGCAGACATAATCATTGAGTGAGATGTCAGGAATATATGGATAAAATGGCCCCAAAAGCTGGGATGAAGGCAGCTCAATAAGAAGCAATTTGCATTGTAAAGAAGTCTTATAAATATGCAGCCTATTAATAACTGCCTCCATTTGTGACAAAATGTCACCAGGCTGATTTGAGCTGCTTTGGAGGCAGAACGGATAGCAATTATCTATCACCCCGGAAGATGCTCGCAACAAATGATTCACATTTGAGGGGGGATGGGGTGGTGTTTTCTTCTGTTTTGTTTTCCTAACTAGTAATTTCATAACAAAAGTCCCAATTTTCAAAGGCTTCAGACTTAGGGTTACCTCTGCAGGCCGTTTGCATCTCCCCAACCCACCAGCCCTATTACACTTTGTGTTGTACAAACTTGAAAGCAAAATGTAAAAAAGATTAAAAAGCAATGGAGAAGATTAAGTCCTTGGGCATTTACATGAATTCAGAGCTATGATGTCTGAAGAAAAACTTGCTGTGTCACCTGGAAAGGCAGCAGTCTGCAGATAGGTACTAGCTTTTGCTCTGGGGTGGGAGAATGGCCCGTGTTACAAATGAATCCTCAGAAAAGACCTGCTTAGGCATCTATTCAGATAGGATCAGGATGATAAAAGAGGAATACCAGTGTAAAAATATTTAACATAGAACTTGTAATGTGCTCCACTGAATTAACTCAAAGTTTTTGGAGTTGTGTCCATGTGGTGTCTGTAGCTTCTTTCTGCAAGCTGCAGAATCACAGATGAACTCAAGAAAATATAGATGCAGCTCTGTCATATGAACATTTGAGGAATTTGATCTCTGTGGTGTCAGAATGTCACCTTTTTAATCCTGACACCTGTCATCTACATTTTACAGCCATTACCTTGTCTTTCCGCCTCCAGCCTACCACAGTCAGGTCTTCAGTGAATGAAGTACCTCTTGCACATTCGTGGGGAACCACATCTAAATCTTTATCTTTCTTCCCCTTACTTTCTGACACCTTTCTGAATTACTCAAGACACAGAAACAGTAGACAGGAGATTCCTGGTGTCTGACTAGTCAAAGAATGCTGACTTTAGGACACATTTATTCTCTTCCAATTGCATCCATAACATTATTAGGCAATAAACTGTGGATCTTGAGGTGGGGCACTTGGAGCGATGAGTAAAAATTCAGGAACCATTTGAGTGTGCTCATCTACCTTATTTATATTTATGCTTAGTTTTGGAAATAAAATGTGAGTATAATTGAGAAACTTGAGTGTGGTATGTAGATTGTGTAATTTCAGATGTGTGTTTGAGAAAACCTTCTGGAGATACCTCTGGGAATCTTCTTCAGAGAAAAGTTTTGCAATTACCTGACCCTCACTGTAGTTTGACACTCTTAAGCAATTTTTCATAGGAGTGCTCTTAGTGAACCCAAGGTATTCAGTGAAGGAAACAAACTCCCACTGAGGCAGAAAAATCACTGTAATTCACCTGGAGGGTGCTCAGCAAAAAGCCCATGAAACAGATCCCATCACCCCGTCCATGAGTCAGGGACAAAAGGAACAGAATCTGTCACTTCTCCAGACACTTCTACATCTGTAGATGGAAGCTGACAGTACTTGAGACACTACGAATCATGGAAGGTAGACAGCAAAGTCAACTTCAAATATTTCAGCTCCCTCCATCTGTCCCTGCAGAGTTATCTTAAACTGGGATGTTTGCAGGGAGAGTCGAGTTCCACGCCACCTGCCAGTGGATGAATCTCCAAATCCCCAATCATATTCTGCAGCAAGCAGTGATCTTGTTTAAGTCAATGGACACAGCTCTTTGCAGGACTGGGCTTTCTGCTACTAGAAGTGATTACATGAGACGTTTGACAAGCCAGTATCAGATCACATACCCATTGCAGTCCAGGCAGGCACTGACTACATGCTTAACCTGTGTGAATGGTTTTATATCCTATTATAAAGGTACCAGTTCTCCACTGTCATCCAATCCTCACTGTCTCTCAGGCAGCTTAAGAAACAGTAATGGCAAAGTTATCAACACCTTCACATTTTCTATTTCATTACCTGCAGTACAAATATCAATTACACAGTCTGACAAGGAGAAAATGAAATTGCAAAGTGTTAGGCTGCAGGTATTTAGTTCAGTGATTGGGACTGTCTTTAAAACACTATAATGACACAATCCCAGCCAGATAACAGAGAGATGGGGTATTACGTGCATTCCTACACTTTGAATTTAAATTAAAATTTGCTGTGATTTAAGATGTTATCTTCTTTGAAGGTCTACACTTTCCTTGGAGAAAATAATTATTCTCAGCTAATAATATGAGTTGCTAGGCTAGTGATTAGTATATTTGCAACAGGGTAAATTTGCTTGCTGTTGTCAAAGACGCAGGTGCATTATTTACTGCATGATAATCTCAATCTGGAAGGAATCTTTGACTTGAAATGACACCTATTCATTAAAGCTCATCATCACCTTGCCTGCTTTTGCTTGTGCCTCAGTTTGGAAGCTACATTTTTCTTTGTGATTTGTAGAAGTCATTACCAAACATGTGAAAGTCCATCAGCCAGGTTACCTTGAAAATTTATATTATGAATAGTAATAATAATGATGACAATAAGTAAAGTTAAATTATATCTGAAGGAAAACAAAGTAGTCACTTGTGAGTTATGATTGAAAAGATAAGTAGTAAGAAAGATGCAAGGACAAAATATAAGTACTGACAACATCATCCCCCATGTCTCATTATGAAATCAAATTAATCCGGCTCCCATTCAAGGCGTTTACTCATAGGTGTAATGTCAGAAAACAGGCTCTTGTTACAGCGGGAAAGGGGAACACAGGAAGTAATAGCTCAGGATTAGAAGTACAGAACAGCTCAGGACAGAAAATTGTAATGCTTTATCCCTAAACCCGTTCCAGGGCAGACACCAAACTAGATTAGGATCCCTATAATGTAAACAGAAAGATCTCGATTTTCCTCCACATTGGCTTTAATGGTTTGTGCAGTTATCTGACAGTGCCTGCTCTTTGAAAAGCAGGGCCATTGCAGTAGAAATCTCTGTTGTACAAACATTTCACCTTGTGCTGGTTCCTTGTCATGCACAATTAAATCCTGGCTGAGATATGCTTGGCGATTAGCTCAGCCCTCATTCCTTTCCTACCACTATCTCACATACAGGAGGAACTCATTCTCAATGATTATGTTGCTGATAAGGGAATTCCCAGGGCTACAGTGACTGAACATATTGGATTTACATAATCTTGCTTAAAAATCAACATTGCATTTGCATCATGTCACCAGATTCCAGCTGCGTCAAACAAGGGTGGATACTTGGGCAAGTCATACCTGAAGATGAAGAGATAAAACAGAGAGAAAGAAAAGGAGGTGATTTTCCAAGATTTTGCTGTGCCCTGAATCTCCTCAGAGCCCTAGTTCAGAAAGTCTTTCTTCTGAAGTGAGAAAGAACTGTTAGCTCTCCAGTGAGCCACACCACCACCCTAGTTTTCCTGCATAGAATCTCCCACCCACTTCTCCACTAGTCTGGGGTTTGCACGCACAACAGAGATTCAGGTTGAGACCTTTGCTTTGCATCTTGACTGGTGTTACGCTGGGAGAAGCCATTAGAAAGGCCCATTACAATGCCTCACATCAAACAGGTGTCAGTGGTCAGAAGAGGATTAGTGTCTTCTGATTAGCTTGGTAATCACTCATATTTTAGCTCATTTTTCAGCAAAAGACCACTGGGGCGAAGGCTTTTCAAGAATAGCTACCCTGTTTAAGATCACATGCTTAATTTAAAGCAACTGTCTTACGGATTCAAGCTTTCGTCTGTGTTGCTTGTGGTTCTTAGAAATTATTTGAGATTGTTTTGTTTCTTTGTAAGAACCCAGCATTCTGGGCTGGAAAATGCTACTAGAAAGACAACCCTGGAGAATAAAATGTTCTATTCATCTAACAAATTCCAGAAAATATCATGTTAAAATTCCCATCCAAACCTTAATCCAGCCCTAAGAAAGGTAAAGTAGTAGGCTGAATGTTGTTGGCACATTCTGAGAAGTTCACTCTCTGTGTTTTCTCTCAGTTTGGGCTTGAGTTCAGCCAGCCTCAAAGCTACTCCTCTCAGTGAATTTCTTCAAAACACCACCCCTGTGTGAACAAGATTTCCAGCAAAAGGCCACAAATTCTCCCCTACAACCACAGGGTGTGAGCTGGGAAACTCTTTCCACTTGTCTGTGACACCATTTACTCCTGCAAGGGTGGATATAAACTTTGGGCTTGTCACTCTCCAAGGGTGTAAGAGGTTTATCTTCTCACTGCTGCTGATTGAGCAGTCTGAGACAAGCTATCATTAGGCTGTTTAGGCTATCTGTTCATTGCCAAGGAGCTGACTGGGATGTCAAAATCTCCAGATAAGAATTTCTCCCAGGGCTAAAGGTAGAATGACGAGGAAAAGCTGCAATTGCTAAAACTCTGTTTATAAGCCCAGACAATGATCAGAGAAGGGTTTGGGTTTGAATTTGGGGTTTTTGTTTGGTTGGCTTTTAACACTCCTCCACACCATTTCCCCATCCTCTTCTTTGTAAAATTCCATCTCTGAAGCCCACTTAAGGCATTTTTTCATCCCCAGTGGATATTGGAAGGTTGCAATAACCGTGATCATGATTTGGAGATAAACTTAACTTCAGCCTTGAACTCCTGTGTGGTTGGCATGGCATTCACCCCAAATTACTTCTTTTTTCTCCTTAACCAGTATTTCTCCCATGCAAGTTTTATACTGAGCCTTGACCTATGGGTATAGGGAAACTGATTACTTGGAATTAAAATTGCTCCACATAAAAGAAAGGTCTTTTAACTGTCCTGGAGGAGAGACATGCTGCAATGCCAGAGATAAGTGCCAGCAAAATAACAGAGCTTCAGGACATCCCAAAAGCAAAACCTCTGAAAATCTGCCAAAGAAGGTCTCTCAGGCCCCTGACACAGGGGTAACCACTCACAGAGCGAGAGGTCTGCCCCGGAGATCAACACAAAGCTGACACCATTCCTGTCCTCTTCCAGGTGGGATGTGAATGGGAACAAAGCGACTTAGCAGGGTCCTACAGCTGGGCTAAGTCAGGCCTCCAAACCCTTTATGGTCCCTTTGGATAGGGTCAAGTGAGG
Source organism: Thinocorus orbignyianus (assembly GCA_013400375.1). Taxonomy (NCBI): domain Eukaryota; kingdom Metazoa; phylum Chordata; class Aves; order Ciconiiformes; family Thinocoridae; genus Thinocorus; species Thinocorus orbignyianus. Next base: position 1,511,274 of record VXBW01004057.1, on the reverse strand, counting down.
GTGGCAAAAAAGTTCTTCTGAAATATTCATAGGCCTAAGGGCTTGGTACGTGGCTGGTTTCTGTGGAGCAGTTTGTTGTTCAGGGATCTAAGGGAAGGAACAGAGCTGCTGGGAAGTTTTCAAAGCTCTTACCCTGACCCCCAAAAAAGAAAAGATAAAAGCACTGAATTTATTATTCAAAGATGTGTTTCAAGAGGCTCAGTAAAATATTGTCTTCTCATTCTGAAACAGAAGATTTCAAGGCTAAGAAGGGGCTCCCTCTGGAAAAATATTACCGGCTTTTGAAACCCCGCAGCCGGGAAAGCCTGCTCCAGCTGCCTTCCTGCCCCAGGCACTCCACCATCGAGACCGACTGCAACCCTGGGAGGGTATGTCATCCCTGGGGCCTCTTCACTTTGCTAGGGTTACAAAAAAGAGGAACGAAGCTACTTGGGACCCAGCTCTTGTCTCCTTGTAATTAGGTCTGTTTATATTTACTAGGTAGCTCTTTTGTTTGTTTTCTACAGTAAATAAAAATCTTTCCAGGGAAACCCAACCTCTTGGTTCTCAGATAGAAGCCATCAGTGCAAAACCCACAATGGGCAGCAGCTGCATCCAGCTGTGGTCACAGCAAACTTGCAAGGGTAGGGTAAAGTCCCACAAAAGTTCATCACAAGTCTCCAGATGTGCTCCGTGTGTTTTCTACAAGCTATGAGAAGGGCAACTGCAACATTTGTTAGTGTTATTTTGTTAATTTTCAGCCAGTAGGCTCTGTCCTCTGATCTGAATCACCTGCCACCCATACAGGGAAGACATTCAGGATTTGAAGCTGCAGATTGTTTTGAGGTGATAAGCAAAGCACTTAGAAATACATATGTTGTTCCTTGCCTTACATTCATGGTACAAGGATGCAGAAGGGGTTCATGAAACCATTCTGAGGAGAGACTTCTCATTTTAAGAGCTCACTTTTTAACTGCGGAAGTTTCTGCCTGTACTTGAGGCTGGAGAAGGAGGAACTGATGGGGCAGTGCTGGTGACATCTTAAAATGGTTAGCTGAGCTGGAGAACTTCTCTACAAACTCCTTTCACTGCAGCATCTCTGTGAGCTGCACCAGGAGTCACAGCTGATGCTGACCTGTTATTTGGTCTGTGGGTAAGGCACTGCCCAGCACAGGGATACTCTCTTACTGGGGGCTCACCATACTTTTACAAGAGATTTGCATCTCCACTGGAAAACACATAGGAGCTGCCAGCCAAGAAAGCTTGAAAACCCTTGCACCAGTCTACTGAAGCAGAAACTCTTCTATTTTCTCCCCCATAATTACATTTGCTTCAGGTTTGCTCAACTCCTTTTTCAAAAGCATTGGCACTAGACAGGACTCGCTCTTCTCTAAACTTTCTAGTCGTTGCTCTTTTTACCCCTTTTTCCCTGACTTTTCTGGAGGTTAGAACCCTGAGACCTCTGCCTGATGGCACTGCTGCAGCACCTTAGCTCTGCACCATGCGGGTCCTGGCGAGGACTTCTGGTCCAGGGTGCAGCTTCCTGCAGACAGCACTGCGGTTACTGGGGAGCAGGGACCAGCAGCCCGTGTTGTGGGCAACTGCTGCCATCTTCTGGTCTTCTTGAGACTAATTTCGGGTCCCAAAAAGCTGTGGCAAAATCAGGAAGGTCAGGAGTAGTAACTCAGTTTTGCACGTAAATACATACGTGTGCATATATATCTATATGTATATATAGATATTAGCATATATTTTTATAGATAAAACAAGTTCTGAACAATAAATTTATATGTCACTTGTAATTTTTTTTCAAATAATACTTTGTGGGTTACTGTAGTAATAACTGCATTTGCTTAACATGTTAAAAATTATATATAGACACTAACTGTTTTAATTATGATGCGCCAAGACAGCTGCAAGTTCTCCTCACCCACTGAAAAGAGTAAAAAGAAATATCTCTGGCAACCTCTTTGGCTAGTCTTTTTTGTTACACACATCTGCTCACAAGAAACTGGCCTGAGAAACACAGACTCACTTGATATCAGTCACAAACTCATGTCAGCGTTTGTGCATTGGCAGGGTGCTCAGTCTCCAGCATTTTCTGCCAAAAGCTGGGAAAACAGACCATCATGTCCCAGCACCAAGTGCCTGGCCAAGTTGTTGCCCTTCCCCTGACTTTTGAACGAACGTGAACTCAGATTGCCACAACTGATCTCTACTTTAAGAATCCCCAATCCAGTGTCTGAGATATAGCAGCACTGATAAAATGACAGGCCAGCTTGCCATAATCTAACTCAGATCATACTCCTAATATCAAGTCACTTCACAATTCAGACACATCACTCAGACCTATTGCTGAATTTAATTGCCGTCATTTCCAGCCTTCTTCCTCCACTGGGTAGCCTTCTGTGACAGCTTGGGTATCCAGGGAATCTGGGTCATTTCTTGGGAGCTACAAGAATCTGTGCCAGAAACTCCGCACAGTGAGAAACGTGAGGTGGTCAAGGCAGAATCATCAATACAGAAAAATAGGAAACAGATTTGAAAAGGTTTTCTTATCATCCAGTCCATCCTATGCTATCTCAGGCAGCCATGTCACGTAATCCTGCTCCTAAATTCCCTGTGCCCTACTTTAAAATTAGACAGTTTTTTTATGCACAATTTTTATCAACAACCTTGTCTGCACATTCAAATACAGGATTTTTCCTGTTTACTGAGATTTCAGCCCTATGCAGAATGTCAAGTAGCCTGGAGTAAAGACCCCTTGAGAGCACCTCCAAGGCTTTCAGAGCAAATCTCTGACCTTTCTTTGAAAGCCTACTTCTAAGAAAATATTTTTTGATGGTGTTTGCTAACACACAGTTTCCTACATAAAGGCAGAACACACACAAAAGTCTTACAGGCTGTTAACTCCTTAGCTCTGCACTTCCCCATCAGACATGAGTGCTGCAAATTTCACAGCTGGGAGCTCCCACCTGAGACCAGTCCTCACCAGCTCTCCCAGTCTGCTGCTGGCTTTGGTCCATCCAGTGGGGACCGAGTGGAATCTGAGCTGAGAAAAAATGCCTGGTTTAGTCTCCTGATGACAGAGGTACATTCATGATTCCTTTATGACATTTCCAATATCTTCTGGCTCTTTATCTTTCACTTGAATATTAGCTTTTACCCTGTTGCGTATGTAGTATACGTGATGAGAGGACTAAACACTGATTGACTAGACAACCTTTTAGCACCTCAGTGTCCTATCAACGAGCCAGAGTTGTCTCAGAATCAGAACCCCACTGGCTTTCAGTGGACTTGTGGGAAGAGACCTTGCTACATTTTATGTAATATATGAAGTTGAAATTCATGCATAAACCCTACAGTCTGCCAAGCAGCCTCAACTGCTTATGCTCTTTTCCCCTTTATCCCATGTGATTGATGTTGTGCAAGTCTCTATCATCCTGATCTGAAAACATGGGGTGGATAGCTAGATTTATACAAGGAGCTGCAAAATAAGAGCACACATCCCTAGAAACACATCCAGAAGAGCGCAAGCCGTGGTCAAGTGGTACACCAAACTATAAGCAGCAGCTTTTCTTTTTTTTTTCCTTTTTTTTATATATTCTTGTAAAAAAAAACAGAGTTTAGCTTTCCAGTTTTGTGTGACACTTAAAAATATTTCGTGTTTTGTCCACCAGAAAGCTTTTCAGGATATATATAATTTCTCATGTAGTGTGTTAGGAGGCACACACTGTGATAAAATGGTGCTAGATGAGAGATTTAATTGAGGTGGGATTGGTTGAGAGAGCAAGGACATTCACATGGCAAACATCAGAGGAAGTCCCTACATTGGAAGGGTACAAAATCCCCCAAAACAGCCCTTGAGAAAGACTCAAAGTACACATTAAACGCAGCCACTACAAGAGTAATTCTTTTTCTTCCAGTTTTTTAATGTGACAGAGAGAACAAAAACAAAGTCCATTGGAACAGCTGCGATTTCCAGTGACAACCAGACACAGATCAAAAAAAAAAAAAAAAAAAAAAAAAGGAAAAAAAAAAAAAGAAGAAAGGTTTCAAATGAGGAAAAGGAACCAAGGGACTGGAATTGGCTATTTCCCACACAGAGCCGACAGAATATCTAAATGAAACATTTCATTAAATGCACGACACTGGGTGTTATTTACAGTGGAACTTGCAGTGTGTACATTTACACAGCACTAGCATTACATAGAGCAAAGAAATTTCTTTCATTTTGTTTCCTTTGCAGTTCCCAGGCTTGATTCTTCCTAAAAGCAGCACTTGCTAATACAAGGGTGAGAAACTGAGGGAGTAAACTTGATGGAAATATAATGTATGGGGCTCAAATCTACATGAACCTAAAAGTGTACTCTCCAGTTTTACATGTCCTTTGGAAAGTCAAAGGACACAAGCAAGGGACACAAAGGGAACTAGGGCCTCCTTAACAATATCAGAGTATACTCTGTTGTAGGAGGTCTCAAAGCAGGACCTGGAGGAGACTTGCGAGTCTGCAGAAATCTCAGGTCCATGCTCTGTTCCCGTGTGAAGCCAGCCTTGAGGCTGGACCGCTCCTAGGCTCAGGGAATATCCCTTAGAGCACCTCTCCAGCATCACTGATGGACACTGGGCTGCCTGACCTCTCTCCAGAGTGCAGAACATCTGATTCTGGGCATGGGTCCCTTTTCTTAGTCCAAAAGACCATATGCTGCCGTTTATAAGTCACACAGCATTTCAAGGGGATGAAGATCATATGGCCAAAGAGGGGATCGCCCCACCCAGCCCAAGATGCAGCCACCACCAACTGAATGTAGAAGAGCCAAAGGCAGTGGCAGGACTTGTCCTGCATAACTGAAGTGCAGGAGTAGGTACACAACAATCAGTTAAATTAGCAGGGAATATAAGGAGGCAGAACTCTTAGTGTAATACCACCAGTCTTTTATAATAGTATCAACAGTGCTTCATGTTCTTCTACATGCCTGTTTCTGCATGCTCAGAAACTCAGTAATGAACCCCTCCCATGGCCCCCGCTGCAGTGTTGTACAGCCTAGGACACCAAGTCACAGCAGACCAGTTCAGGTTCCCTAGACACACCTTTCCTGTGCCACAAAGTCCTTGGCTAAGTGGCTGTACTGATGTGCCAAGCACACATGAAGAGGTCCATCTGTCCTCTAGTAGAGGTCTTTGGGATTTAAGGCGAGTCCTCTGTGCCTCTGTTGCAGTAAAGTTTGTGAATCCGAGGAAATAGTGCTCTGCAGAGGTCATCAGTGGACCCATGGTCAGCAGTTTTCTCTGTGGTGGCCCACTGTATCCAAGATGAGGAGACTGGTCACTGCGGCAAACATAGGCAGAGGGAGCCACTGGAGGAGGCATGCTGGCCCTTGCATTGAAGGTATAATGCTGATTCTTATAGTAGAAGTAAAGCTGAGCCATCATAGGAGGCTCTCTTTGCACAGTGTTCTGGGGCTCTGCGGCTCAGGTTCAGCCTCACAGGTAGCCCATGGCTTAAACTGAGACCCAAATCAAAACATAGCCAGTGTTGAGGGAACTGAATCCAACAACCATTTTGCTCTGGAGAACAGCAGTGTGAAGCCTACACTGATCTAGACCATGACAAGGACAATAAACAAATACATCAGGAGTGTTGACTAAGCCTTATTCACACTGAAGTTGGATGGGAGACGTCAGCCCGGGTGTCACAAAGCCAAATGCCTGAGCTAGAGCCATTGCCCTGGATTTCTCTGTTACAGAAGCAGAGGAGCAGAGGCATTCAGGGCAACCCATCTTCTTCTATGGTTCTTCTCAGCACGGTCACAAATATCGTCTGTGCCTTTCAACCGAGAATAATGGGAACCCAGGGTGGTGAGTTCAGAGCCAGACATCTAACTCGGAGGTACCTAAGGCTAGGAGATCAGGGTTCTCCTTCACTTTTCCTTTCTTCCTTCTCTCTTCATTGCTGTCCTTCCCCAGGCCCTTGTGTACCAGCTGCAATAGTGTTTGCCCTTCCCTATTGGGTCATAAGCTCCCTGATCAAGTCAGGGGTAGGAGGACAGGCCTTGTTACGACACATGTGCATCACCCCCTGACTCTCAGGTGGCTGACCCATGCCTTTTAGGGGTGCAAAGTGTTTCTAGTACCTGGGTGACATTGACAACAACAACCTTCCTACTGCTCTTTACCTTGTCCCAGCTAATCACTTGAAGGTGGGGTTTAGCAGCCAGTAAGAGAGCTATTCTGTACAAAGAAAAGGTTTTTAAGATAGAATAATGTCTCCTAATATTACCTTGCCATTTTTATCTCCTCAAAACCTCAATTTCTTCCTTCTCTGAAAATTAAAAGAGAGGTTTTGCAAAATAAATGATGTCATTAGTGTATCTGTACGTCAATGGATAACACAAATAGCCAGCTTTACTGTCAGAGTACTGGATGACAGCAACTAAGAGTGCTTCATAAAATACAGCACAACAACAAAGTCCAGAATATGAAATAAACTTTTTTTCTCCAAAATTCAATGTGGCAATTGGCATGCACAGCCCAACAAAATGGATGAAACATAAAGACCATGGTGAACTTTTGTGTTGAAATACATGTTTAGCTGTTTCTCACCATGCAAAAAGACCAGAATTTCTTAGAGAAAAAAACCCACACATTCTGGACTGTGACTCTCAACAGAAGCTGTGAACCGCTGCCAAAGGACATAATTACATTCACTCCTACCTTAGAGAAGGAACCTTGCTGTTTTGAAGAGAAATCAAAAAAAAGCCCCAAGATAGCCATAAAATGAAGAAATGAGGCATAATAAGCTAGGTTATTATAGCATCTTGTGGTTTTATCAATTTCACAAACCCCAGAATAAATCTCAAAAATGCCAAAAAGCCCATTGTAGCCTAGCTGCTCTGTCAGTGCTTATCCCTGATTGACACAATGATAAAATTGATGCTCATTAGAGGGTTTTGCCTCATTGGCTAGGATTTGCTTTTTGTGGTCTAACCATGCTCTGTGTCCTTTCTCTGTCCTCTGGAGCAGCACCAGCGCTGACTCCCACAGTTTCATAGGGCTGGTCCCCATGGGATCTGTTAGTGTGGACTGCGTTAGTGTGACTGAGTAAGACTTCAGTCCTGCTGGATTTCAGCTCAGCCCTGCCTGATTTTTCTTAAAAAAAAAAAAAAAAAGAAAAAAGAAAAAGAAAAAATAATGGGAAAACAAAGAGCGATGCAAAGAAGGAAAGGTAAATTGGAAGATCATTAGCAAAAGTACAAAAGAATTCTTTATGTCACAAAATACCCTGGTGAGACAATTTCCCTGCATTATGTGAGTTTCTGATCAATTCTGGTGTATTGCTGAGCTTGTTGAAAGGGTCTAATTAGCGTTATCTAGTCAATTGTGAGCTTCGGTGTATAATTTAACAGTATGCCTTCCATCTCTGCTTCCTAAGAAAGTATATCCGAAAATACACAACTCACTTTCCTTCTAGGCATAATAGGACTTAAGCCTGATGATAAAAAGGGCATATGAATCTTAAAAATTATCTTTACAGAATATCAAACTTAACTGTGCCACTTAATGGAGAATTTAATGTTCTGTACAGTGAAAGCTTGCTGCGTGCATTCCCTGTGTAACAAGTTAAATGGCTTTAAGTAACTGTGCTTACAGTGTTTCAATGAGACCCAAGTATATAAGAAAATGAAGCATCATATTTTTCAAATAATATGGCTAAAATGCTGGTAAATTCACAGTTACCGTATTCTTGGTATTAGACAAAAAATCCCCTATTTACACAGGATAATATGTACATATTTGATTTGTGGAATGCTCCAACACCATGTCAATTTCTCCTCTGTGAAAGTTGTAGGAAAAAACATCTTAATCATCATAGAAATATATATTCCCCAGCCATCAATACATTTAAATATTTGGTGTCTGGATATAAAGAATGAAGTGCCGCTAAACGGGTCATGGCTCCAGGTAATCTTGAATTAGTGGGATTAGCTTTTAGTGTCTCTCTTAAGATCTTCATAAGGGTGTGAAATTACAAATTTCATTAGCTGATCACTTCAATCTGTGCATGTACATTTGCAAGTATGTGTAAATACATATATATATATATATAAAATTATGTATATATTTCTCTCCCAGACCAAGAAGGTGCCTAGTGATTCTCTATATCCAAGTGAAGACAGTAAAGGGCTTTGAAACCCTGATTCTTCTGAGAGAGCCAAGCTCCCACCCTCATATCCTCCAGAAATCAGGACTCTCTTGCTCTTTCAGGTGGCAAAGCCAAAATTAAGACAGCCAGGGTCACCGTTAGTCACATTGGCAGCTCTCATTGCTGGAGCTCACCTACAGTAGATTTTTTACCTGCCTCCCCCTCAGATGCCCTTCGTGTCGGAGCACAGCAGATAGGAATTGCCAGGGAGTGCTGAGCAAGGCAGGCAGTGTTCTCACAGCTGGGCAAAGGCGTAAGGGGGTCAGGGTCTGGTCTCCTGTCGGACACTCTCACACCCACGCAGGCACACGCATGCACAAAGCTGCCGCTCGCATCCTGTGCCCTCACACCAGGATGGAGAGGGAGAGGGCAGACCCCCCAGTGTAGGCAAGGTTAGACCCAAGCTCTGCAAGGTCTGTGGCGTAGCTGCATGCACCAGTCATGGCTGTAAAAAAGGTCAGAAACTAGGGGTTTCATTTTTATCCTTTGGGGCTCTTCTTTCCCTCTGCCCTCTCTCTTGGAGGTATCGACACAACAGTTTAGAAATGGACATTTCGATGTTTCCAAACGTGGCTCTTTGTTTTTGTTGTTCTTCTACATCCACCCCCTGACCCCCCTGGCCTCGGTTGCTCACATCAGGACCTGATCTCGAGTCTCTGGCAGGCGCAAAGCGAGCAGGCCACCTCCAACCAGAGCAGAGGAAGCCAGAAGGATGGGAACCACTTTGGTTATCCCTACAAAGGAGGAAAAGATCGAGTTCCCCAGGATGGCACCAAACTTGCAAAGCCCATTGAGGATGCCAAAGGCTGTTGCCCTGCAGGGAAGAAAAGCAGAAAGCAGTTGTTAGGAGGGAGGTTCTTGGCATAACTACAGAAGAACTGGATGGGTAATTTTGTGAATGCTCTTATGTTGCCCAGGCTACGCTTCTAGCAAGTAAAGCCAGGCAGAATAAATAAATAGATAAATAAATGTTGGAGTTTTGCATGTCTGTGTGAAATCGGAGAATGTCGGTGAGAAGCCATTTTTCCTTTTCACCTCAACTTCTCCCTAGCCCTAGAGAGCCCACTATGACAGCTTTTGGCCCCAAAGAAGGAGGACACAATCTGCTCTACAACTTGCCAAAGCCCTTCCAAGTACTGGCTGCAGTGGGTTGTCACCAGAGAAACAACCCACTCCAGCTGGGCTCTCCCCCAAATTCTGCTTCACCCAGCAACTAAAAGACACTGCCTTCAAAGCACAGTCCTTCTTCCCTTGTGGCTTCCCTCAACAGCCTGAAAAAGGCAAAAAAGACCAAGTATATAATAACACATAATGATTTCCCAAGGAAAGATTTCATCTGCTGCATATTCTCCTAAAGTTTCCTGTGCTACCTCATCTCCCAAACCATTCTGCACACGATTGTCTCCAGGTTGTAGAAGGGAAGGCTGTCACGACAATGAACTATGACAAGAGGCTGGAGGATACAGTCTGAAGCCCCAGAGCTTCATGCATATCCATGGAAATTATAGAATACATATTTTGTCTGCCTGAAATTTCCATACACCCACACGACTCCCTGCCTACAAGCCACCATGCATGCAGAATTTTGCTTGCAAATGTCTGTGCTGATCCAGCGTAGCCGCAGGACTACCCAACCCTTAAGGACTGGTGAAAATAAAATAAAATAAATACACCTTCCCCATCTACATCTATCTAGAGTGACTTTTTCCGTCAGGAACCCAGACAACAAAAGCTGGAGAACTAAAAGGAGAAATATTCTGCGCACCTTTTGTCAGTGGGGTATAGCTCCACAGTGATCACATCCAGGGCGTTCCAGGCAGCAATGCTGGCCCCACAGAAGAGGCACTGCCAGCCGATCATTGCTGACTCGCTGTTGCCAAAAAAGAGGAAGAAGCAGCATACTGCTGAGATCAACATGGAGCCACCTATGGGGGGAGGAAACCAGGAGAAAAATCTTGGCACCAATTTCCCCTGTCCACAGTTGAGCAAACACATTTGTTGATAAAGATGGCTTTCAAGTGACGGTGTTTCACCTCACAACAAATTAAATCTGCAAGAATCCAAAAATACCTTGATGCTGCCTATCTGTCATTCTCTGATGCTGGAAACCAGCCTGAAAATGTTCTCAATGACCATCTGATCTTGCTGATAGTTCTGCTCTACAGAGAATCTGAAGACAGGCTTTTCCAGGCACATTTCCAGCATCTCAGACTTCCAGATGGACCCAGAGAGAGCAGAGGCAAGTAAACATGAACGTCAATGAGGAGGAAGAATCATTATGAAGGTTTTCCAACTTGAGTTTTGAGTGAAGAGCTAGTGCATTTCATATCATATTCAAATCACTTGACACATTTATAGTCTCAATTAGGATAATTTACAGTCAATTGTATGAAGCACTTGAGGTCTCTTTTAATTATAAGAACATCATTAGATTTCATGGCACATTTGCACAGGAGTCATAATTTTATGAACACCACCGAGGGAGAAAGTGAGAGCGTTCATGCACAGTTAGGCACAATTCAGATTCAGAAATATTAATGGCTACATCCCTGCTTTCTACCCCGTTGGGAATTTTCACCTGAAAGATGCAATTTTTTTGCAAAAACAAAATAGCTTTCACCGGATAGTTCTGTTGTTGCTGAAATATCTCCATTTACTACCAGGAAACTGAACAATTTTTTTGTTTGCTTGGGATTTTCTGAATCAATATGACACCATCCAAAATAATACGGATGCTGAACTGGAACTAAAATGCTTCATTTTGGCCATTATGTTGCATCCGGCCACTGTGGTGGCCCACCTATGAAAAGCTGCTGTGCAGGACTCCATATCCACTTCTCCTCTGTGGTACCTTGCCAAACTACATCCCCTGCTGTGTGGTGAGGGTATTCCCTCTGCCGAAGAGATACAGTGCAGAATTAGGGTCACTGCTTGTGCACCAGATCTGACATTTGGCACAAGAGAGGGTTTAGTGGAACATGATAAAACTGAAGTCCCAACGAGGCACAATAACGCAAAAATCAAAATTCAGTTTTCATGTTAAGCTGACCAGAAATAACATGTTCAGCAGAGGGATACGGGTGGGATGCCAGAAGGCTGTTTCAATTGAAAATTCCATAGTGAAACATTTCAACGTGCCGTTACTAATTTTTGTCCTGTACTTTTCATTCTGCAGAAGAAATAAGCATTTAGGATTCCAGCCGTCATCTCAATTCCTGATGAAGATGCTAAAATGCTGACACATTTGCAGGCTGGACAATCTGATTCACATTCAGCTTTATTTATTTCCCATAGACCTTCTGATTTGTTTGGGTCTTTTCCAAGTTCACTACATGAGCCCTCATTTTTCTCCCACAGCATACGTTCCCAACACATTGGTGGGGGTCATCTTTCTTACCTTAACCTGTCTGACTGTGAGGCTAAGCTGACTAAACTTCTCTCTGTTCTCAGAACAGTTAGGTGAGCTCAAGAGAGTGAGCCATCCCTTACACCTGAGCCACATCCCTGATTTTATTACACTCATCTGGCAGTCCCTTGAGGCATGATCCCACAGTACCTGAACAGCAAGGTCTGAACCCTGGAGGAAGCAATACCAGAAATTCTAAAAGAAATCCTAAAGCTGATAAGGTGACAAATTATTCCAATAACGCTGAAGGGTGTCATCTTCCTTGGCTGGGACGCAGTCAGTTAATCTACCATATGCTCCCAGAATAAATAAATAGATAAATAAAAAAATCCTTTCTGCAATCCTTTCTGAAAATCAGAAAACCGAAAGAGGGAACTCCCGGGCTACCAAGAAGCTTCATGAAACAATCTTTGTGAATATCCATTGCTACAAGCAAAGTGTTTATTCATTTCTACAGAGTGCTATGGACGTCAGCATCAAGTCAACAGCACCAAGAGGTCCTGCTTCGGCTCTGGTGCTGCGGTACTGAGCCCTGAATAAACATACAGGCTTTGACAGAAAAGCCAAATAAAAAGGGAGAATGTAAAAGATGCACAGAAAAGCAGGGCAAGGAGGCAAGGAGCAGGTAACTTGCTCAGCTGCTACAGAGTACCTCACTTGCCTCACCTTCAAGTCTTTTTACTCTTCTGCTCCGTTTGGTGCAGCAATGACTCATCCCCACCTGAGCCATCTCAGCTTGCGTTGATGTGTGCAGGTGGAGTGAGACCTTCACACTGACCTCAGCTCTTTGCAGAGTTGTGCTCCCACCCACAACCTCTGCCATGCACCCATTGTCCCCACTCACCGATCATCTTTATCCTCCCTATTTTGTCCATGAGTAACGCAGAGATGATGTTGCCCGGCAGCACAGACAGACTGCCCAGGAAGCTGACCAGGTAGATCAGGAAATCATTGTCCTCCTCGAAGTCCATGTGACAGCCTTCCTTCTCCTCCAGAAATGTGCTGTTTATGAGCCTGCAGTTGATGAACTTATGTTCATAGAGATCTGCGAGGGAAAGAGGTAAAGTGTTGGTCCTGCTCAGCTGATGCCCCTTCATACAGCAGCAACAGGACTCAGGATCAAAACCAGATCAGAGATCTGAGAGGTGCTGTTCACTGCTCATCACTCTCATTATATGATACTTTAAGTACATCACACACACAGACACACAGATTCTTATCATCCTTTCTCCCAGAATCTGATAAAATAGTTCCTAATTACAGAGATGAGGCCAGCACAGGAATCCCATTACCAGTATTATAAAAGACAGTAGAGATGATGGTGCAGTTTTCAAAGAAGGTCTCGCTGGATGTCACATCTTCAAAGTAGCACTCCTCAAATAGCGAATCCTCAAATCTCACTTCCTTGAATTTCATGCCAATAAATCTGTGGGGCAGGAAGCAGAACTTCACTCTGTGCTTCAAAGTATTTTCTGCGCTATATAGCATGTAATGGCTGTTTCAAGAGACAGAGCACTAATGGCATTTTCTGGAGTCATTTACAGAAAAGGTGTTACTTGAATGCATAACTGTGCTTCCAACTCCATGCTTATACATTTTGTATTTTAGTAGGAGAGATGAGTTTGAAGAAGGTGTTTTGGTTTTTTTTTTTTTTCTAAGAGAGATGGACCTTTTAGGATTTCTGGCAGTTTTTCTATTCCAAAAATATTCACATCTAAGAAAATGTGCTTCCAAGGTTGAGTAGACAAAAAACCTCTCATGTTCAGTACTAGTCCATCAGAGGAAGACATAATTTCACTCAGTGCAGGGCATTTTCTTTGTGAACTGACCTTGTTGCCTTCCTTCTTCTGCTCCTTCCTCCAGCATAAATACAAACAGACATCAGGAGCCCGTTGAGCCATTTGGTGAAAGGCTTCTGACAGTTGTTTAAACTCAAAGTGATTTTTAAAGCAAAAATGCAGTAGGGTTTCTGGAGAGAGTGGAGAGATTATCTGAGTTCTACTCACAACCATCTCTGTTTGAGAAATATTGCTTATCGTGTAATGAAAACAGATTACACTAAAAATAATCAACTGTGTCAGATGATTGATTTCTCCTCTGATGCGAAGCTTGACATGTCTGACCTGCCTGCCTGAAGGATGACACAATATTGATTTACCTATGAAATTCTGCAGGGACACTGAGAAGATGTATTAGTTAATGCACAGGCATGTTTGGAAGATGTAAGGAGCTATTAAGAGCAAGCATTATGGCTCTAGTTAAAGAGGCCATGACTGTCACCAAATAAAAAGCCTTCTAACAGATACCCAGAAACTTAATTGAATAGAGCACTTACAACATAGTCGCACATGATGGTTGTTTACACCATTAAATGAGCGCTGCAGGGCTTCTCAACTGAAGCTACTAGCAGATATTATTAATGCTCAAAATACTGCACAAAGACTAATCAAGTCTTTTATTCCATGTAGAAGGTCTCATAGGTTACAGCAAAACCTAAGCTGTTCTGCATTTTCTCAGTAATAGCCTGTGATGTATTTACTCCTGAAGGCAGTTAGAAGCCCTTTTTCCTGCAGTTTGCTTTCTCAACATCCATCTTTTAAAGAGTCCTATAGCAATGGACTGGTGTTCAATGGAGTTTCAACTTGCAGCCAAGGGCTAGAATTAAAACACAGCTATAACTCACATTGAGATACGGTCTGGGCATTTCTGAAATGTAGTTTGATCAGGTTTCAAGTTTTTATATTGGACATGACCAAGGCAGGAGAATAGTGATGTACATCACAGTTTTCTGCCCTCATCCTGCAAGGTGCAGAATGCAACTTGCATCCTTCATCCTCAATTCCCAATGAAGTCAGTGAAAACAGGGCACCTCTTCCATGTAGAAGATGAGAGTTCCCAGTTCCTAAATCTGACCACCATCCACCTCTCACCAGACCTTCTTTGGCTGCTCGATAGGCAGGAGAATAGGAATTATGTGGCTAGATTTGCACCATCAAACACAGCTCCTTGCTGTCCTCTGGAAGGACATGAGAACACATGCTGGGATCCCCCACTAATGTCTATGAGGTATACACCATGGAAATTCAGATAAATAATTTCTGAGAAGAGAGGAATAAATAACCTGGCTGGGCAGTGAGGTATGGTTTCAACCCTGGAGATTAAAACAACGAATGTTTTGTGTAACATCGAGCATCCAGTGGGACCTCCCCACATGGTGCAAGGCAGTTGGAGCAATACCCTGGGTAATCAATCTAGGGCAATGAGATGTCCACATAATTTACATGGAGCTATTTTACCACTCATTTTATTGGGGTTTAGAAAAGTAATAATGGCCTGCAACAAATCAGTAGTATTTTTATTGCTGTGGAACATAGATTGACTGGGGTCCAGGCTGGATGCAGAAGAAAAATATCTGGGCCCAGCCCAAGTAGGACAATAAAGGGAGCAAAGCAATGATGTTCTGCTAGAGTAACCACACTGACTTCAAAGCACTAAAAAAGAAGGTGACACACTCATGTGTGGGGAGATGTCAGCTGGTGTGGGAGAAAACACACCAGTACAAGCGGCCACGACACAGCTCATACTAATGGGCTTCAGGATGGAGACCGGGGTAAGTCATATAGAGGACTTCAAGAGAAAACAGCTTTTAATTTTGGATATTCAGCAGCAGAGCAGCTCTATTGCAAGTGATGAGCTCTCCTACCCAAGACCAGCAGATGTCAGTGTGTGCTAAGGAAAGAGAAGCCACCTCTGCATCCAGAGCTGCCCAGCAAGGGGCTGCTGGAAGCAGGAGTCCTCACAGGCATCCCCTTGGGTCTGGAGATGCGAGTGGATGAGGCAGGAGAAAAAGGATATTTAGTATTTAGTCAGTGGAAAACTGCCTTTGGGATTTGAGATACAGACCGTGTGTCCAAAAGAGCAACAGAGATTTTCTAGTTGGTAGAAAATGAAAAGAAAAAAGAAAAAAAAAAAAAAAAGGGAATAAAATAGAGCTTTCTGGAAATGCGTTTCAATTTGCATGCATCAAACCAACTTCTGTTCACTTACTTATCCTTTCTGTATTCCCCATTTCTATGGATCTGGTTTTCCAGGGTGAAATTAAAGGTGAAGTGTGACACTTCTTCCTCATCAAAGATCTTCACTCGAGATTCATATGCCTCTTCTTGGAAATACCGGATCATATCAGGGAACCAGACAATAAGGCCATAGTAACTATAGCAGGATGGGAGACATACATTAGGGATACAAGATACTGGCACTGCAAATATTGTAGTGTTTTTCCAGTGAGCTGCTTCATAATTTGCAAACCCGTTAAACTCCTGTAAATGCAAATGCATTGCTGATATAAATTCTTGCTCAGCTCTGACAAGGGACCACACAAAGTGTCTCCCTCCTCTAAGCACTCAGCTGATCTCAGAACCAGGTTGAGCCATTATTGTTCTCTTAAAGCAGGACAATTCATTTAAGTTTGACTCCTTGGCTGGGAAATAAAGCAGTGTTCCATCCTGGATGTCCAAGCTACTAGCAGAGCAGTAAGAAATTTGGAAACTCCTCCAGAAGGCAGATTTCTGCAAGTGTGAAGGTTAAGTGAGAGCTAGACAAAATTTACCTGTAGTTTAGATTAGGCTCACCTGAATAGTTTTGATCTAGACTAAGGAACAGCTGAGAATCAGGTAGAACTGTGTCTTTTTTGGTGTGGACAAGATCAAATGAAGGATCTAGAGGTGAGAAAGTTGATATATTACTGTCCTACTCACCTCTTCTCAAATCCTGATTTGCTCAAAGCACCTTGTACTCTCATATAAACAATCAGATTGCTCAATAGATCATAGGAGAGCAAGGCTTAGGACACAAAAACTCTCTAAAATATGATCAAGATTAATTTCGTAATAGCTTATTTAAATGTGTAAATTATTATTCAGACCCTGAGGGCCCTCTCATTTCCTGAAAAAAGTTAAAGCAGCACCTTACCTTAAGGCCATGGTAAACCAAACTACAGCCAGCATCAGTGTGTTCATCCTGTACTGGGCTGTTAAGCAATATAGCACGTTGTCCCAGACCTGCAGATCCATAAGAAGGAATTAGATGAAATTCACTGCATGACTATGGTCGTACTGGGCTGGCCTGACACAGTGTCACTCTCAGGTTACATCAGTAAAAGTGGACATGAGCCTGCTCTCAGGTGCTCTGACAATCTTGTCTTTTCAAATATATTTATGGTCTCAGGGGTGCTTTCAAACTGAGCTTCAAAGCTCACTGAAGAGCAAAACCCCAAACACAGCTGGCACTTTGGGAGGGATAAGATGAACCCTTACCTCTCCTAAAGTGCTCAGGGGGTACTGTAAGTAGGGTAGGGATGAAGCCAAGCCAGAACAGGAGTCAGAGCAAGACCTACTCATCTTGACCTATTACAGAAAATACTGCCAGCAACATGAGGGGATGTAACTCCTCGTGCTCTTATCTTGCCACATAAATATAGTAATAGTATAGCACCTGCATTGCTATAAATTAAGAAAGACTCCTCTACTTTAAGCTCATCCTCCTGGACTAGAAAGAAGACCTAGAGAGATTTTCCACAGATTTCTGCATGGGCATAGGTAAGCAGCATAGCTTGTATAAAAGGTTCAATTAGCTGAAGAGACAATACAACATCGTTAGAAACTCAGTCGCAGCAGGAGCATGGAGCAAACACTCTTCTGAATCTACTGCAGGTGGTAAATTAGAGGGAATCAATATCTATCTCCCCAGAAGGAGAGTCAAGTGTTTGGGGCTGTGCTTGTCCTGGAAGCTCTGCCATTTACACATCTGGACTGCCACGGTGCTCACAGGGGCATTTTAAGGCCCAGCAGTTTACAGACGCATACAGCTGCACAGCAAATGCAATCAGATTACAGCCCTTTGCAAAAAACAGCAGATTTTTCTTGAATGAAAGTCAGGGTTTCAAAACGTGATGACCTGAAGCAATGAGGCACTATAGCCCAAAGCTCAAAAGCTCCTGTTTTTCCTTCTCTTTACCTGTTTCAAAGTGGTTGTGATTCTGACCAGCCACCGCTGGTACCAGGTCCCTGTTGAGCTCTGGATTTCAATAAATTCGTCTACTTGCTTTGGAGTTTTGATATAGGAAACCTGGAAAAGATGGGGGGGAAAAAAAAAAAGAATTAAAAACAATAACAGACTGAAGTTTCCAGAACTGGTCTTGGGTGGTTGTTAAATTCCACTGTCTTCTGGGCATATTTCTCCCTGATATCTCTTACTATCTTTTCCTTGAATCGAGCTAACTGTTTTAATCACAGCAAGATATTTTATTACAGAAAGAATTCTGCCCTCCTTCCTCTCTCTCCTCCACCCTTTCTCTCTCTCTGCTGTCCTGAAATATTTTAAGTGCATCACATCCCCTTCAGTCTTTCAGTCGCTGGCTAATGTGCCTGTGCACTACCTTATTTCCCTGTCTTTTAGATATCCACTAGAAATTAGGACTAGGCAATTATGGTGAAAAGTGTCTCCATGATCAGCCACTTGTATCCACATCAAACTGTGCCCTCAGGATCTGTTTCTTCAAAGGCAACTGAGAGGAATATTTCTCATTCAGCACCTTATAAGTACCACTGGCAGAATTTCTATGACAATGAAATATAGATGGGAATCTTTGCATCTGAAAATGCATCATGTCATCAAGTGAGCCCGCAGCATGCAATCAATTTGCTTCACCAGTCTGAATTTTCAGCACCAACCACCTGAACTGGGCTGCTCAAGAAACCTTAAAAGTGGGTCCCAGAAAATATTTACACAGTGATTTTAAATAAAGGACTTATTCAAGGAAACCAGATCTGTTTGTAAACACGAGAAGGAGGTGAAAATTTACTGAATAAATTTCTGACTAGGAATAAGCGCCTTGGCTCAGCTGTGGAGCCTCCGTGTTCCTCTTGCTGGCACCATTTAAATGTCAGATCTGGGAATTGTCCCGGCACCAGCTGACTCACCACAAACTGGCAATTTCTGCCCTACCAGAAAAACACAAAATCTGACAGTTTGTGCTACACCAGCCGCGTTGATCATCTGCCTGTGCCAACGGATGTCAGCAAATCTTGACTCAGCTGGTGCACCATACCTCGAGGTGCAATCCTGAGATCCGCTTGTGCTGTAGCAGTCTTGACACTGTTGGATGGAGCAGTGAGCACTAATCGGTGCTGTACAGCTGGTCCTTCATTCTCCTACTCAGACTCGCATACTGTTCAGCTTATACATATATATATATATATGGATATATATATAATTGAGTTTCAGTCATTTTCCTGCCACTGGCCAGCCCAGCTTGGCATTACAGCAAAGCCAGGTAGGGATTTTGAGAGATGGTCCTTCTCACCTTTGTTACCCAGGTTCACACTAATCAAATGGTTGGTACCCTAAAAATAACACATACTCATCCTAACTGACCCTGCAGACAGTTGTCATGTACTGATATTAATTTTTAATTGTCTTGAAGAACCAGTCCTGAAGGGCCGTGTTTCATGACCGCCCTTATGAACACAGTCTTGATCTCCTTTTTGTTCAAAAAGACGTGCTTTCCACACAGCCATATCTTCTCATCTCCATCCCTTAAAAGCACTTGTCCTCTTACCTTTAGAAGTATAAATCAAGAGCTATTCCCTGGCTGGGGAGATTACAACTGAATTATAGCAATTTGCAACTAACCCCAGCATAAACCTTTTACCTGATTTTACTATTAACAAAGTCTATTAGTGTGACCTTGTTCACAACGAGCAGCAGACTAATGAGTAACAGCCACTCATCCCACTTTCCCATGGAGAGATTAAAGATTGGGTATGAGGCAGGTGGAGTTTAGGAAGCTCATTAGAAGGTACGTGAAGTTTAATCAGAGTTTGATTAGAAGCCAGAATGGAGAAAGGAGTGACTCAGATCTCCCACATGACTAATATCTCTCTTATTTGGTTTCAGTCTGTTACAGTAGACCAATTAAGCATGTGTGTAATTGGCAAATCACTGGTCTGTATGCTGCAGAGTAACACTAGGAATGAAGAGAACTCACTGCAAACCACAGGATTGACTAATTCTTGGAAAAAACAGACCAGCATCCAACTTTACTGCACAAAATGTATTTCAGAGTCCTTTTTCTGATTGCTGGGGGAGGTCAGGTTGAAAGAGTCCCAGGGAGAAGTAAACTGGTGCTGCCCTGCACAAAGGAAGATATGTCCAACCTTTTTCTTTTCCTTACACGCAGATGGCTTTTTTTAAACTCACCGTAAACACCCTCTCTGGCTCACCCTTGGCCCGCATGTTGGTGTCATGAACTTGCTTGAGGATCATCCAGGCTTCATCATGTTTACCTATCTGAAAACACCAAAGAAAAGGAAAGTAAATTTTGCAGTTCCCAGCTCTGTAATTTACCAAAGTACACAGAGAAACCAATTCTAGAGGTCCAGTATAGTGGAGAAGCACATGTACAGTGTTGACTGTGTTAAACACAAATAGCTGAAAGCTTGGTTGCATTAACAGGGTGCAGTATCTCTGTGCTGAGGAAAGGAGTTATCCTAAAACTGTGTGAGGCAGCAGAGGGTTTGGGAACATAGCTTTAAAACCAGATGAAAGAAGAGGAGATGGATGAGGAGACCTGGGCTCTAATCCCACCTCTGCTAAAGACTTGCAGGGTTTCACAGCTGTGAAACACGAATAAAGAATCCTTGCATGAGAGCTCAGAGATTTATGTATTTTACTCAGTAAAACGTACTCTGCCCTTTGCTTTTCCACCAGGATTCAGTAGTTACATGTCCAGACTCTGTGAGATGTTTCAAAATGTCTTTGTCACAGTTATAAAATGCCCAGCACTCACCACCTTTTTTCTCTACCACATTATGCAGTGAAACACTAGCCATCGTTGATTGACCTCATAGTCTATAGTCTTTGGGGTTTAAGCAATCTGTGGAGCTAGTGTAGACATGAAGAAGAGTTTTTGCCTCTGAGCTTGTGCTATGTGTGTTCGATGGGACAAAGAAAGACAGACGGTGACACATTAGGGACCAGCTATCCTCTGCTAATATCAGACTGCAACATTTAGATGAATCATCTTACCTCCAGCAAAAAACGCGGGCTTTCAGGCATGAACTTCAGTGCCACCAGGGAGGCGATGCAGGGCAGAGAGCAGACAAGTACAAAGACTCTCCAGCTGTGGAAGTGGTACTTGGTTCCCATACTGAACCCCCAGCCTGGAAACAGCAAGAGTCAAAAAAGTAAAAGTATGGACCAGGTATTTTGAGGTTTCTTCTCTAAAGCAGCTCTGAACTTTATGGCTCTGTATGACACAGGGACAAGTTGAAAGTCTGCTATTCTTAGTAATGATGGCTCTTAGAGGCTCAGTAGTACGCTCAATAGATAATAGCAAGTGAGTTCATGTTCGTTACAGAAACTGGAACATTCTTGCTCAGGCTCTGCCTTTTAAAAACCTTCTTTTATCTTTGAATTTAGAAATCATCTAGTGATAAGAATAGCTCCATGCAGCTGTAGGCAAGTACAGCTGGGGAAGGGTAGAGGAATCAGGGCCATAATTTATTGCTGCTCAGTGATGTTACAAAAAGTTTACAAAGGTTAAATCTTCTCTGATCTGAGAGGCATGTTAGAGGTGGCTCCTTTCCATCTCGTACTTTACACATGTATTTTACATTTTATGGAAGCGAGCTAGGGAAGGAAGTTAATTTTCTTCCAGACCTACAAAATCTGAGCTGAGATTCAAACTTAGAAGAATCAAGATCTTAATTCTGCTTTTGAGATTGTCCTTCTCCTGTTTTTTTTTTTCTGATGTCTGACCAGGTCAGGTACTCCCCTGCTAGGGACTAGAATGTACAGCATCATTCTTACATTGCTCCACTTACTTTCCCTAGGCTCAAACCTCAGAAGGAATGTTTAATTTTATTTTTTTCCTATAAACATTTTTATTCACATAGTAAGGAAATCATCAAGCAATGGTTTCTGCAGAGGTCTCATCTGAGTCAGCTGTGGTGCTCTACTCATCTCCCAAAGTTCCAAAATAGTGGGTGGAACATGGAAAGTCAAAAAGAGAAGTTATAAAAACACAACATCAAAAAGTTATCTGGAAAATAAATGTAATGTAAATATATAAAGGCTTTCTTAAAGCAAATGTAATTGCAGATAATAGAATTTTTTCAACCTGACACAACTATGTAATGACTTTGCCTGTTTGTTCCAACAGCCTCTGTCACATCAGTCAAATGCATGAAAATTTCATTATACTGAATGTACTTTAAATATGGTACAAATGGATTGATAGGTACATGTTAGTGTTTTTCCTTATGGTCTTTGTGGTCTGCCCTACTTTCCTCAAACCGGATTTTGCAAACAGCTGGTGTCACTGAATACTGAGGAAATTAATCTTTTCCAGTAGATACTTGTTTCTGATGTTTTCCTAGGAAATGCACGTGAGTCACAAGGAATACCACATGACATGCAGTTTTTTGCTCCCTAGAGCAGGGATAGGTTTTGGAGTCCACTGATATACCTTTTCTCTCAATTTTCCTGTTCTGGGCAGGGAACCCACCCCACTCCTCAGTGCAATTACGTGAAGTCAGACATGACTCCAGCCCATCACATGGTGGGGAGATGTGTTGCCCGATACACAGCCCTGAGAGCGTTGACACTTGGCTAAGGAAAAGAGTATGTGCTGTCCTCACTGCTATTATTCATAGAACCCAGCAATTCTCTGACTAAAGTTACTTATTTTTTGATAACTGGATCAATTTTTACAATATATTCTCAGTCCAGTTTTCCCTGAATGCTCTGACATTTAGATTAAGAGCTCAGGTTCTGGCAGCATAATTCAAGGAGTATATTTGAAACTTTCGATGAAAAGCGGTCCTGATCAGTCCTGTTTACAGCCTTGGTATCAGTCAATCAATCATGCAGTCAATTTATCCAATTTTTTGTGTGGACTTCAGGTATTTATTATTTTCAGTGTTGTTTGTGTAAGGACTGACTAGTGCTACATGTGCGGGCTGTTGGGGTAGCACAGGAATGTGGTGCTGTCAAAAGTTAAAAGCACAAAGCAATTACCGTAATGTGGGATGATGCTCCAAGCCATCGCTGAAGCAAAAATGCCACCAATCATCCAGAACATGCAAAGCCAGCTCAGGTGTTCCCCCCTCTTCTCACGAGATAGGAATTCAGAGAAATAGGCAAACACGATGGGGAGGGATCCCCCAATACTGAGAAGAAAAAAACAGTACATGGGAAGTGTCATCTTCAATATCTTTGTAGTTAGGATTGCATATACAAAAAGGGAAAGTCAGACCTGTTGCACAAAGGTGAGACTTGTTGGAAAAAAGCAAATCTCTTTGGCTGGACTGGTCTTAGATATCAAAGATAAACAAGATCTTTCTCCTGCTCTGAAAGCTGAATTTCCTGTAAAATTTATATAACATCTTCCCTGTTGTTATTTTGTGATTGCTCGTTTTAGGGAAGCACAATACAGGCAGGCAATGGGGACTGCTGAGAGTCCTCATTGGAGGCCCTGGCAGTAAGGGTTGTAAAATGAGGTGGGCATTTATCAGTCTCACTCACCTTTCCACACAATTTGGGCAGTACCAGAAGAATGTCAATGACCAAATTTTTGTACTGTTAGCACTGCAAAGGTCAAGACTGAGGGCAGCAGCACCATCCCAGCTCAGTACCAGAGATGCATCTCTGGAGCAGCCTTCCTTCTCCCACCCCACACACCCAAACTGCCAAGCTGTGAAAGGAGTCCTCCAGGACACAGGATGGATTCACCAGTTACCCACCCGAGGCCGCAGATAAGGCGGCAGAAGAGGAAGAATCCATATCCCTGGACGAAGGAGGAGAGGAACGAGAAGGCAGCATTGATTGTAAGTGATATGATGAGGCATTGCTTTCTTCCCAGTTTATCAGCGAGGCCGCCCAGCAAGACAGCCCCCACCATCATTCCTAAGTAGACTATCAAGCCTAGAGTAGAGACAGAGAGACAGTGAGTTTGGTTACTGGGTACGAATATTATGCTATGTAGAACCAAATTTTAAAGCATAAGTGTGGCAGCTGCTGATGTCAACCTGGTATACTATGCCAGAAGTAGAGACACCCTCATCCCTCCCTGAACTAGCTCAGGTGCCAGAAACTGTCTGTTGGTGAAACCTAATTTCCTCATCATCTGCCCGTGTGCTTCCATCGGTCACTACTGCTTCAGTCTTCTTGCAATATAATCATACCCTCATTTGACCAGACCCACATCTTTCTTTCCCAACCTCATGGCTCACATATCCCCCGCACGTAAGCAATGGCCAGGCATAAGCAGCTTAGAATACACGTGTCCCAGCTATGTGCCACCAACGATATAACAGAAGTGTAATGTCTTAACTCTTCTGACCCTCCTGAGCACAGTGGAACTGAGGATGTATAGGGAGAAACCTCTCTCTGGCTGCTGTTTGTACTCGGAATGCTGTGAGAGCAGAGAGACTGCTAAAACATGGCTAAATCTCTTTGCAGGTTATCTATCCTTCCTTTGCAGCATATTATCTCTTTCACTCGCTGCTTTTCCTAGCTTTATCTGGGAGGATCAGTCTGTTACTGAGACTGACCTTGTGGAGCGCAGCTACTTCCCTCGCTACTGAGCCGAGATCTGGAACCTAACTAAAGGATAACTTAGAGAAAAGAGTACAGTTTTGATCTCAGCATTTCAGGAGAAAGCGGAACCTACTGCTTGTCTTCACAGTTTGGTCCAGAGAGCTGACACTCTGACATCGCTAAGAAAAGTGGGTTCCATTTTTTAACTTGACTTCATTAGATCTTTTACTACTGGGTCCTCAAAATACAGTTTCAGTGACTACATTTAGTGTCAGGCTGAATAGGAGAGAAGGTTTTTCTTCTCTAAATAGGCTCCCTGTACCAAACTCACTATGTGCTTGCAGCTCTGGCCTGGAAAACACAGCAGTTGTTCTTGGCTCTTCTTCTGATAATGCCACCAGAAAGGCCACCTAGCATATTGCCTTTTCCTTTACCTGGGTATTAGTGTAAATAGCACTAATTAAGAATGGCCCAGGGTTTTTTTCTTAATCTACTTTCCAGCTGTAGATACTCAGTGAGTAAGAATACTGCCAGGAATAACAAGAAGTTATGGTTCTGCTGACAAAATTCTTATCGAGGCCTGAAGGGGTTATGGTATGAAAGGACAGCAGGATTAGATATTAAGCATTTAAAATCTAACAGCAATCAGTGCTGAGGGGTTGGAAACATTGATCAGCTACATGGAAATGATTTGCACTGCTGTTAAGGAATAACATCTGGGAATTGATCAGTCCAGCAACTGGCAGCACACGGACCAGTGTGGTCCACCCTGTCCTTTGAAGGCTTTATTGGCCCCTGGGCTTCAAATTTTTCTTTTAGGTTTGGCTGTTCATTCGTTTGAACCAGAAAACATGTAAGGATGGAAGTGATCAGGCAGGATAATCTCTCCCCAGGGCTCCTCTGAAAAACCCCAGATGAGGCAAGAACACAAGGAGAGACACTAAGCTCCTGAAGTTCTGCTGAGTTTCACAGTGTAAAAGACAAACTCCCTCATGCTTGGTCCACAAACATTTGGTGACCAGGTGACTTTACAGCGTGCTCTGAAGTCTCTGCCAGCTGCTGACATGGAATGGTTTGGGGCAACAAATCCAAGCATGCTCTTTCTGCATTGGCAGTTCCTCACCTACTAACCCAGATACGTCTCAGAGCTGTCTACTGCAAGCTAGTGATCCACAGAGTAGGAGCAGTGTCACTATCACCATACTTCAGAAGAGAATGGTAGCAACCATTGTGTTTTTTGGAGAGGAGCAAGAGACTGTTCCCAGAACACCTCCTGTATCATCTCAGACACCATGGGCAGGATTATAGTCTATGCCTACAGGCTGCACAACGCTGCTGTTGAGATCCTGCTGGGGCATGGTCATGGGTAGATGATCCAGAGGAGCTGAGCTATGTCAGGATGGAGGAATATCTGCTAGCCAAAACACAGAACTTGCAGTGCAGGAGATTCTTGAAGGAAATAATTATGCTTGGAGATGCTTGGAGGTTGGGGGCATGTCAGGCCCAAGATCCAGCTGAGCAGGAGTTGAAGGAAGCATCATAACATCACTGTTATGCATCAGTGCTCCCTGCATCCCTGGTCCCTCAGGGAAGGCTACAGATGCTGAGCAAGTAAATACATTGTCTTAATGGGAAACATTCCTATTCGCTGGCTGAAGAAATGCAGCTAAAAGAATTTTTTTTTTCAGGCATAGCTGAAGAAAAGCCTTTTGGAGGGTTAATCTTCACCTTGAACCAAGTGTTGACTTCTCTTGAGAGCCAACATCTTCCCCAGGACCTGTTCTGTCAAACTCATCACTTGAGAAACAAGGTGCCGATGAATTTTTTTGCAATTCGTTAACATTTAAACAAGACGATCAATTTGATAGCTGAAGGCTGCTCTATGCCATCCAGCAAAGCTGGCGAAGAACTAATGCAGAGAGTTATTTGGCAGCTGACTCTGTCTTTTGACTATGAATGCCTACACATGATTTGAAATGCATTACTAAATTAAAAGCTATGCAGCAGAAAGTCACTGCAGCATTTGAAGGATGCTTATCTTGTGCTGATCAGAAGTGGAAAAGTTTGGACTTCTAAAATCTCCCTCGCTCCATAGCAGAGCAGTGGGGTCATGTCTTTGTGCATGGTTCTGCTTCCTTTTCTATTCACACAATTTCTAATGGGAAATCAGGATTTTGTGTGTCAAAGGCAAAAAATGTGTTCTTGCCACTTAACAGCCTTTGTACCACAACCATGGGGCAGGATTTTGCCAGCACAATTGAATCATAGAATGGTTTGGGTTGGAAGGGACCTTAAAGATCATTGAGTTCCAATCCCCCTGCCACTGAGACCAGGTTGCTCAAAGGCCCATTCAACCTGGTCTTGAACACCTCCAGGGATGGGGCAGCCACAGCTTCTCTGGGTAACCTGTTCCAGTGCTTCACCACCCTCACAGTAGAGAATTTCTTCCTGATATCTAATCTAAATTTCCTCTCTTTCAGTTTAAAATCATTACCCCTCATCTTATCACTACACTCCCTGATAAAGAATCCCTCTCCACCTCTCCTTTAGGCCACCTTTAGGTATTGGAACGCCACTAGAAGGTCTCCCCGCTATAAGATACTGCCACCATAAGCATGTAGCTCTGAGCAAATCAATACCCACACTACCTGCCCTACCTTCCTCTCCCAAGCTGTCCTGGTGAGGTGATCTGAAGGTGTGGAAAGGTTTCAGATACTGATCTGCAGCAGTGAGAGAATATACACACACAGCTGGGAATATGTTATCTCTTTCTCTACTGACTTGGCTCTCCAGCCTTTTCAGTGAAGTGCAAATTACAAGGGAGAGCTGAGATAAAAAACTGTTTCAGTCCCAAATCTTTCTGAAGGAAGAATCTTAATGCAGCACTGTAGGGCTTAATGCTTTTACCCTGGCTCCTGAGCTACATTTAATGGAGCAGCTCTGATCGCAGCCAGCAGACGGAAGCGATGATGCACCCCGTATCTGCTCACTGGTGCATCGCAGCCACCCATCTGACAGTGAGCCCTGCCAGCCCCATGTGAGAAGTTCTCAGCACAGCTCATCCCACCCTATAAGACCCTGACAAGGAAGAAAAAACGATCTGCCAGAGTTAATTTTCTCTCTCTCTTCCCCTCCCCGNNCCCCCCCTCCCCCGAGAAAATCCCTGGATGACAGATGTTCATCCAAATCCTCATAATAACAAAAAATGTCTAAGGTCTGGAGGAGGCAGAGGGGGTTGTCACTGTTTTCTAGCTGGTGATTTATTGCAGCCAAGTATCCTGTCGGTGGCAGGGCAGCCAGCTCTCTGCCCAGGGGAATGGTGGGCTTAGCATGGGACGTGGCAGTGTGTGAAACTGGGTATCAAAGAGGTAGAGCGGATCTGCTTTTGTGGGCAAACCTCTGCAGATTCTGACCAAGGAGGCCAAACTTGTGATGGAAGGGGAAAATTATTTCTCTGCAGCACAGCATCCATGTGGCTTTATTTGGTTCTCATATGTGATAAACTAATGGATCCATCATTCCTTAGAAATTTAAAACAATGAAAATCTGTGGCAAAGGAAACCTCAGGGACAACCAGAGACTGTCCACTTGGCCAGCTTCTGAGGGGAAGGATCCTGGTTACAGAAACGTTTGCTTCCAGGCTGAAACAAAATCAGCAGGACACTTTGTCATGATAGAGAGGTCTCTTTTGGGAAGCCTGCATGTCCTGGCCAATATCGTTCAACCTTTTGGGGCAGCTGCTATAAAACACTCTGTCCTTTGATGAATCTTGGGACACAAGGTGCAGAATACCAAACATTGGGCTTTGCAGATTGCTGTGTCCTGGGTTAACAATAAGGTGACAGAGACCCAAGGATGAGTGGAATAGTTACTTTTGCAGTCTCCATGTGGGGGGGAGAGTCTTCTGGAGAACATAGTGATGGTTGTTACCTCTGAAAGAGATCCAGCTCATAACAAGGAAATCTGAATTTTAAGGAGAATTAGATCAAGAAAAGCAATCACTAGATAGTAATTCTTTTGCTGCTTTACTTCTGCCCACCAGATATTCTACAGAACAGCATTACAATGGTCTGTACCACAAACTGGACTTCAAACCTCAGCTTTAAACCCCACAGACTCGGACTGTGCTAAGAGAGTTCAGCTTCCAAATTAACAATGCAGTGGTGTTCAGGGTAACCCTGAATAAGACATTATTTGCAAACTATTCCACGAGTAATGGAGTATAAAAAATGCCTGTGGGAAAGTCTACAGAGCCTCCCATAAAATCAGTGGAAAATCAAAGAGCAGAAATTCTAAGAATAAATTTCAGGTTATGACTCATCCAATGCTGAAGTTATAAGGAAAATATGTGACTGTTGACTGGGCTTATTCCTACTAGAAAAGAGGTAACATATACAGTATTTTCATACTAAGAAATTTATTAGCTTTTACAGAAGTTGTGTGTTCCATGTTAGGTGGGAATTATGGACTTAAAAGCTGAAGTACTACGAGTAAGGAAAGGCAGATACAGTACATGGTTATGTGTGTACTAAACTGTCTTTTTACTATTTCAAAATATTTAGAAGAAAGAAGAACAAAAAATTCAAGGTTTACCTAAATCTCTATCACAAACATGAATTTCTTTCATTAAGAGTTACCGTGGTTAAAGTTCTTAAAAATGAGACGTATCTGAAAATAATCCCTTTCAAGTCAGAAAAAGGACTTGTGGAAAAAATGGAAAATTTGAGCAGAAAAAAAGCCCAGTTCAATGGGAAGACCCCTTGGGGCTGTCAGGAAGATGAGGAGACTGCCTGGGTCCGCGTGCAAGGTTGCCTCGCCTCTGCTAACTGGTCTGCATGGAGCCAGTAACCACAGGAATGTGGAAGCTCCTACCTGCCTTCAAAGCTCAGGCCACTACCTATACAGCCCTACGGTAGACAAAGAAGACTTTTGAAAGGGAAAAGTGCTTGGACAACAGAAAATTATTAGAATCTCATATATCTTGCAATACAAACTGTAATAAAAACAAAATCCAAACATTCCTACCAGTGTATCATCTGTTACACATGGATGCACTTTAAGGACACAAACAAAATTCTGAGAGTCACATCTGGACAATTTGGGAGAGGGATGAGGCAAGGCACAGGACCCAACTGTGCATATGTAATTTAGAGAGAGAAATAAGCCAGTGGTAGACCTGACTGTCTTGTGCTCTAGCGGTGGCCGACATGTCCCAGAACAGGGGATGGTCTCAGTAGAGGACAAACTGAGGACCAAGTTGCCTTTTTTCCCTTTCTTCCTGAAATTCCTTATCTGGTTTTCCTTGTAGGCTTGTTAGTGCTTTCCCCATTAATCTCCTTGACCTTCTAAATGGAAATCAAATGCAGGGTAGTCTCGCTGCACTTGCCTTGTGCAAGTTACCAGCAAAGAGACTCCATCTACAGCTAGTAGTTCCACCACTGAGAAATGGATCACCCGTGTGAAAGGTGGTTTTCCATTTTCAGAGATCTGAGGGTGGATATGGGGCAAATCTGGCTGCTGAGACTGAAGGAATTCTGCTATGTAATTTAGAGGGTGGATACGTGAATTCACGAATCCTTTGACGCAACAGCGGGGAGGCAATGTATACTGAACCCTTCAGCAAGTGCTGCCAGCACGGTGTGGGTGGCTGTTTACATTCAGCCAGCTTCACAGTTCCCCCACGGGACTTGTCCATCACTACAATATTCATGGGACCATCTGGTTCCCCCCACCCAACCCCTCTGCTAAAGCAAAGTTTTCAAAAAAAGAGGAAACCAAACAAATCCTTTGCTGTTAAATGAAAACCTGTTCGTGCTGGCTCTCGTCAGATGAAATTCCCACAGTGTTTATAAATGGGTACACAGCCATCCCCATACTGGAGCTGCACAAGGCATAGGGTGTTCCCAAATCACAAGAACACCTTTCTTCCCCCAATGTGTCCCTGTGACTCAAGGTGATGATGCCTCTTGGACTGCCAGAGCCTTTCAAGTTTTCAGCAAATTTGCAGCCAGAAATTTGTGCCCAACGATTGAACACGGACATGGTCAGGTCTCATCAGAGTTTAGCTGGCTGCTCTGTTGGGGGTCCATGTCTGTGGAAGTATGAAACAGGCAGCCATGAGCCATGGCAGAGCGAGGGAACCACAGCTGGGTTTTTCTGAGCTTATCCAGGGGAAAAAAAAAAAAAAAAAACGAAGTGGAGAAAAGCCACTGAGCTCTGCCGTGGGGATTAGGATTTACTGTCATATCAGGTGAATTCAGGTCAATGAGAAGCTGAGGCCAGATTTTATCTCAGCTGATAATAAAACATCCTTTTCACACAACTAAAAGCAGGGATATTGTTACACATCCTATTTAACCTGTCTCATACAACCAAGCTTGATTTGCTACATAACTGCATAATTACTAATACGATCTTTTTTCTTTTTTATTTTTTTTAAATCTAATGCTATGAAGCTAAGAGTCTGTGAGATGATATCCTCCTTAAAATATTATTATTAAATCATAAAAAGAAAAGGGGAGCTGTGTGCCCGAAAGACCGATTTTATTCTCAGCATCGGTGTGGCTGTTTTGCAGTTATGGGCAGAGCCCTTAAAAATTTTCTTGTCTGAGTTTGCTGAAGTGTGAAATGATGATAAAACAACTGCAGCTCTGGGGATCTGAGAAGCTTCAACTCTGCCTTGAGTTTTTGATACACGAGGGTGTGAAAAAGTCTAAAACATGACTATGACACCATCTTTCATTCTTGTATATTTACTGCTCTATGCTTGTAAATATATTTAGTCCTCTGAGAGGTGATTAAAAGCACTTGAAGATATAAATTGATGTGATGTTTCTCCAAATAATGGCAGCGCGTACTTTTCAGCAAATACATAAATAGAAAATTTATGATTCTTCATATGATTGTCCTTAGCAAATCAAAAAATACTGTTTCTGACAGGATGCATTATACCGAAAGAAATATTATGTTTCAGTAAATTTAATAAATTAATTTTTATTGCGATGACTACTGGAGAAAGCTCAACAAAGCAAATGTATCAAATTCATATGCAAAAATAATGTTGTTACAAGTTACCAAACTTCTTAACAACTAGAGTTAAAAACTGATTAAATCAAAATGCTGAAATATATCCAGTTGCTTGTTTGTTTGTTGGTTGGGGTGTTTTTTTGTAATACCCCTGCAATCAACTTCAAAATAGCAATTTTGCATAACAGACAACTCCAAATAAGTGGTTTGTCCCACTAGGGATATTTAGGGCTAAAATAGCTGTTAATTTGCATCTGATGGTGAAATGTTTATTTTCAGAACAAAATGTAAACGTTTTCTAAGATGTGTCAAATTCATTTCACACATTTCATGAAACACTGTGGGCATCTGTTTATTTGTGTTTTTTGCATAATTTGGCCATAATTTGCTTGATATTTTTCAATGCTTGCTTTCCGAGGGAGGGGAAATATGCAATATAAAGAGTGTTTAATGCAAAATGTCCTTTTAGCAAAAGCTGAATTTCACTAAATTGGTCTTTAGGGGACATCTACTTTAGCTTTCTTATTTGTCCCTTCCTATTTCTGCAAGAGTTTGATTACTTACCTTATTTATTTCCCATGTTTTCCCTCCTGGCCTCTCTTGTTATGGCTGAGACCTTCTCATGTGTTTAAATGTTAGCAGCTGCCTGGAAGCAACCCTAACTCCAGCTGGGATAACCTGATTATGTTTCCTTAGCAAAAAATGTGTTGAGACAAAGGGTCACTTGGGAATAAACACAAGCTTGTCCACAGACATCTATGGGTGCATGGGAGCAAGGTAAGGGGCATGTGTGGGTGATGACCCTGAACCCCTGAAGCCTCATGATAATTTGAGGTAAAGCTGTGCTTTCTCTAATCAACCCTCCCTTCATTCTGTGCAGACCCACTTGTACAAGATTGCCACTGCACATCAGGCAGAAATTGAGGTAGAGATCTCTTTGACTGCCACCCATTATTGCCCCCAGTCAACCTATACATATCGTTGGACCCTGAGCATTAACAAGATCAATTTGCAATAGCACAACCCTTCCACTGTCCTGGGAATGGAAACCCTGAAGGAAATGAGCACGTGTTGATGCTTCTGAGCTTTGTTAGGAGATATCTTTTTCTAGTTCCTGGTGGATGGGTGCTGAAGCTAATCCAGGAAAGGTTCTGAGGAAGATTATATTCTTGTTTCCATCAATAGCACTTCCCCAGCCTTTCCCTTCAGGAGCTGGTGTCTGACTGTCTTTACCACACCGTGTACCCACAGCTGCTCAGAAAAGGGATGAAGCCCTCTTGCAGGGGCAGTACTTGGGACACCAGGCTGTGCTGGAGGTAGGTCTGCACCCAAACCTGGTCTTCCTGCACTGCCTTGCTGCCTGTCAAACCTCCAGCACCCTCCTCTCCCTGCTGATGCTCTTAGCTTGGCAGAAAGTTCTCCTCCTCCCCTCCAGACCCACAGCCCCAGCAGCCCCACGCCCATTCCAGCCTCCTCACACCCTCACTTCTTGATGCCCTTGGGTATTCATTGTCCATATTAGTGCACTGTTCTGCAATCTAAAGCTTTCTAAGCCAAGTTTAATTAATTTCCACAAAAGGTCATCTCACAAGCCTCAGATCCAAGAGGAAATCTACCATAGAGAAATAACCAGCAGACACAAAGTTGTGCTTAAAAAATAAGATGGATTGAATCAGAGACCTTGTGTAAAATACCAATCAGTAACAACTGAATGCTATCATAAATATCCACTTTCCTCTCTGCCCCAAACTAAGATGAATCAACTTCTTTTGGGTTTGAGCAAATTTTTTCCCTCTCATACTTAAGCCATAAAATAGCATCAAAACAAGCTTTGAGAGCAGATTCCCCAGACAAACAAGCAAAGAACAGAGCAAATTGTTGCCCGAAACAAGGTTCTCAAACGCTGTCTTTAAAAGAGGGGGCAGGAAAGGCAGTCAGAAGAGCTCCCTTCCCTCAATTAGCAATTCCAGATTAGTTTGGTTAATGCAGAGGAGGCTGGAGCTGGATACAGACCCAAATGTCTCCTTGCTTATTTAGAGCTTATCAGAACACCCTGAACTTTCAGCCTTGAAAAAACTGAGCTGCAAAAAGCAGAACAAGGTCTCTTGGGAGATTTCTTGTTCATTTTTACCTGTGGTTGAGCCAGAAATACTTCAAAGATAGATTTTCTTGTGACATTTGAAGTTTTCTAACTCAGGTGCCTGCCAGAGCTTGAGCTCTATGGAGATAGAAATTTATGGGGTCAGAGTTTCAGGAGATTTCAGCTTTCATATAGCCACCAAAATAAATGACCTGCTTTTCATAAAAGGTCTCATCAGTGGAAAGGCCCATGGTGTCCCACAGGGAGCTGGTGAATTCAGGAGTCCCTTTGAAATCAGGATCCAATTGTGAGGGATTTGCTTTTATATAGCTGACCTGAGATATTCTGAGCTAGAATTTTAAACTGTTTTGTGAAGAAAAAAAAAGTTAGCAAACTCTTTAAGGCAAACTCTTTAGTAAAAAACTAGTTAATTATGAAAATAAACACCTTCAAGTTCAGAGAAAAAAAGGAAGAGGCAAAAGAGAAAAGTGTCTAGTACATTGAGATGAGACGTCTATATTAGGATAATTATCTATTGCCTTTGTCACATGAAAATAATCCAAATAGGGTGGAGTCAAGGTCTGGGATCTAATCCAAAATCTGCTTTTACCTTGTATCAGGCAGGGCTTCTGGACCAGAATGTTTGAACTGCAAACGCTCATGATTCTCCTACAACCCCAGTATACATCTGTCCAGACGCACTATCCCCATCCTAGACCACTTCTTCCAAGAGCTACTTTATTTTCCTTCCAGTACTATTGCACGGTTGGCTCTCACTACAGGCCATGATGGATGCTTTCCTGTTTCTTAGAGATCTGGGAGACGTTGCCGACTTTGGCTTACAATGTCCAAGGGAAAAAAATGTTCATCCAAACCCTTCCATCCAGTCTCACTCACAATAACCAAGTCTGTGTATTTTAACTCAGGGAGGTGTCAATGGTGATGCAAAAGGGATGTTGCCAGTAGCCGCAGCCTTTAATCCCCACGCAGCACATTAACTGCATTCCACAGACCTAAGAAGAAACCTCCATCTGCTACTTCTGACCCAGTAAGTATTAGCAAACTGCTCTGGCTGAGAAGTTCATGTGCAGAAGGGACAGACTGCACAGCTGATCTGCCAGCTGGGACTTGGGGTTAAAGTAAAAGGGAACATGGGCAAGTGAAAAACTTTGGAAAGCACAGCAGCATCAGAAACCACAATGCATCAGCAAAATGGTCCAGAGCAAACACATCCATCTTTTATATCTCTCATATTTGGATGGGACTGCTTTGAGGACTTCTCATTACAATTTAGTTCTAAAAGGATTGAAATCTGAGTCATGAAGTCCTCAAGTAGGGGAAGCCACCTTCAATCTTTCATTTCTTTGTCCCTGAGCACCCCTATGAGTTTTGCCCTGTGGACCTGCTGACTGCAGACTGCCTTGTTCAGATCCAGCCTGCAGTGACCAGTACTGAGGACACAGCACATTCGTAAGGTGGGCTTAGATGCGGTGCAATTCTGCTGCTTTGGAGTAGCTGCCTTCTCAGCTACTCAGCTCTCAGCTACAAACTCTTTTTGAGTCAGATCCACCCAGCCACGACTATGCATGACATGCAACACAAGAGGAGAGAAGATCCTGAAATCAGCTGGTCTCTAGAAAAAGACATTCCAGCTACCATCTACTGCATTAGAAGAATTGTTCACAAGTGGCACTTACCTAGCATCCCTTTGTTCGAACTGGATAAGCACATATCCTTCTCAGCACTGGGAAGAACAAATCCAACCACAAACACCTCCACCCCATCTGCCATCAGTGCCAACCCTAAAACAAAGAAGAGGGTCCACTGGAATCGTCCGTGACCACACTCCTCAATGATGTTCTCATACTGGTGGGCGAGCTGCTCCTCGTCCTCCATCCTCTCTGCCATAAGGTCAGCACGGTCTCTGTACTCATCATCCACAGCAGGAGATCGCTTCTTCTGCTTTTCTTTAATGTCATCTGGGTGCGGGATCCCTTGGTACTCCCCCTCATAGACCTCATCATCTTCATCATGGCCTTCTGTAACATCACTCTGGGCATCTTCTTCATGAGCAGGCTCATCCCCACCACGGTAGTAGCCATCATTGGGTGCATACCCTTCATAGTTACCGTCCTGGTACCTGTAGTCATCTGAGACTTGGTTTGCTGCCCTGCCACCTTGGTAGAGGTTTGTGTTTCTATATCCATCATCCATTCTGAATGGAGATTTCTAAATGCTATGGATCACTGTGTGTAGATACTCTAATATATGTACTGATTTCTGCAGTTTCTGCTGTTGGTTACTTGAACATATCTATGCTGTTCTTTGGAACTGATGGGATACAAAGCTTCTCAGGTTCAGAGGAAGAATTACTATATAAAGTTTCTCTCTGTCAGTCTTACACAGCTTTTGATAACGTTTCAGTTTTCAGCTGTCATTTGTGACTTGCTGGTTTCTTCTGCGCTTTGAGTGAGAAGAGCTGCTGTCTGGTGAACAGCAAGGGAGCAGCAAGTTGCACAGCCAGGGAGCTAGGAGGATTTGACAGGTTTTTCCTGATTCATTGTGGTGGTGAATGTCATGTCCTGAGAAAGAAGAAACAGTAGCAATGAGACAGAAGGGCACATGCATTGGGTCTAATGCCTAGCATTTTGAACATGCGTTCTTCCATTGAAAAAAAAAGGCAATTGAATGTTTGAGGAATGATTTTGCATCGTCAAAACCCAAAGCCTCAGGACAAAAAAAGAGCATTGAAAATTACCAAGTTAAGTGGGAACCTAAAGCAGAATGTAATGTGTAGTCCTAGCTTCTGTCATTTCCACTTGTGGTACTGGTTTCTACAGGAAGCAGAACAGTACCAGACTGCATTGCTGGACCAGAGCTCTCAGGCTGCTAAATATGTTTTTGTCCATCTACCCAGAGCACACACATCTATCTACAACTGGCAAACATCATGATGACACAAAATACAAGCTTAGTTCTCTTTTTCATCCAGATCCCAAACTTAATTTTATTGAACCGCTTTTTTTCCCCCCTAGTGTCTCTCCATCTGTATGACAGATGTACAGCTAAAAAGCGGTGTCTGCCAAGATAAAGTCACCAAAAGTCACACCAAGCTCTGTTCTTCCCATATCAAACCATCAATGGGGAATGGTTTTCACAGAGGGCAAAAAACAAAGCTAATACAGAATCCCTGCTCTCTGCAGGGAAAACCAAGGGAAGCCAAGTCGCATCTAAACACATTCTCATTTTGGACACCTGATTTCCATTACTTTTCAAGCAGTTTTCAGCCAGCTGGCTCCCCAGCATTCTGCATTGGGTGCGGCACACAGCTGTAGACAAGGAGCTTGAAAGGAGACTCACGTGGGAAACTGAGTTGAGTCATGCCTGAGGAGCCAGCACAGTGTAGGCACACACAAAACGTGGACTTTAAGCTTTGAGCTATTCACCTAAATAAAATCTAAGCGAGCTACAAAACGGCATGGGCATGCACATGTCTGTGTATATGTAGGCGTTGGTACCTACACAGTCGGTTGACCTATAGAAGTGCACACAAATGCATATGCTGTAAATAAGAGTGTTACCTCTGTGTTTAGGGGTTTTAATTTTCATACAGTATGGATTTAAACCACAGACCTCTAAAATTATTTCAGAAGCGAAATTCCATAGAAACACTCACAAGATGCTCAGAAGGGCATCACTCCTCCTGCAAACAGTGTGATGCCCAAATGTTCAGCCCACAGAAAGAGCAGAGGCTTGACTTCTCCTTGTTAAGTCACGGCCATGCCTTGCCTGTTCTGTTCATGGGAGCTGCTCCAAGAAACCTCATAAAAGCTTCCACTGCACTTCTGTTAAGCTACCTATATATTTATATTGTATAATTACGACATGGCCTCTGCAGGCCCTGCCAGAACATCTTTCTTTCATCTGACCCCTCTGCCATTTGTCACTTCACTCAACGTATTTCCTCTTCCCTTTCTTTATGCTGAATCACACAATGCATTTTGCATGAAGTTAAAAAAGCAGCAGGGCTTTCTTTCAGGGCTGAAAAAGAGCAATCAATAAAGTTTTAAAAGTTTTTTTAAAAAAAAAACGAGAGCATTTTGATAAGGTTAGAAAAAACAGGAGAATACAGTGCAGGTAGCAGTAAAGAGAAGCATTTGTACCCCCAATGGAGGTGTTAATGTGCAGGCATCAGAAGCATATGACAGGTATCAGAAGCACTTAACTGGGTTTTACAGCTCTTGTTTCAATGCTGGACTGCCACCATTAATGGTTAAAAAATCCAAGAGCACTTCTGAGTCTCAGAACCTTCTAGTCTTGAAGTAACTTTCTCGATTACACAAAGATTTGTGTCATGACTGAACATCATGTTCTCCAAGGCAGTAAAAACATATTTCCACCGAGACATATTTTCTTTTGACAAGTAAAGGAAAGAGCCTTTTTTAAAAAAAGAAGGAAAAAAGAACAATATGTACTAAGGAACATTAGACCTTGCTTTGGAAGCCTTTAAACATCATGTGTCGGCAGGTTGTGTTTCAAAGCACCTCAGATGTCAGAGCAGGAAGCACAGTGACCTCACTGTATTTGTTGCTTTATGGCTGCTACAAAAGAGGATTGAAAGCTCATTTTAGGAAATGAAGTAATAATTATACTAATGATCAGTAACAGAAGTGATCAGATTCTGGGTCTCCATAGACCTTACCCCTAGACCTGCTTCTTCAAAATGTAAAAGTATGTTCTTGAAGACCAAACACTGGAAATCCTTTCATTCTCTATTAAAAAGCTGCTGAGCCTAGAAGCTGGGCTCTTTGCCTCCTACAATAGGTGGAACAAAGAAGATCATAAACTTTGAAAAGACCTATTGAAGCATCCGTTCTCTTTCACTGATACACAGAGATTGATATTTACCATCTGGTATCACTTACATCTTGGTTAGCACAGGATATAATGGCAGGAGCTGACAAGTCCCATAGGCCAGTGGCAGCCACCTGGCAAATAGCAGTCACTGGGCTCCCATTCAGTGTGTAGGATGGACATTTTCTGGGATAACCCTAGGAGAAGATGCAGCACCCAAAGGCAGACTGTAACTTAAGGCCCTTGAATGCTTTACTTCAATATTTCACATGACTTGTTTCCTCTCCTTGCCACCTGTGCACAGGCTGATTCACTCTAGACCTGATTCTTTAACACCCTTTCAGTCTAGCTGAGCAGCACTTACTCATATTAACAGCCCCATTTAGCATTTAGATGC
Source organism: Thinocorus orbignyianus (assembly GCA_013400375.1). NCBI lineage: Eukaryota > Metazoa > Chordata > Aves > Ciconiiformes > Thinocoridae > Thinocorus > Thinocorus orbignyianus. Next base: position 1,472,729 of record VXBW01004057.1, on the reverse strand, counting down.
TAAATCATGCCATCTCATAAAGATTGCAGGCTTGGGTTGCTATAATTACACTTCAGTGATGCATGAGAGCTTGAGACAAATGTACACATTACATAGAGCCTGTTACGACCTTGGGCCCTTTCAAACTGATAGCTACATTTGCAAGATGTGCAAGTGTGGTTTAAACACACAACAAATGTAAGGCTCCATCAGATAGGGTCTGCTGGGGAGGGAGGGGCAGAGGCAGGAAGGTTTCCTTCTGGGTCTCCCCAAAGTATCCCAGTAAACTCAGCTTTGGACACAAAAATGTAAAGTACCTTGGAATACAGTTCCTTTTTTTTGCTTGCAATTCTCCATAGCACAGTACTTATTTCTCACTATGTTACCTTTTTTTTTCTTTCCGTTCTAAGCAATTTTTGCACTACAGCTTTTCCTCTATATTCTGTTTGATATTTACCATAATCCACACCAAACAGTCTATCTCACCAGTTACCCTGATGCTAGCAAGCATCCTTCACTTAGTCCCATGTCTTGCACACTCTGATTTATTTAAGAGCAACTCTTTAATGCACATTATTCACCTTGCAGTTTTCTTGCACTCTTTAGCTCTTTAGTCAGCTCAGATGTTGCATACATAGCCAGGAATTCAGTCATTTGAGCTCTGCAACTTAAAATAGTAACCTAAAGTCTGGGATACACTCACAGTAGAAACGCTATCTACTTTAGGTAAAGGGACCTTTAAGAAGAGCAGCCTGTGTTTGTCCACCTGAAAGAGCATATAAGGCAGATGGCTGGTGGGCTCAGGTCATGAACTGTGGGCTGCAGGGCAGCAGAGGTTGGAGGGGATGCAGGTAAGGGTGAGTTTCTTGTACCTGGCACTAAATGAAGACAGTAGGGGACTCCAGGGGTTGTTACAGCAGAGTTGCATGGCAGAGCAGACATTAGAACAGATTAGTGAGTAGGGCAGTCAAGGAGGGGTGATTTCTTATTAAGTATGTTGAATCTCAGGGCATGAGGGAGTTTCTGGAAAAGAAAAGAGAGTAGGGTTGTTGCCTTGTGGGAGCTGTCACGGTTTAGCCTCGGTGGCAACAAAAGCGCCACGTGGCAGCCCGCTGGCTCTGCCCCCCAGCGGTGTGGAGAGGCTGAGAAAGAAAAGGCAGACTCGTGGGTTGAGATAAAAACTGTTTACCAGAGCAACAGGTATTGCAGGGAAACAGCAACACAGATGGAGGAGACAAACACGAGTACAATACCAACCACAAGCCTCGCTGCCCCGACCACCATCGACACAGCCCAGATGCGCCCCGGCGCCACCTGTCCATATATATGCCTATGCTGTGACGTTGCCACGCCCACTTCCGGTTGTGGCCCCTCCCCTCCCCGGCTAGCTCCCTGCTGCCCCTGGACCTGGCACACATAGGGTGGAATAGCCGTGCTGGATAGAGACAGGGGAGAATTGACCTCGTCCCTGCTGGAAACCAGGACAGAGCCAAAGCTGAAGGGAATTTTGGGTGTGCATACGTGTGCAGTGCTGGAGAGCCAATGTGAAGAGCTGAAACCCAGGTCCTTTGCCTCTGAGTGCTCAGAAAGGAGAATCTCTCAAAGACAACAGCTGAAGGGAGAGGTTATGTGAAAGTGGAGGATAAGGACCAGCAGAGAGACACTCTAAAAATGCTTTCAAGGGATCTTTAGCGTTCACCAGAATAATCCCTGTAAAACAGATGGTAGAGCATTTTAATATTCTGCCTGAAGGACAGCTCCTCTAGCAAAGCACCCTCACCCCCAGAGCTGCTTTCTGCTGGCAGGACTGGGAAGACGCCCAGACTCTACAGTGACCATAAGGACACTCTGCAGTCACAGAGCTGACCGTAAAAAAAAACCACAAAAAAAACCAACCAAACAAAAAAAAAACAAGGGGAAACTCCTTACTGAGAGGAGAAAGGAAATGTTGCAGCTATGTTTTTGTGAAGTCTTAGACTCTTAATAAGGATGCAATTAATGGATCCTTTGTACATGTGAAGGACCCAATTTTTGAGATGCTTAACAGTTTGCAGCTCTGAGGAGAGCACTAGCTTGGATTTCAGGCAGCCAGCAACTGCACAAATACTATTAGACAAACTAATATTGCAGCGAAGTCTGACCAAGTTGGAGGTGAAGTGCCTGGGACACAGCTCTGTGCTACAGGTTAAGCATCTGTGGGTCTGTCCTTTGGCTTCTTAGTGTTTCTGTGTCCTTCCCAACTGCACATGGAAACAGCCCAGCCTTCCTCTGGTGTGAATTGCAGATCAGCTGCTCAATCCCCTTGCAGCTGTGGCTATGTGAATAGGTGGCAACTTGTGCCCTCAAAAACCTAAATAAACCAGAAACTGGAGAAAAGACATCCCTGTGCTCCCTACTTCACAGCTGAGGCCCAGGAAAAGTGATCTGCCCAGAGCCCTTGACAGATTTTCACTGAATTCTTGCAGTCTAGCCTTTTTTTAATCAAGAAAATTACCATTTTCTTTCAGGAGACTTAAAACTTTCTCCTTTTTCCAACCAGTAAAAATTTAAAAAAACAAACAAACAAACAAAAAACAAAAAACCAAAACCAAACCAACAAAACCCCCCAACAAACAACAAAACAACTCTAAAATGTTTATCTGCAACTCCATTTTCAGATCGGATCCATTAAAAACATTTCATCCTATACTTTATAAGGTTGCCCTTTTCATTGGCATAAAAAAAAATCAGGTGCATGGAGAGTTGTCTCAAACTGAAAAACAAACATTTAATTTAAGAAATGCCAGCATGTCAGCTGCTTGATCCGTTTTTTATTAGAAACATTTGTTGAAACTGGTATTTTATTTTTTTTCTCCTGAAAAATTCAGGTTTTGAGAAACTGTCATCTTCTTGTCAACGGAAGTTGCATCAGCAACTCACCAGTTTACTCTCATGGATATAATATTTTCTCAAGTGCACCTTTAAGAAGTCAATATAGAGAAACAGGAACGATGATCCTGCCAGTATATGCATGTGACTAAAAGTATCTGACCTCTGTGCTGTGAGGCAGAAAAGGAATTTTCTTCCACAGGGCTCTGATTATTCTGGGATGGGTTTTTTGCTAACATTGCTGCTACAGCCAGGAGATTCAACATCCAGAAGAGAGCTGAGCAGTATCATCATTTTCCTGGACAGATGGCAAGGCTGGGTTCTTGGCAAGGATCCTGCAGAGGGAAAAGCAGCAAGATCTGGATAGAATATATATTTGAGTGAAGCTAGAAAAAGGAAATGAGGGGGCTTCTAGTGCAGGGAGGTGGCAACCCAAGTGAAATCAAAAGACAAGGAGCAGGGACAGAGATTAATTGTTCAAATTGTGCTCAGAATGAAGTGGGAAATGGCCAGTGAAGGGTGGAAGCCCTGACATATTACTGACGCATAAACTGTGGAAAAAAATTGCACCTACTGCTTAGTAATAGCAGCAGCTCTCGCCTTCATATCTAAGGATTATAAACCCATCTCAGGCCATCTCTGTTAGAGCTCAGCTTTAATCCTTACTAATTCTTGCTTGACTTTTTGCAACTCTATTTCATTGCCAAAATAATAAACAGACAGGGAGAAAAGTCTCAGGGTTACAGGATTCTGATACACTTTTGGAAGAGGTGGACTGTAGAGAACATCAGTTAGCCGAAAAAATTCTTGACTTCTATTTAAGGGAATGGTTGTATCAAAATAGGTCAGACCTGTTTCAGGTTTTCAGCAGTCACTTTCCTTCATTTGCCTTGCCATCAAATATCCTAATCACTTGGTGCTGATAAGAAATGGGTCCCTGGGGAATTTTCTGGAGGATTTTCTCAGGTGTGAACACTGGCCATCGAATCAGTGTGATTTAATCAGCTGAAGACCTGGTCTCTATTTTAGAAATACAGATCTCTATATTTGGAAATATTCCTGGATGCAGTCCTGAGTAATGTGCTCTGGGCAATCCTGATTTAGCCGGGGAGTTGGACTAGATGATCTCTAGAGGTCTCTTCAAACTCCAACAATTCTGTGATTCTGTAATTCAGGTCAGCCCTTGGGATGCAAGTATATATATGATTGTAACAGAGCACTATATACACCACTATGAATTAAATTATTTCTGATTCCTCTCTTTCTTTCCATTCTCACAAGATTAGAAAGAAAATTTGTCTTTGCAATGTCAAGCATTCTTGAGAGAGGACCTTAACACAGTACTGGGTAGGAAACCCCTTGCATCTGGAGGAACATCAAATCCAGATGTAACTTCCTAGGTCTCTTATGCTGTCTTTCAGAAAAATCAAGGCGTGTGTATGAGTTTTCTCAATCAGTGATAAAATAGCTGGAAGCAAAAGGGAGCTACTTTGCCACTAAAGACACCATGATTATGTGTGTGGGCATGTGGATAGATGGTTTTCAGGGGCAAAGTTGTGTGTTAATGGCTATGACAATCAACTATGGCTGCACGTACTTACAGGATACTAACTGGGTCTGCACAACAGAGATTTAAAAATCAAAGCCTGTAGCAGGCCCTACCTTAAAAAGAGTTTGCTTAGAACTCCGGATAAAGAGGTGCCTTTTGTTGTGACTTCAGAAGGGAGTGTTGCATTATGTGAAAACTAAGGATAAAACCAAGTTTCTCCCGAGACTTTTTTTATTATTAAGAAGTTATCTGATAGCTATGTAACGCAGGTTCAAAAACTCTCCATGGAGCTTATTAAGCAAGCTATCTGTGCCACAGATTCTGTATTAGTGGTTGTGAGTGAAAAGAAGAGCCAAGATATTTGAAAGTCCTTGATTTCTAAATTATCAGCTTCATAGAACTGGCTTTCAGCAGTACAGATGGCGCCTAATGATTGCTCCCCTGCAGCACAGGTAGGACACATAGGGTAAAAGTAATCTGTTCAGTGTAAAAATCAATGATTTTTTTTTTTTTCCCCGATGTCGCTGGGGTCTCTGGGACAGGACTCATTTATTCACTTTGCCCATGCTGTGGATTGGAAGAAGGCTGGTGCTGATGCAGCCCTGGTGTATTCAGAAATGCAGGGAAAAGGGAAAACAGAGCTGAGGCAATTTAGTGTGCTACCAGTGGATTAGATTAATTATTTATCAGAGAAAGCATTTTGGTTCAAAATTCTCTGCTACAGAGTCTATTGAACTTAAATCGTTTTACAGTTTCAGGATAATCTCTATTGATCTGTGGTGGTTTTTACGCATTTGTGTGTAGGTGGGTACTGTGTATATTTTCTTCCACCACAGTAAAATATCTACTGTGTAATGTGGTCTTGGAGTCCTACGTTACTTTGCTACAGCAATAAAATTTTCTGTGATGAGAAGATGTAATACTTGGCTTTCACAATAGTTCATGAATTTGGGGGCAGATCTGGACGTGGTATGAGTACAAATAGTTTCGTTGTGCTTGATTGAACTATCCTGATGTTAAGGAAGAATCTGTCTGTACCAGATTCAAATGTTCTTATGTTTTTTTCACACTATCCCATTCCGAGCGCACTGGGGGAAATTTCTGGTTTTGAGCACATCGGGTACTAAAATGTCATTGCCTAATGTGGTGCTGACTTTCACAGCAAAGTGGTGGCTGTGGGCTGAACACAACGTGTAATCCACCACGCTATGTTATGAACTAAGGGACAGAAAGTCCCCCAGATTGTTAAAGGGAGATTATATCTTAAAGCCTGATACTCTGTTGGTGCAGATGATTTAAAGGTCATATCTAAGACAGTATGTGCTGCAGAAAGCTGGCACAGTGAATGTGTAGCAGACGAAAGGAGGAACAAGCATCAGTCAAGCAGAACAAACAGCTTTTCTGAAGTTAAGGACGCAGACTAGCAAGTTGGGTGTTCGTGAGATATAGAGGGGAATGTTTAACAGTAGGAGTTGGAAAGCAGTGGCTTAGCAGCACAAAGCTATATAAGGAGGGACGGAATACATACACATTAGGATTCCAGAGAAAGGCCATAAAAGGTCAATTTGACAAGATGAATATGGATAATGAGTTGAGACAGATGGTGTTAAGAGTATGGTAGCTAATAAATAATGAACAGACTTGCTTCAAGGAGCAAAAGCAGAGAGAAATCACAGCTGAGAGCTTAGTCAGAAGGGAGGTGATGAAGGGGAAAAGAACAAAACTATGGAGGATGGAGGAGAATCACAGCAGGAGGACTGGTGGGAAAAGAGTGTCTGGTTTCAAGTGCCAGAGTTTTGTGGAGATGATAATTTACCGAAAGACAACTTAGAAATGCATATGCCTGAACTGGAATTTGGCCATCTTAATGAAATTAACAGTCTTTTAGCTGAGAAAATATTCATGGTTTCTAAACCTTTCCTAGATAACTACTCCCCCTTCTCCTCCTTTCCTGTTATTATAGTACCTAAGCAGCCTACAGGGCTCCCGGCTACCATGCAAGGCTGAGGAAAGTTCTTAGTTTTGTTTTGCACATCATGATCCAAGGCAGAGAGAGACTAAATCTTCACCTGAGCATTGAAATGGAAGTTCTGTACACTGTCCCCCATATTCCTGGGGCCTCTGTAGACCAGCAAGCTAAGACCTCCTTACAGCCTTCACTCCCATCTATCTTTGACATGATGACCAAGATAAAGGTGAGCATTGCTGCCCCACAGATTTTTTCCAGATGAGGAGCTGAGGCACAAACCCTGACCTAGACACCAAGGAATACTCCAAGGTGTCCCGAAATAGACGTAAATTAAGAAGCTTTCCCAAGATCACCTGGGGAAGCCATATCAGTGCCAAACATCCACCCCAATATCTATGTTATCTACTTGTCTTTTAAAATATTATAGAGTTAGAGTCTTTGGGGCTTTACTGCTTATTAGTAAACCAACTTGTCTATCAGCATTACACCTGGCAGCATAAACCAATAGGTAATTAAGTGCTGACTTTGAAACAACGGTGCCCTAGTGCCCTCTAATAAATTTGAGTATTTCTACATGTTTGCCCTTGGACAGTTTATTAGGTCTAACCTTACTGGGCTTGGAGGCCCTAACAAGCTCCCAGAGATGAGTGTAAGCAATAACCTTGGAGATAAACTGCCTGCAATTCAGCAAATTCTGCCTGTCAGACAGCAAACGTTCCTGATTAACTATGAACTGCTTAGCTTATTGGCCACGATGTGCCTCTAGCTACAAAGGGGAATTTTATTTCATCAACTTCCAGTCTGTGTTATTAAATAATGAGCCACTTAATTAACTAATTTATTAATACATGGCTGTGATGAATAGATTTGCTCCAGTGACAGAGTCATGAAAGCAGACATAAACCTGAATGATTTCTAAATACTGCTTGTTTCCAGAAGGGATTTTATTTGAGCAAGTATCTTTATTAAATACCTCATTCTTTTTCCTGTCTCTAGCTAATATTATTGAGGTCTGCTGTGTCTGTTCCCCGTTCTAGTGCTTCCCGCTCTTGTTCTTCCCTCTTGTCTGCTTTGCCAAAGCCTGAAACTCCCCCTCTTCTTTGGCTCCATGCAGTCAAGATATCTGCAGTGTGTTATGCCACAAAATCACTCTTTGCCAGAGTTACTGGTCTGCTGTGGCTAGGATGCAATGTCTCATCATCTCCTATCTCAAGTAGGAAATGACTGCAGTGTTTCAGATGCTGCTCTTGTCTGGGATCACCTTATCATTGCTCAGAGATTGACAAATCTCCCCACAAACCAGAGGCAGATGGATAATTCATTTAATGCTCCTCACAGGAGCCCTTGGAGGGCTGTTGCCTCCTGTTTTCCATCATGGTATGGGAGTGTGTTAAGAAAGGGCTCTAGGAGAGACTGAGAGATCTCCCTGCAGGGAACTGTTCCTGCTCTCAGGAGCAGCTCTTTCCCAGCCAAGGATGCTCAGGCATCAGGCTCTAGAGTCAGTCGCTTGCCAGCTCCAATGAAGTGTACCAAGGTACCAGCCACACCGGAATTCAGGCTCATTCCAAGAAATCCCCCGTGCCGCAGCCTGTCTCAGTCACTGCCAACCTTATGCTTCCATCATGCTCTTTAATAGGTTTGTTACTTCCATTTCCATCGGGGGCTGCGCAGCGGACAAGTTCAAGGAGCACGATTATTACAGCGCTAAGACTGAGATCAAATAAAGGGGGTGATTCTCAGACTAAATTCAACCTCTTTCTTTTGTGCGGGAGCCCTCCAATATGGTTGGTTTGTGGCCACAAGAGCTTTCAAAATTGCAAATTCACTGCTCATTATGCACCTTGCCAGTGGAGAAATACAAGTGCAAGCAGCAGCAGATTTAAAGAGATGTTTGCTCTGAGACTTCTGTCAAGGTTATTTAGCAGGGAAAATACCAGAGAAATTGCTTTTGCCCCATCCATTTTCATAGCATTTTAACTTAGTTTGACCGTTTTTGGATATGAAACACTACTGAGGAGACCTGAACTTTGTGGCATCCATGATCATTCAACAGATTCCATTTTCTGTTTATCAAATTCACTATGTGCATCACATACATCACTGCAGCACAAACAACGCATATTCACAAAATGATGTTTTCTTCTGTGAGAAGGCAATTTGCAAAGCCTGTCTTAGCTGGGAGACTGCATCTTGAATAGCTCAGATTTCCAGGTCTTTGAGGAACCTGCTTTTGAAACAAGCATTTTGCAGAAAATCACAAAAAAAAAAAAAAAAAANAAAAAAAAAAAACAACTTTTTCCATTTTTTTCATTTTTTTTTTCACTGATTAGATGCACAAACTAAAATTGCCTTAGGGTCTGGAATATGTTGGCACTGACTTAACAGTAACATGAGACCTCACATATAGCAACACTAAATTTATACTCATGTTTTATACCCATATGGAGGCTTTCAACTCAAAAGAGCCCCTGGCAGTTTTTTGTGCACTGTACAGCACAAGAGGAGTATGGCTAATTTAAGCACATGTAGTGGGCCCCCTAACATTATGGAAAGGTGGATTTTGGCATTAGTTTTTTCCAAATATGCCATATTTCTTTCTCGTTTCTACAGGAATTTTTAGGATAGCTCTTTGCAAGAGCAGCTAATTTATGCAGAGTCTCAGGCTTTGGGCGTAACCTGACAGCCCAAAGGCATCTGATTCTCAGCTGTCCTATGGGTCATCTACTGTTTTAGAGCCTTCTGAAATGGAGTTCATGCCTGTATTAAGAGAGGAAGAGGAGGACAGGAGGAAACCACTGAAGCGAGGAGCAGATACTGCAGGAGTCAAAGTGAGAGAGAAAGCAACAGCAGAGTATGAGGTTGCAAAGGAGGAAGGAAGAGACAGGGGTTGGGAGTGTGAAGGTGAGAAAGGAAGGGAGAGGAGAAGGCATAACAGTAGCTGGAGTAACCAGCCTTGGAAACTGATGTTGCCTTGAGCCAGTAAAAGCGGGAAAAAAAAAAAAAAAAAAAAAAAAAAAAAAAAAAAAGGGAAAAAAAAAAAAAAAAAAAAAAAAAAAAAGAAAGAAAGAAAAGGGAATTAGTCATACAACTACAACTTCATAGCAGTGAGAAGGCTGTGCATTTGCCTCAAATTTTTGCCAAACAGCCTAATAAATTCCTGTGTTCAAGTTCGACATTAATGATGAAAAAGCTCCATCTCCCTAAATTAATAGCTACAATACATCATCAGGCTACAGCACCATAGCTCATGTGTACGCAGAGAGAAAATCCTCAAAATCACCTGTCGAGGCAGAAGAAGGATTTAGCTATTATTTATTGCTTCGTGTGACTCATGCCTGTGGGTAGGGGCGCGACAGTACAGATGGGAGTTAGAGTCAAATTGCTGTCAGTGTAATTTATGCCAGGAGAGTTGAATTCAGGCTACTTCTGCTTATGTTGTACCTGTAATTCTTCTGTAAAATATGAAAAGGGTAAGAAAACAGTTTGAAAAATACATGCCTGGGCAGCCATTTGTCAGGACTCAGACAGGTTTGGTTAGAGGAAAGATGGCTTAATGTCTTGGGCAGCATCAAGAACTCTGTATAGTTTTCTGTAATGCTGCAAGTGGCTCGATTAACCTTAGAGAAGACCTTTAGTTACTCTTAGGCTTAGATCCTTGTCTGCAAAATAGCTATAATAACTTACTCTCTCTACCTGTCCAAGATTGTGCAGGGAAAATACATACATAACTGAAAAGTGAATATCGTAACCACTGATGGAGAATTCAAAAGTTCAACTTACTGGACTTCATATTCTTCTTGCCAAAACCAAAAAATCTCCTGTGAACAACCTCCAATGTGTTGTTTCTAACCAGAATCCATAGTACCTCCAGACCGTCCTTCTGTTCTTATTTCAGCTCTACCCAAAGAAGACATGCTAAAGACACTAATATTCATCAGACTCCCTAAAAATGGAAAGGTAACGGAGAGAGATCCTGAAACTCTGGAGTCCCCCTGCAAAGAAGCTACTCTGGCAGCTGGGGAGGGCAGGGATTCCATGACCTGGGGACAGGTCCTTGTTGTCCCTGGTCTAAGCATGTTCCTTCCTGTGGATACTGAAATGAGAGTAATCCCTGTACTTTCTCCCAAAGCCTAGTGTCTGTGGTCTTCTTGAGCCTGACAAGGGGCTATACAGCAGAAATTTGAGCTGCAGTCTCCCTGAAAGTAACTTTAATAGAGAAATATGGTTTTAAGCAAAATCTAAGCATTGAGGAATTCAGCATCTTTCTCCTTGCTGGAAGTCAGGAGCATACCGCATCCCACTGCTGCTGTCACCATGTGCCCTGGTGCATGTCACCAGCAGACAGGGCTCAAGGCTGTGCCTCTCCAGTGGCTGTCTGCTCCCACAGAGTTGGCTGGCCTCCACTTCTCCTTAGTCTGCTCACAAAAATGTTATTTGGCACCAGGACACCTTTTCCCCTTCATGCTTCTGTAAATCTCAGCTGGAGCATGGCTCTTCTTGTCAGCAGGCATACTGTGGTGGGCAGCTGCACTTGGCCCCTTCTGAGGATTTCATCTGTCAGCGTGTTATCATCCAGCTTCCAGTCCCTATCTTGATGTGCTGAGATGGGACCTCACCAGGCTCCTCGAGGCCATTTTGACTGCCCATTGACTGTCATTTTGACAGTCTGGAGTTTTAGGAAGAGCTGGTCATGCTCTGTGTGCTGCAGAGCCAGGCACGACAGGCTTTAAAGAACATGGAAAGCTACTTTGGAAAGCATGCTAGGGATCACTTGCCAGAATTGGAACTTTGGGTACATCTATTACCAACCCTCCCTGCAGCAGTGTCCTTCAGCCTGGCTTCTGATGAGCAGATGAGTGGGATCAGAGAGCACGGGATTTCCTCTAGCTCCTGCTTTCCCCAGTACTCATAGGGGGGAACTCCTGAATTTGGCAGAGTCTGCAGCCCAGTGCAGCATGAAATGTGTCGATCACACTTACTCCTACTGTTGATACTACTCATCCCCACCTAGCTTTAGAGATCATGTCCTTCACCACTGTGCAGAGCTCTGTTTTCATTCCTCCCTTCAACCCTGAGTCAGTTGGCAACACTCCTGCAAGGTGCCTTCTCAGCACTGGGTGAAACCACCCACTGGCAGACAGGACTGGTGGCCAGGTGGCTGCCAGACTGGTCCACACATAAGCCCCATTTTGGGTGGAAGGGAAGGCATGACAAGGCAACAGGGGTGGTCAGGGGTCTCCACGCAGTATCTGACTTCCTTACCGATTGTGTGGGCTCTGTTTCCAAGCACATTCTGGGATATGAAAACTCTTTCTTGCAATAAGGAAGAAAAGGAAGAAAAATTAGTCTCTTTGTCCTAAAAATGTAAATGAGATGGACTTACTTGCGGCATTATAATAAGAGACAAAGGGACATTCAGGAAATTTGAAAGGCAAGAGATTAAAATCCTACACAAGGAAATCCCTACCTCTACTAACCTGTGGGGCTCCTGGGAATAAATGGTAAGGCCTTGGCAGCATTGAAAGTAGGGACTCGATATATTTAAGGAAAAGAACACTACTTTCATTTGAGTTTCTACAATCTTTTCCTCTCTGAGAGAAGTAAATTCTTCTTCAAGACATCAAGCAAACATTAAGAGAACTTCACTCTGCTGCAGGCTATTCTGTAACTGTCCAATGAGGAGTTTCTTCGATGTATTTGCTGGTGTCCACTGTCAGAGAGGGGATCCCAGGACAGAGGATTTTCTGGGCTGTTGATCATGGATAGCAGTAACGGGAAGGCTGTGAAATGGCTTTCCTTTGATCATCTACATTAGGACTATCCACACAGAAATGACACCAGAAGGTAGTGCTATCACAGCAAATGGCTTTTGCTCCTGAGGGGGAGGAGAGAAGTACAGTCTATCACACTCGGAGAAAACCTAACATAAAATAAATTCAAGACTTTTGCTAGAAGCAGGAATCCTCCATGATACACAGGAGAAGGCAGGCAAGAAATAGAGTGCGAGAGCAGGTGTCCTCCAGATGATGAGCCTGGAGGGATTAGCTGGCAAATTTCAAGGGGATAAGGAATACTTCAAGGCAGATCATGCTAGTGCCTCTTCAAGGGAAAGAGGATAGAATATCCCAGGTGAAGAAAGTGGCAAGTAAGAGATGATGATCAAAAGTTATTTATCAAAGTGTAACATCAGACTTACTTGAAGGGAAGCCAGGGAATGGCCCGCAGACGGCAAATGGATGTCAAGCCTTTCATCTAACCCAGACTGGGTAGGAAAAAAAAACCATCAACTGCTTTCTGATGGCACTTTAGTGACAAATGCAAAATCTGCTGACAGTTGTAAAATCTTTCTGGTTACCCAGAATAAACAGCCAGAGCACTGAAGCCCACAGTGCCAAGCCTGTGGTAACAGATCCCTCCTGCTGCAAGCTAAGCAGAAGGGGCAAGAGATGACTGGTTCCCCTCTTGCTTGGGAACAGGATTGAGTGCTTTCTACATCCCAAATATATTATGAGATGCTTGGGAACAAAGGTAGATCATATTGTACCTCATCTGGACAAGGGCAGGCAAAAGGCTGTTGTTCAGGAACACTAGTGTGCTCATGCTATAGAGAAGGTTGGTTTCCAGGTCTGTAAAGTTAGTGTTTTGTCTGAAAACTAAATTCACTTAGCAGCTTTGTCCTGTGAGGCACAAATATGAGGAACTCAGCTAATGAACACAGAATGAGGACAACTCCAAGTCTCTGCAGTTCCTGCACACACGAGAAGCATAAACGGAGCTAGTGATGGGCCCAGAGCTGTGAGCAAAAGGCATTAGCGTGCCTGTTGTGTTTTGAGCTCTGTGCTGGAAGAGGCCCAAGTGCTGCTCACCTCTATTCAACAGTAAATGGGTTTGCTGCTGTGATTGGGATGAGTTGGGTTTTAAACCTAGTCTGTGGAAAGATCTTTTATCTCCAGATAGAACACATTTCTCACTCCCCTGTAGAGATGCAGAGGGTCAGACATGTCTTGGGTAGTAGAGGCTTCCTTAGCTACTGATAAACCATGACTGAGGCTGGGTCCTGCCCAGACCTCCACACTTTGCAGTGCTGGTGTCCTGACTTCCACTGGGGCTGGCCCATGGCCCTTAGTGGAGGCACTCATGGACCCCATGCCACAGCTGTCCCAACGTGGCACTTGGGCATTCACAGCTCACTGCTTATCATTGCCATGCACTGCTGTGCAAGTCTGTTCACCACACGTAGGATCCAGATACAATTTTTTTTTTCCACAGGGCTAGAGAGCAAAAAACAGGCCAATTCACATTACACCTCCAAACTAACCTGAGCCAGATAGAACATTCTCCAGGTGAGGTGTTCGGCCCATCATGTTTTTTTGGCTTTTAGTAGGGACATACCTCTTGTAAAAGTTGGTGTCTAAAAGCAGTGTCTATTCACTACAGAGTGCAGGTGACAGCTTTACCTGCTTCCCAAGTGTCACCTGCCCAGCTGTCCTCATCAGGACTCTCCTTACAAGTCTAGTGGAGATCCAGGCTATACAGGAGGTCTCTGTTCAACACGAGCTGCACTGTGGCTGAATTTGAGGTACCAGAGCTTGATGCAGGGTTGAGAAGATTGCAGACACTTTCTGTTTTCAAGCAATGCACCTTGAAACTTTTCTGTGAGATGAGCAGAATTTTCTCTGGGAAATAACTCCACCTGATCTCTTAGAAACTAGCCTCCTCTTATGTTGGAAACTCAGAAAATGTTTCTCTCTGAGGGTCCCCAATCTGCTACTGTGTGTCTGACTGCTCCAAAGTCTGGGGGAGCTCCCCTGTGGTCAGACATGGGTGGCCAGCACAAGTGTGCTACTCACTACAGTGGATTCCAAAACATCATGGGGCTTCATGAACCCAAAGACACCCTTGATATTTGTCCACTCTGATCCCAAGGCTGTATCAGCGCTCTTCCTCCAGATCAACAGCCACTTCCATCCAGCTCATTCAGGGTACCTTCCTCTGCCCAAGAGCCAATCTGAGGTTCCTTGGTCCCCAGTGTGGGCAGGGAATTTTTGCCTGACTTTTCTTTCTGCTTGTCCCATCTTCTGTGCATTGCAGGAGGGAAGCGCTGCCCGTGGCCTCCGCAGCAAGGGGTTCCCCTGCAGCATGACATCATGCAGAGAGCTCCCTTGGCTCATGGACAGCACTGATTTCTTCTGGTAGAGTAACCCTGGCTGCCAAGTAAAGGCAAAACTGCTGATCCTTCTGTACAGCACCCTCAGCTCCTGCCCCCAGCCACAGATCCGATCTTTCTCAGAGTCATTTTAACACTAACCTGACAAATCGCCTGCTGCACTGCTACAGATGGTTGAGGCACCACTGACTTCCTCTGCTGGAAGGCAGCAAAGCTTTCGTGTCCTTTCTGACTCCTCTCTAGGTCAGTCATTCCGTGTGGTTTATTTTTTTAACACGTTCAATATACTTTGTAGGAACTTACTAGCCACATCAGCTCAGTCTATTCATCTCTGAGCTCTGGGATGCTGATGAGCAGTATCTAATACTTCAAAGGATGCTAAAAATCATCCATTACTTGTTGTATGAGACTCTGTGAGATGGAGCATCCAAATCAGCCCCCTGAGCTGATCAACTCTGAGAACGGTAAGATCAGAGGATATTTAATTAGGTTCCTAATTACAGCGGTTATTAGCTGTCATAAAATCACCTGGGTTTGGATCCCAGAGCAATATGAACTGTAGATTTCAGAGAGAGGCATTGCATAGATAAACATGATTAATCCTTTGGCTTGATCCCAAGTGGAAGAATAGCAAGCTGCACTATCAGTGACTGAAGATTTAACTCTGATGTGTTATTTGTTTTTTTCACAATAAAAGCAACATCAAGAGATCACATACTGATTCAAATACCAGTCAAAACCCACAGTATTTCAACCCTAAATTCAAAATAAGAAAACAAGAGGAGGACCACCGGAAAGCCCACATATTACTTGAAGAAATACAACCTTACCCCTGTTTTCTGCATCCCTTCTAAAAATACACCTCTGCTGATAGGAACAGACATTGTTTCTTCCACATGATTCTGACTAAGAGCCCAGCAAACAGGGAATCTACTAGAAACTAGTGGAATAATCTTGCATATTCAACAAATCACTCTTAAGTCTTTTCTACTCCCTGCTTGTCTGTTTATTACATTCAGGCAGATGAAACAGTCAAAAAAAGAGATGCTAATAAACCTGTTCTTTGTATCAGTCAATATTTATCTTTAAAATTTGGCAGATTTTCCCCAAGGATTCAGAATTCTGCAGTGGGTTCATTCATTTTCAGTGAAAATGGACAAAAGGAAACATTTGCTTCTCAAACATTTCTAATTTGTCCAGAATAGATAATCTTTCTCTCGAGAATAAAATGTTTGGATGAACATTCTTTGACCAGAGGGGAGGAGCATGTTCTCCAAAGAGAGATGGGGAGCTTCTCTTTTACATTAACACATTGGCTTCATTGGATAGTGTAAATGGACTGTTCATACTGTCCAGCTGGACTCAGCTGTGCTGAGAGCAATGGAAGAGAAAACAGGGGAGGGAAATGCTCCTAAATCTAACATGAATGCAAGAACAAGGAAAGCATGAATTGGCCAAAAAGACATTTCAGCTGGGAATAAAAAGAGAGATTCTAACAAATCAGTGAGTCAAAAAACTTCTCAAATGGAGCTGGCTATGTGCTGCCTTCCTAGCGATGTATTCCCAGTTGTACCAAAGAAGATATCAGCTTGACCAGGTGCTGGGACATTTACAGCAGATGTGAAAGCCTGAAATTCATACTGATGCCAAGGTTTAGCCAAAGCTTCCCAACAGCAACATTTCTGGGGCTGAAGGACAGGATCTCAAGGGGAAAGACAGAAACCTCACCACTAGGATTGCTGAAAATCAAAGACAAACTGCTGGGAAGTGTCCTGTGAGAGTGAGCCCTACACTGACTGTACAGCTGAGCCAGAAGAGGTAAGAGACCTTGCTTTAACCCGTCTATGAATGAAAGGTGGAGAAGACACCAGAGCATAGCAGGAGGTGGTTAGTACCCCTTGTTATCAGCTACCAACTTGAATAGGGTGTGAGGAGTATCTTGCTTTCTATGTCAGCCCAGTGGCATGCCCCTGACCGCAGGCAGAGCATCCAAATGCCCCCCAGTGTTCAGGGGATAATGCCAAGTCTGCCAGGGGAGGTAAATCCAAGGAGCTTCACCCATTTGTGTGTTTTTCTTGAGTCATTGTTGCTTTTGCGGTCGAGGAACCCGTCACTGCAGGCAGAGCAGAGGGCAGCAAGCCTCAGGGAGTGTCGAGACTCATGAAATATAGATAGAGCCGGGCAGGCTCCTAAAGCTGGGTAAATACATGCATGGTAATTGGCTCCATCCTCAAGCAAGAAATGCTTTGCATAAAGGTGCAGAAAGGGCTGGTTTAGTAAATTTTGATATGCATGCTTGACTCAGCAATTTGTGGAAAACCAGAAAAACCTCCTCCGTACTCAATAACTGAATAGTAACTGGACAAGCAACTCCATTTTACACCCTTTCTCCCTTTTCACTCCACCTTTTTTCCATCACCCACTCGGAAGGCTCTTATCTCTGACGTCCTTTAGAAAGAGCAGCTGATGAAAGCAGACACAGCACAGATGCAATATCCTGATCCAAGCTATTTACAGTCTCCATAACACCCCCAAAGAAAACACCTGCCTACCTGGAACTGGCAGGAGAAAAAGAGTTGCGGATGCACGGATCTTAGCATGGAGTCAAGCCAATGGCTAAGTAGTTACTATTGCAATGAACATTTGTTAACGGCTCTTTTCCAGCTGCAAGGACAGGCATGCTCACTGGGATGCTCCGAGTGCCTGCAAGCCTGTGTGGTTGTTCCCAGTGAAATTATTAAATCATAAAATGTTTGGAGTTGGAAGAGGCCTTCAAAGATCATCTAGTCCAGTTCCTGTGCCATTAGCCTGGACATCTTTCACTTGCTCAGGATTTGTAGATCCGGTCTGTCCTTTGCATGTGAGCTGGATCCTGAGAGACCTCTTCCTTTATGCACTTTAACCATGCATGGCTGGTCAGAGTAAGCCTCTGCTTCTGCAACCACATTAAATGAATTATTTCTAGACACCTCTCAGGAGCCTCTCATGCTTAACCTGATCTCCTTTATGTGGAGCAAGCAAGATACCCCATCCATGGGAAGGTGAAACCTGAATGACCACCCTAGAGAAGGCAAGGCACTCCAGACGTGAACAAAGAGGGACAGATAGATGCAAAATGAAGCCACGTAGGAAGACTCCGCACCAAAATCTCATGCAGATTGAATCTCCTGATGGAATCTCAGAGTGGAAACAGCCATGGTATCTCCTGCTTAAACACTCATTTTGAAGTAGATTTTGAAAATTATTTTTGCTAACGGTCGGGATGAAATTCACCCCAAACCCTCCCAGCTCCAAGCTGTATTTGTGGACAAATTAACAGTACTGTTTTGCCAGCAGCTTAAATTCAACCACTAATTAACTCAGCAGCCGCTGCCAGAGTTAATCAGTGAAGTAACTCCATTATCCACTGTACCCCCACGGGGCTGGGATCCACCAGCTGCCACCGCAAAACCGCTGCTGTAAAGGCAAGGTGAGGAGTTGCTCATTTTGCTGCTGTTGAAAGGCCACTGAAGCACCCACCTGCTCCCTGATGGCGAGGTTGATGTCTGTGGGTGGATGGCCCCGAGCCCTGCACCATCACTCCCATGGCCATCCCTCCACAGTAGCCTTTCTCCACCCACTTTAAACTGAAAGAAAGGAGGAATGAAAGCAAGGAAGAAGCTGAATCACAGCTAGGCTTGCTAATTGGAAGAAGACAAAGGTTATCTTTTATATTTCAGATGCCATGGCCTCCTCTGTGGGAGTTCAAGAGCTCCTTTTGGTGAGAGCAGTAGGTTATGCACAGAAGGGCTCAACTTCTACCCTGAGCCCCCAGGCTGCTGCTTTCACACAGCACTCCTCTCATTCAGCTAGTCCTGGGGAAGGAAGAAGCACATGAGGTCAGGACCCCTGGGAAATGTCCGTTCTGAGCCAAACTGTTTACCTGAGGAGCTTTATTGCAATTTT
The DNA here is from genome assembly GCA_013400375.1 of Thinocorus orbignyianus. Taxonomy (NCBI): domain Eukaryota; kingdom Metazoa; phylum Chordata; class Aves; order Ciconiiformes; family Thinocoridae; genus Thinocorus; species Thinocorus orbignyianus. The sequence continues at coordinate 1,454,252 of VXBW01004057.1, read as the reverse complement.
TGGGGGTGTGTAGACCCTTCATTATTTCCCACTTTAGGGAAACAGCATATAGTACCAATGTAATAGACTGCTTTTTCTTTCTTACGTGTCACACACTTCTGCTGAGCCACATGGTCTCAGAAACTGTAAGCCTGCCAAAATCATAGTATTCTTTCATAGCAGGTATGAAGAAAAAAACCTGCAACAATGGTTAATTAAATAATTACAATCAGATCCTGCATTTTGCAGTACGCTGTTTGGAGATGGAAATTCTGGCTGGTTTTTAATCAAATAGCTTCTCTAACTCCAGTAGGAATAAAAATCTGTTTCAGAATTTGATTTTTAAATGTCAAAGGAAATATTTTGTTTTGGAAGTCTTCCAGATGGAATACCAGTGCCAAGACAACTTTTTTAAAACAATTAGAAAAAAGTAATTGAAAACGAACAGCTACGCTAGATGCTTTGAAAGAACAAAAAGGATGCCAACATTATATCAAATGACTTTCACTGTCAACACACACCCCATTCTAATAACACCACTCTGGAGTTTTAATTTGATTTCAAGTACGTTATAGATCAGAAGCCCGGGGCTGTAGATTAATCCAGATTTGCTCAGCTGAGAATCTGTCCATTAGCCCTCTTGTGATTATATTCTTCTAATCAAGTACAATTAACAGTTGTCACGTAACACCGTTAAAAAACACTTAGGAGCTGATAGATGGCTACTATAAGATGAACTGATTAACATAATTTTTGAAATCAAGTTTCAATTAGCTCTAAAGAATAATGAGAATATGAACAGCAAATTTTGCTGCAGAAGTACCACCTTAGTTTGAATAAGAAAGATAAATATGATCACTTCTTCCTGACCATTGAACAAATTAGCTGTTAAATTCCTTGGTGAGTTTAGAAACACTGTCCAGTTCACTTAGGCTGCAAATAAGCAAAGCTTTACTTGTATGTTTACTCACAGGTGTTTCTACAGGACACCTCTACCATCTGGAAACATCAAATAAAATTATGGCAGATTTGGCTGAATTTATAGAGGAAAACAACCAGAAACCACATTTCGGTAATATTTCTATATGGAAACAAACGCAGCCAGATGCAAGAACTGAATTCCCCGTGCAGGAAGGTTGGAAATGCTACCTTTCCGTTCTCTGCCCAAACCTCTAAGGGACCTACTGGGACCAGCATCTACCCAACTTGTCCTCCACCAAGCTGGAGGCCGCTCTGCCTGCGGGGTGGCCTGGTGCTTCCATGGCAGACTATCCATCATCTGTGCAGATTACAGCAACATCAAAAGAACCCAGGAATCAAGGACGTGATGGAAAATCTCCAGTATCCACTGACAGCAACCCTGAAGGCTTGCCCCTTCAATGCTCTGTCATGAAGGCACCAAGCTGTAAAATTTAGGAGGCTCCTGACCTGTGCACAGCTAGCAAGCTGGAAAATACCCTCCACATCCTCTCAGGAGATGAGAGTGCAACAGTGGGCCTGGCTGGAGAGCAGAAAAATGGTCAGGTTTTCTACTTCCACCTGAAAGCAACACAGTCTGTATTTAGAATTTCATTGTTCCACTAGTCAGTAAAGGATCTTCTTCCTCCACCCTTGGCTTCCTTTTCCCACTGCTTAGTTACCCCGAGGTCTCTGGTACCTGATTCTCCACAGAGCTCTCCCGTTGTTTACCAGCAGCCTCCCAGAAAGGTCAACCCTTTTTATATCTCCCTCCATTCACTTTTGGCCTCTACCCATAATCCCAACTCTCCTCCTGCCTCTGCCTAATCCTGCAACCCACCATAAATGCCTTCTCCCTTCCAGCTCTCTGCCCACATCTCCATCCATCGCTCTCCCCCAGGGTGCCAGGGGTGTGTGGGAGGTGAGCCTGGAGCAAGGCTGCTGTGTAAACATGCAAACCTCAGGTGTTATCTCCCACCACAATCAGCCCTTGAGGACCTGCAGCAGCCTCCAGATGCCACAGGGTCTCTCTGACAGCTCAGCCTGACCCCCACGTGTGATACACCCCTCCCTTGAGCTCTCCCACACCTTACCTCCAGAAAAGAGTGACCCAAACCCACGTCCTAACATTGCCTTTACGTTACAACCCCACAAAGCTATTCTTGGCCTGTTTGTGGACAGCCATATTTAAACAGGGACTAATTGCACCAGCACAAACTTGTCCTCACATAACTTCATTTTCATCCAGACAGAAGCTTTCAAGCAACAGCAACCAAAAAGCCTTTCAATATTTAATCAGCTGCATGGCTTGAAAACACAGGGACCGGCAGCAGCTGCCTGGCACAGAGCAGGCAAAGCAGGGGTGCAAACCCTCCTGTCCTCACTGAGCCCTTCTCCAGCCTGGTCACTCGCCCCCTTCACTTGCTGCAGCAGAAAGCCAAACAGGAGCCCCATTTCAGCCTGATGCTTTAACCCCTTTCAAACAGCATGGCTTTGCAGCACCTTATTCTTCACTCCTCTCTTCCACCTTCTCAGCTGCCTTCCAGGTGTAAATCTTACTTTCTGTCCTTCTGGTTGCTGGGAAATTGCTGTGCTCAGCGCCCTGTGATGGTAAGTCAGCAGGACTTGAGCTGTCTCCCACTTCTTTTTGGTTTTAAAGCAGGCAGAGTGTAAATCTCAGCTACAGACAAGGCTTTGCAGAACTTGTTGGGGCGAGGGGCAAATTTAAGGTTTTTCCTAATCCTCATTCCCTTGGTGCCTGTCCTGTGTGTGTCAGGGGGATTAGAGGGGTTGAAAGGACATCATCCTTCAGTGGGTTGGCTCTGTGGCATTTAATGCAGACTCTGCTTTTAGCCCCCATGCTAAAGAGGTGTTGCTTTAAAATAAAGCCATAAGAAGGAGCCCCTGAAGTGTCCTGCTTTAGTCAATGGTCATGGTTGGCTTTTCAAAAACATGTCAAAATACCAAATGCTTTCTGGCTGGAAATGGTCTATGAGTGTTTCCTACCAGAACCCTTGAGTCCTGCACCCTCCTCAGCCCTTTTCAGCTCCCCATAGCGAGGCTCTGGTGTCTCCCTTCCCTGTTGCTGGACACCCTGGGCTGGAGGTTGCCCGTGCTGCCCAGCACCCGTGGGGCCCACGCCAGGCACGGCCACAGCGAAGGCAGCATCTTGAATGATTTGCAGACTCTGAGCTCCTAAGAACAAAAGATCCTATCTTGCTGGCATTATAAAATAGATTCTAATAACCAACCCTAAACACCCTTATCTGAAAGAAGGGGGAAAAAAGCACTAAAAGCATATTCAATTAGTGATAAATAATAGATACAAGATTAATTAAAATTACTATGCTCTGAATTCTCATCCTCTAGCTCTGAGAATGCAAAAGGCATTCCCCAAGTTCCTAAGGGTGGCCCAACATCAGAGCAACCACAGTCCCTGTAAGGCTAATGAATGGCAGGATTCATCATGAATGCACCTGCCCCACTAGAAATGGGCTCCATGCTCTTTCTGTGGTGGTCACAATCAGCCCTGTCTCACTGGGAAGTTCAGCCCCCACCAAGCTCAGCAATTTTGGGTCTGTATCACAAGCAAAAAGACTCCTCAGCTCCTCCTAAATGCCAGGAAAGCTTGACTAATTGCCAACAGTGGCTATGCATCAGGAAAAGAAACCACTGGGATTTCTCAATCTGAGTCTGTGTATAAACCATTTAACATCTCATCTACACACATACACAATTAGGGCAAACTAGATCCCTGCAATGAGACAGCCCTGCTAAAACATCTGTGAATTTAGACTGCAAGTGCATATGGTGTGGGGATGCAGAAGGACAAATGTACACCCCCTTTACCCGCTCCCTCTGCCCCTCCCCTGAAGAAGTGGCTGATCTCACTGGTGCCCACTGTGAGCTTCACTGGAAATAGGTGAGAGGAATTTGGGTCAGACTTCCTCCATTGCAGTATGCTGAAAGCTTTTGAGAATCAGAGCCAGTTCTCGCAGGGCTGTGGTAAAAGCCCACACCACTTGTGGTCCTAAATAGCCAGGAGCCCAAATCACCTCCGCTTCTCCTCTCTCCCACCTGTCAGGGAAGAGAGAGCCCTGGGATCTGTGCACAGAGAGCAGGATGATCAGTTTTTGTGTTTATTACATTATGAGGTGCCATATCCCTCATAGTAGCCCATGTATCTCTTATTCTGGTATAAATCCAGAAGAATTTTTTTTATTTTACTGGATTTACAGCCCTGAGACTAAAATCAGGATCCAGCCATCCAGGGTACCTTGTAAATCTCAGAGAGCTTTTATCCATCACTGTAAGTGTCCAATGCAACAGATCCTCCGTGCCAAGTACAGCCAGAGAAGTATTTTTGCGTACTTCTATTCCTGTCCCTCAAACCTCCCCAGTCCCTCAATCATCATCATGGAGGGACCCAATTCAATCTGCCTCTAACCTTTTATTCTGGCTGTGCCAATCCTCCTGAGAATGTGCCTTAGAAGAGGATGGTAGCTGCAAAACCAGACATCAGTGTGATTGTTTGAGGGCCATCACTACTTGCAGGACTGCTACATAAATGAGATTCCTCAAAGAAATCACCACCATCTCTATCAGGGTTTCCTCTGAGTGACAAGGCAGAGGGGAGACACCAGGAGCATCGCGCATGCCCAGGAATGGCCATGGGTATGAGGTCAGGAACCTGTAAGCTGCAATAATTAGAGCGGGTTAAGCTGGCAAATCTGCAGCAGTCTGTCCACCTGCCATACAGGCAAGAGAAATGTCCCACAGAGGAGGCAGGTTTTTCCCTGCTGCCTGGAGGGATGTGGTGGGAGCAGTCCCTGAGACCTGGCTGTAACCACTTGTATCTTGTCAGGGGACCTGCCTTCAGCTTACCACTGCAGTACTGGAGCTCCATCCTCAGAGTAGGAGGGGTGTAAAACACACATGCCAAGTGCAGGAGCAGGTTGGCTCCCATAGCACTTTCCCCACAGCCAAAAAAATCTGCAGGGATTTTACTCACCCTCTCACATCTTACAGAACACCCATACAGGGTGTTTACAGGGACCATCTCCAGCACAGGACTGGGAAACTCTCCACATTGCAGTAGTGCCCAGGGCCTTGCTGAGTGGAAATACCAGGGCTGCCTTGTACTGAAGTCACCACTCTTCTCGCTTGCTGTTGGATTGGGAGGACTGGAAGCCAGGCAGGCAGCTGCATTGCTGGCAACACGGTGGGAACCAGAGTTTGAACAAATCCATCCATCACCCAGTCAGGAGCGGATGAATTCCAGCTTCCACCAAGCCCATCTCCCACAAGAGCTGCTGTGAATCACAGCAAAACACCAAGTTTAAATGAAACACTGAATCATCGAGAACCAGCTGCTGCTCAGTCCTGCAGCATCTCCTGTAGGAGCCTGCCCAGCAGCAGGCCTGCTGCAACCCTCATGCAAAAACACTGGGTCTTTCTCCAAGGCAGGACAACAGCACAAGGGACCACAAAGCAGGAGAAAGGAGAGGGCATCTCTCAGATGGCTGTGTGTGTGCATGGGCCATCACGAGTAATTTCTTCAGTGAAAAGTACTGCTCACATACTGCTTTCCAGCATCTCCACAGTGAATATAACATATTCTGCTCTCCTGGCTCCTCTGTTCCACCTAAGAGACAGACGGTTGCTTATGGCTATGAGTGGGTGACCCCACTCATTATAATGATCCTTCTCATTATAGAAAATGAACACCAGGCATGAATGATTGCCATATAAGCTGAGCTAAGCCAGGTCATGACACTTTAAATCTCTGGCACACCATCTACAGGACCCTCATGGCTGTGGGGTTGTGGGAGCTATCCTGCTTATGCCCTCCCTTGAGAGCTGGGAAAAGAAAACACAACTGAGAACATCTCAGCAAATCCAGCTTGTCTTTTTTTTTTTTTCTGAGATATCTTACAAAGTAACATCAGTATCAACATCTTATCTATACATGGATATAGATAGATTCAAGCTGGTTGGACACAGGGCAGTTCTGGTCTAGAAGTCATGTTGGCCATAGCAGTGCCTGTTATTTGGAGACTGTAATTTAGATTACGGACCAGGATTGCTTCACATTTGAACGGTCAGGTACAGGCATCTTGAATTATGCACCTGGCTTATATTAGCTAGTTCTGATGTTGACTGGGTCTTGAGCTTGAAGAGATAGTCAACAGCCCTACTCACAGTCTCCATGTCACTTGCAACTTTGTAGAGCTCTTTCACATCCTTCTATATCCTTAATCATATCCCCATGTTTGTCACACCGAGGTGAATAGAAAACACCTCTGAAAACCTATAGCCTTCCACTTTAATGAGGCAGATGAGAATACCGTAAAATATTCTCACATTTCAGCCACCTCCAAGCAAGAAAAGTTTTAATTTTGCCCTCTTTCCTGGCATTAAGGCAGTCAAGAACATGCCCAGGTGAGCTACGTCACCTTAGACACATAAGAGTCTATGGTGTCTAATCATAAATATTCCCTATGATAGACTAGAAAAAGAGGTTTGTCCTCAAAGTGACCTGAACTTCCTGGCTCCCTTGCCCTGGTTTAATTCTCTCTCATAAGAGGTTCTTCCCCCTCTTTTAACCGAACTCCACTTTTGAATTCAACACAGTCAAGGGAATCTGCAAGGCAACCTTGTTCCCTTCTTCCTTCTCCCCATAACACGAGTGTGTTTCTACTGACATAAACGTGATCACAAAGTCGTGACTGCACAGGAAGAACAAACAGGCTGAGCAGATGGGTTGTGCGGGAGGAGGCCCTCATTTAAAACGCAAATAGCTGGTGGTAATTTAGCAGATGTGGTAAGAAAAATCTGGAGAGACAAGCATGAGGTGACTGGATTCCAATTTCAATCAAATAATGTGGAAGTTTCCCTGGCAAGGAACAGTTTCATCTTCCATCTCCTTGATTACCTCGTCTTGAAGAGATAATGACACTGATGCCAAGTGTCTTCACCAGAATGATCTGGAGTATTCTTCTTTTAGGATCTCACATGACTCCCTGCCCTTACCAAACGTATTTTGTTTTCTTTTGTTTTGTTTTCCACAAGGGAAATCCATCCTTTATAGCCTAAATATCTGTGAGAAAAGACTAAAATTCAATTACAAGTCATAACATGCATTAATTCTGTAGTACATTCAGTTCCATTTCCATCCAGAGACAAAGGCTTTAGGATCTGTCTTTCACTTCCCCAACATCAAATCAGCATCTCTCAAGAAATGTCTTTGAGCTGCTATAAAAATCTGTACATCTAGCATATTGTAATATTTATTTGGCCCTAGAATTTCATTTTGGCAGATGCACCATATTTACCACGGATTGGTATAAGGATTTTTCTCTGTACAAATAATACAGAGCCATTAACTAAACAGAGGAAATTAACCCTTCCAGGCAGCACTGCAGCAGGGACCAGGAAAGCACATGCACCACCACTGGCCAATGTCTCAGACTGCTAACGTGGGAGAAAAGTCAAGTGCACACAAAACCAAAACTGACAGCAAAGATATTCTGACATCAACATTTCTGCAGGTTTTAGAAGATAATTCAACAAGAAAAGTAGTTCATCCAAATTTCTGGTGCTCAGAAGTGTTTTTCTAGGAAACATGGAATGACGGATTTTCAACCTTTCGAAATGAACCATGGTGTTTCAGTGAGAGGAAGCACAAGCTGTCGTCTCTAAGAAGATTTCCCCACAGATGCAATCATCAGCCTCCCCCCAAAAGGCAACAAATTAGGAATTCCTGCACTCTCTCCTTGCAAGTGCACTTCCCTGTGTTCACTTCACCCACTGCTCACCAGACACAGATTTGGTACAAAACACTGTCACCCAGAAACACAAGTGAAGCAAAAATTCAAGTCAAAACTTGGTGCTTGAGAGAGGAGGATCTTTTTCTTTAGATTTAATATAACTGGTGCTTGAAACTTCAAGGTTGCTCTAGAATTAGCACAATAACCAGAGTGCCCCACTCTAAGTCTCACAGTATCTAACATCAAAGAGTAGGAAATGTGTGAGTTTTTAGCAAGCGGAGGTTTCTGTATGAATACATCATGAGAGGAATATTTTTATAAACAAATCATCTCTGCAGTATTCTCCAGGAGTAGTTTTCAACTCTGCTTGTTGTAAATAAATCCGGAAAGAATTTGTTTTGGTAACTCCAAACCAAATTTTGCACAAGTTTTTGGGTGGAACACAGGTCTGTCAAGAAGGTCATAGCTTTGTACCTGTCAGTAAAATTGCCAGAGCTTCACCACTGTATTTTTCCCTTGTTTTTAGTCAACAGAGGTATGCTATGTACAGACCTTTGCAGATTCAATACAGCCAGATTGCAAAGGCTGCTGTTAGGTTTATTATTCCCTGATCCTCTTTAAACAAGGGCCCTATATTCATCCCTAGTGTAAGAGCTCTGCTGTCACTCAACTTAGAAGCAGGACAGCGATCTTGAGAGTCCTGTGAGATAAACTGACTTGCAAACCTCTCATTTAGAGTAAGCTAATGTCCAGGGCATCAGACAGCTCACTGTCCATCTAGACCCTCCTCCTTCCAAACATTTTTATCTGCAGCTCCCATTATATCAGCTCTTTGCAGTACCTGGGAGAGTGGTTTCAGGGAAAAATGCAGTTAGACTTCATGTTGGAGACAGTTTATCATCTAGAAAAGTTGAGGGGTTTCATACATCAACTTAGGGGCAAGAATTCACAAATGACCTTCCATAAAGCAGAAAAGGCAGAATTCAGGCAGCAGCTCACCTAGGACACCTGGAGAGCACCACTGGTGCTTGGCCGTGAGCTCTGAATGTGCCCCAGACCAAGCTGGAAATCACACAGGAAAAAAAGAATCAGTGGGCAACGAAACCTCACGCAAGTAAAAGCTGTTCCGAGTGCCGAGGCACACGCATTGGCTGATCTGCTCAGCTCCCAGCCTCCTGATAAAAGTAATTAAATTACTTTAATGAGCACTGACCCCTGGAAAAGTTTCCGTACAAACCGATTGGGCTTCATTGTTTTGGGTTTTTTTCTGTTTCTTTTTCAGCTCCCTTCCCTTTGCTTTTTACCCTGTTAAACCTTATTACTTTTGCATCCGGACTGATGGTCCAGAAAGGGACCAAAGAGAAAAGCATCGCTTACCAGAACTAGGAAATACTTCATCACAGCCATTCACCAGCCATTGCCCCTCTTTCTAGCCCGTAGAGCCGCTCCTGAAAGGGTTGTCCCTTTCCGCTAGGATGTCACAAGCCGGAGATTAGAAGTAAATGCTCTGCAAGCCAAGCCGATCATCCCGCTGCGACCGCATCCAGGTACTGAAGCACAAGCAATGGAAAAGTCCATCAGCCGGCAGAGAACACAGGCGCACGCACACGCTCCCCCTCCAACCCCCCCAGCCACAAAGCGATCGGAGTGGAGGGAGGCTGGAGGCAGGAGGGAGAGCAGATGGGAGGGGGGTGGCTCAGGGGAACCAAGCAGCAGGAGATGCTAACGTGACAGATGTGATGACTTTTAAGTTAAACAGGAAATTGAGGATGTTCAATGCAGGGCGGAAAGACACACTAGCTCACGTTAAAGGCAAAGACTTTCCCCGGTCTTTCCCTTCTTTGCTTTCCCTCTTCCATCCAGGCTTTCTCCGGTGATTTCCAGCTCTAACCTCACACGCAGAAACAAGATCTGCCTGTGTGTCTGTGCAAGGCAGGAGCTGCAGAGCCAGCCAAGGTATTTCCCTTCGTAGCAATGAGTTTATTCCCTCTTCAGCTCAAACTCCCCTGAAGTTATTTGAATAGCATCCTCTAGATGATGTGAGTAAAAGTGGGAATGTTGAACAGCAGGATGAGGCTTTCAGTTTGTCCCAGTTCCGGGCAGGGGAAAATACAATGGGGTCGAAGTCCTGATTGAGCTTATATAGGATAAGCAGCAGAGAGTAGAATAAATTGATTTAAATGCAGGAAAAATAAAGTGCCTTGGTGCACTCGGTTTCCCCATCAATAAACCTGACTTTTCAGCAGTTCAGACAAGGGTGATGAGGCTGAGTCTGGGGGATGGTAGCTGTACTGTAAGGGTCCACAGGGCTATATCCAGGGTGATGTAACTCCAGGAAAAAGTGACAAGACCTCCAGGCAACAGTAAAATTCAAAGGGAATTGGGGAAATCAAAACCCTGCACTGATTTCTTAGTTAAAGCCAGAAAACAGAGCAAAGGAAGACAAACCACAGTAGTTTTGAGACAGATCCCAGCTTCTAGAGACAAGGGGAGGAAAAAGAGTGGTCTCACCAGAAATGCAGATACAGAAAATCAGCTGTGCCATCTGCCTCAGCCCCCCAAACAAGGACTCTGCTCCTACTTCACAAGCAGATCCCTGCCTTTTCCTGTTGCCTTTGGCACCAGCAGGAAGAGCCCCTTGGCACCCCTAAAGAGCTGGGTGTCAGGTCCAGCCCAGCATGGCACAGCTCAGCCTTCCTCATTCCTCTCCCCACCAGAGCTTTGCCTCAAGACCCACATGTAGGGGTGATAAGTCTATGGCATGTACAAGTCCCCAGAGTGAGATTCGTGACAGAACTCCATTTTTCCTAGCAGCTGCCCACTAGGTAATGGATAGAAATTCGTCTTCTCTACACACAGGGCACTTGCCCCATGACTGCAAGTGAAATATTCAGGTTTTGGTCCCATCCAACCTGCCTCCCTTCTCATGTCGCATTTCCCCTGCACCCTCACTGTCCCTGGGCTGTGTTATTGGCCTCCCTTCAACATTTTAATGGAGTATTGACAGTGATCCATTCACGCTCCAAACGTCTGAACCTGACTTGCATCCCCAAAATCGCTTTTGCAGAGCCAGCCCAAGCCAGAGGGTTTGGAGGCATCTTCTCAGACGTATCAGCTGCAGTTTGACAAGGATCCCTTTTTCTGGTTAGAGAAACAGCTTGAAAAAGTCGAGCGAGGATATTACACTTTGAAAAACTGCGGCTTTGGGTCTCTTGTCCCTCCTCCTACCTGCTGCCGCACTCCCTCATCTCTGCAATTATTTATAAAGCTCTGTGTTCTTTCTTAATCGGGATGCCATAATGCATCCTTTCGCCTTGCACGTCACTCGTGTGTCACTCTGCGTCTGGGCCCGTGGTGACCTCTCGGAGGGCTTGCCAAGGCTGGCAGCAGCCAAATGAGTCATCAGCAACCTGCCCACTCCTCCCTCAGGCCACTGCCCCCCTGGCAGGGGCAGCTGGGGTGGGTGGTGGGGGGATAGTTTAAAGCAGTCTAATCCCCAGGCTGGGTAATTCAGAGAAAGAGGATTACCCATTCTGTGCAGAGCCCTTCCCTAAATATAGACCAGCCTTCTCCTTGCATTGCAGCCCACGTGGCATGGAGATGTTGTCCCTGCACTGTTTCCCTGCCCCATCTTTGGGGGATAACTCTGCCCTTCCTCAAATCTGGGATAACCTCGTTGTAACCCATGGAGTTACAGTGTAATAAAAGCACCCTTAGTAAAGCAGAGATGGGACTGTAGCTCTGTGAAAGCCGGCAGGGTTATGGCAGACTCATCCCCAGAAGCATATTTTCTCCCTAATAAATATCAGGCTCCTTTGGTGGGATCAGGGCATGTACTGTCCTGCTCTCCATTTGGAAACCAGCATCATGGTCCTAAACCACAGAGCCTGACAGCAGCGTGTTGGGAGGGTGGAAGAGTTAAATGCTAAACTGGGATAATCCCACTGGAGCAGCCCTGGGGAGCTGAGAATGGAGACCTGACTCTGCCACCTGCCTTCGGGGCTCTCCCGGCAGGTCACCAGGCACTGAGCTGTCCTTACTGGTGGAGGGGTCGGGTGTTTGCCAGAGAACTGCTGAAAAGGAAAAGCAGTAGGTAGCATGTTACCTTCCCTCTTTATCCTCACAGAAAGAGGGATAAAGCCAGGAGCTGCAGGAAGTATCCCTGATGGATTTGGCAGCTTCTCAGCAGACCGCACATCTCCCCTTGCCCTTCTCTCATTTTCCAGCTTAAGTCATCTTCCCCCTCCTCTGCCCCAGATGAAGAAGTAAGGTCTGATACATATGCTGCAGGCTCCCCTTTCCTACAGCATCTTTTTTTTTTTTTGGCTGTTAAAGTCCTTGTGGGACTTTTAGTCACCGTAACATTAAAGCACTCATTAGCATGGCAGTAATTCCATAATCTTTTCAGAAGAGAACAATTTCAGAGGTTCAGCTCACGATCTGGAAAATCAATTTTCCAACCTGACAGAGCAGCAAGAGGATTTTCAAGGCCGGCTTTGGCTTCCCCAGCAGGACTATTACCAACCCCAGGACTTCATCGCCAGCACAGGAAAAGGCCACCCACAACATCTCTGAGCAGAGCAAGGAGGACTCAGGTGGCTGGCACTCAGCAAAAAGAGAGGAGAAGAGCAGGGCTCATGCTGTATCAAGTGCAGGTTGTGCCTCAAAACCCAGACCTGCTTCACCAAGTGTTGTCCAGCAGTGTGGGCTATAGAGGAGGGACAGCATCACCATGGATCATAGGGGATTTTTCTACTTCATCTCTCCTATTTCATGTCACCAAAAGCAGTGCTCCCTGCTCAGAGTTTCTTATGAGTAAGATATGATCCCATGAGTAATGGGATGCATCCTCAGCATCCTGCCTTTTCCCTGCAGACACAGGCTGGATCAACTCCTGCTTTGAAATGAAACTCATGCCCTCTCTGTACCAAATGCCAGACCACATGCTCCTACTTTCATGGTGGGATTTTTGACATTCATTTTCATTGTGCTTTCCGAAGCTGGTGCCCACACCAACCTGCAGACAAGCAGCCAGATTTGCAGAGATCATCTGCATGTGCAAGGCTACCTTTTGGGCACCACCCTGCTGTGCACTTGGAGGTTGAAGGGCTGCATCCCAGCCCGGCACGAGGAGGCACAAAAACTGGGCTTCCACCACCTGCTCAGATGCCTCAATCAATAGTTGTCATTCAAGGACCTTCCAGACCATAACTGGGTGCAGATAGCATAGCTACTTCCATGGGATAGACATCTCCTAACTGGGCCAGCTGAACAGGAAGGCTGTCTCCTGTCGGATGCTTTCTGGGTCTGGCTTTGATGCTCCAGGAGGGTTCCCCCAGCACTCACATTAAGCATTTGCAAAATCATGTCAGGAAACCCAAAGGTGTCATTGCAGAACTGATCTCCGGCCAAGCTCATCTAATACCAGTAGACGTGCCTTTCCCAGTAGGGCCCTGAAGAGGGGAGACATCAGAAGCTAACTAGGACTTCATGGAGCTCTTGAGACTCAGGGTGCACACACAGGTGACTGCTGCCTGTAGCAGACCTCCTGTGGGGAGGGAAATGTTTCTCTCTTCTTTCTGCTGGAGAGTGGAAGAGGACTTTTCCATTGGGAATAAGAACTGGAGGAAGCCCTGGATGGTGTCTACTCCCACTCTTTCCTCCATGTTGTCCTGTAGGACAGAGCAGTCTGACCATGGGCATCCCACTGGGTGAAGAGTTAGGGTGATATGTCATTTAGGGCAGAGGCTCTAGGGTGGTATTTCCAAATGAGCAGCGGAGACTTCTGGCTCAGTGCTTTCACCCCATGATGGTCAGTACAGCATTACTGCATGTTCAATACCTGGCTAAGTAAGGCAGAGAACTTTTCCTCTCTCTCCCCCCAAGTGATACCACTAGGGATGCAGAGGAGTCATGAAACAGCAATTTTCATTCCGTGTCAGACATGTGACTCGCTCTCATCCTACCTGAAACTTCTGCCAGGAGACCCCTCTAGTATGTGCTTACAGGTGCCTGACCTAAACACAGCGAGGGTTCCCCTCAGCACCCAGGGAGCACCGCATTGCTCCTCACCTACACGCTGTAATCATCAGGTTGTTACTGGTTTTCTTTTTTTCCTGAGATGATGTCATACCTGACAAGTAACGTCCTTGTGAACTCCCTTCCTGCCCATTATTTTTGATGGGCTCTCGGCGTTATGGATCATATTACTGTAATTTGATGGGTGTAGTGAAAATCTCCCTTGAACAACACTTGTCCTCCCAAAGAAAAATAGCCCCTGCAAAGATGTATGTCTGGGTGTGTTACAGGATGTGCTATAGGCATGTACATACGCATGGGAACTTCTCTCACCAGAGAACCCGCATCCCACAGCAGCCCCTCCAGCTCCCAAAATCATTTCTTTCTCTCTGTGGCTTCATTTAATCCTTCCTAACAGGGGTGACTAACCGCGGTTTGTAGCTTTAGCTGCATTTAAGCTCTCCCAGAGCCTGGGAGGATAATGAGGGGAGGACAACTTGAGTGGGTGCTGGCAGTGCGGTGAGCGCGTGGGTCCTGGCACACCCCCACACAGCCCTGGGGTGCCACCACCCACGCAGCCACACATATGGACATGTCAACCCCCTTCCCCTATGCAAACAACTACTTCTCCCCTGCAAGCCCACTGCAGCCTGGACACACGCCGGGAGCACTCCTTTAAAAACTGCTTCAGCCCAGCTAAAACTCCAAGGCACAGCAGCTCCTCTGCCCCCCGCAGAGAGCAAGGGCAGCTCGGCAGCATATCCCGGCTGCTTTAAATTGCTGCTTCGCTCCTGACTGCTCTGACCCCTCCAATCTCATTAAGTTAAGGCAGCCCCTGACAGTTCCCACCGATTCATCCCAACTCACACACCGACTCCGCGCTCTTGAGCATCCTCATTTTCAGCTGCATCTTTTGATTTAGTTTATTTATTTAAATTTTATTTTTTTTTGCAGAGAGCTTTTCTCTGCCCCTAGGGCTGCCTCCCCACCTGTCCAGAGACCCCATGGGCTGCCAGCTCTCCAGCAGCTGCTTCTCACCCCTTCCCAGTGAAGAAAAAGGACCGACACGCTCTTACCTTGGGCTTCCCAAGTTGTCAGTGATGGTGCTGCTGGCCGGGCGGCGCAGCGCGGCGTGCGGTGCAGCGAGGCTCTGCGCTGGCATCTCCTCTAGTGGTGATGCAGTCCTGCCGAGCGCCGCATGCCAATGATGCAGCCCAGGGGATCCCAGCCCAGGGAGCCCGGGGCTGGGAGGATGCTCAGGGCTGCCTCTCCCCACCTCCCAGCTGCAAAGCCAGCCAAAGAGATGAGGAGAGAGGGAGAAGCTGCAGAGCAGGCAAGGAGGGAGAGAAAGGCGAAGCTTCTGTAATTTCATCACGGTAATAAACTCCAACCCAGTGCCTGAACATTGCAGCTCTCTAGCAGAGTTCTTCATTACACGAGGCATTTTTATTTTATTTTTTTTTTTAATTGCTAGCATACGGGAATGTTTCTAGCTGAAAGTAGAAGGGAATCCCAGCATGACTGGATATTATGCTGGCATCCTTCATCTCTCCACTTTATTCATTAGATCAGCACTACACTGGAAACCCCTCTCCCTGGGATGGCTAGAGGGCAAGGTGCCACATTTCAGGGATAATCCTACTGCAGGATAAACCCATTCTGTTTAAAAAAACCCGTGTGTTTATAATTTGGCAGTTCGCTGCCAGAAGAGCAGCAGCAGGAAAAATCCCACTGTCCATACAATTTTGTGTTTACAAGAGACCATGTGGACACAATAGTGTGGAATGTACTCTGCCATGGAAATCCATCCATAATCATTTAGTATTATTAAAAGATAAACAGGAAACATCAGGAGGTGTCTTACTGAAGAATAAAGAATGTGGCTCCAAACTATAAGAACAGCATTCTCAGTGCACATGGAGGGGAGATGTCCACGCCCTGCACAGTCTCTTCATGCAGAGATGTCCAAATTAGTCCAGACAATAGGAATGGTAAAGATTTTCACTGGCACATTTCCATTGCTGCTTCTGGTAACCTAAAACCAAAGAGAAGCATGAAGCCACAGGCTTCTCAGAAAGGAAACAGAGATGGACTTACACGGCAGCACAAATCCCTCGCGCTTGTCAAAGGGATAGAGCAAAGATGTGGAACCGAATGTCCAGCCACTCATGCTTGTTCTGTCAGCAGGTGACATCCAGAAAGCTACTGTCCCACTCTATGCCTCAGTTTCCCCATCTGTAATCCAGTGCTGGCACTACTGGCCTCTCCAGACTGTATAAGCTCTAGGAGATACCACTCCTCTGGCTGTTTCCAGGGCCCCTCCAGACACACATTCATTCTACCTTTCTTCTTTGACTTGTGTTTTACAGCCTGCTCCCCCTTGGCTCACCTGATTTGAATCTCCAGCTCAGGTGTGCCTGGAATTGTTGACAGCATTACAAACTGGGCCTGAAAATTCTCTCTTTGTCTGATTGCTTGCTGGTACAGTTCCTGTGACTGTACTGGTGCCACCACTTCCATATGGAAAATGCATTAGTTGATTAATTTAGATATTTTCACACCCACTCATTTAAAAATTGGACCTCAAATCTGAAGTTCAGCTTTATTCTCCCTAGCGCAATACATTAGTTTAATTGAATTTTGTATTTGGTACAGTGCACTGATTGCTTTGATGTGGAAGCACTTCAGAAGTCAAATTATTATTATCACCATTCCTGTATGCTACAGGCCAAGTATCAAGGTCTTGGCAAAACTAAAAAGCAAGCCAGTCTGTCACAGTGCCACTGAGTATCACTTTACTTGCCTGTCACCGTTCCTCTGAATTCTCCAGCTCATTAATACTTCCAATTCTTCAAATCACAGTAATTCTATTTGTGTGTGTCAGATCCACTGTGCTTTGTGTGGATCGCGCTCAGAAAGCACAGCACCACTCAGAATTGTGTTTCCACGGACAGGTCCGTGGGGCAGTTCTGGAGATGATCTTCAAACTTCACTGCAGCTGTCTGGGAAGAAGGCTACTCTGCCCCGTATCACTTTCCCCTTGCAAGTGGGACTGCAGGCAAGGGAAGGTGTGGCAGACTGGCCAAATGAGCACCCCAGTGTCACTGCTGAGCTTTTCTCAATTCCCACAGAAGTCCCTGCATGCATTTTGCTTACTGTTTCCTAGGCAGGATAGCTCTAGCTTGGGTAAACTTGTATTAAATCTCAATGCAGGATCAACAGGGAGGGCGGCAATAAATCTGGGAAGCGTTCTTACCATTGCACTGTGATTATCAGTGTTTCTAATTACCTCTGCACCCTAGGCACAACTGTGAATCTCCCTGTTAATCACCGCTAGCCGTATCCAGGTATCTCAGATGAAGAAGAACCATTTTCCATAGTGCCATATGGTGCCAGCGGGGAACCTGAGCCTCACAGGCTGCCTGGCATGGAAGGCGGCAGGATGGGAAGGCCTAACGTCTTTCTATTTAAAAGAGCACATTGATGAAATCCTCAGCAATCCAACTGTTTAAGATCTGCGAGAAGCAAACGGAAAACAAAGCTGAGCTGTAACAAATAAGGACCTGGTATAGAGGTAGAAAAAAAAATATATAAGCTCTTCTGTTGTGGGGAAGTAGCTGTCTGTGTAAAAGTTGATCATGCAGTTACACGTCAGCATGGTCCCACAGGCAAAGAGGGCTCAGCCTGGCCCCTATGGCTCACTCAGGAGCCCCAGACCTCCCAGGAAGGGGGGCAGAAATAGGAGGTCTGACCCAGCAGTATGAATGGATCAGAGCCACAATCAAGCCATTCTCCTTTTTTGTACCACCTACAGCATCAGGGGTTTCTCTTCTAACCTTTTGAATGAACACGATACCACTCTGTGGTGCAGAGCTGGACAAACTGGCGTACCCTTCTTCAGCAGACCTCAGATGCTGCTGGGAAGGTGTACAAGGGAAACCAGAGCAGAGCAAGAAGTTAAGTGGTGATGGAGCAGACTCTCCGATGGCTTGCAGGCTGTCAAGTGAAAGGAAGATAATTAGAGGAAAAGCACAACTCTAAAACCACACAAACGATGCATATTTCATGGCTCTGCCAGAGCCATTGCTTACACACCAGGGTGCTTGCTGTGAGAGGCACTCAGTACCACATGGTGTTGAGAGACCAGCAGATGTTCAGGGCAGGGCTTTTTGGCTTGGTTTTCAGGTTTCCCTGCACACACAGGCTCTCACACATATGTGTGGGTGCACACACTGACGTGCGCACTTGTGTGTCCTTCTGTCCTGCAGGGTCTGCACGAGGAGCCCCAGGAGAACAGTGACAAATGCAGAGCTGTTACAGAACACTCTCCTGCACTCTGAGGCTGGAGATGTCCTTGTCCAAATAGGAGCAAGGAGAAGCCAACTTTAACATCTAGAAGGGTTTAAAGAAGTCCTGAAAGGAGGTTGTAGTGAGGTGGGGGTCGGTCTCTTTGCCCACGTAACAAGCGACAGGGCAAGATGAAATGACCTCCAGTTGGGTTAGGGGAGGCTTAGATTGGATATTAGGAAAAATTTCTTCACTGAAAGTGTTATCAAACATTGGAACAAGCTGCCCAGGGAAGCGGTGGAATTGCCATCCCTGGAGGTATTTAAAAGGCAGGTAGATGTGGTGCTAAGGGACATGGCTTAGTGGTGGTATTAGCAGTGTTAGGTTGATGGTTGGACTTGATGATCTTAAAGGTCCCTTCCAACCTAGGTAATTCGATGATTCTAAGCCTGAGGGTTGTCATGGCAAATCCTTGAGCCTACAGGGCTAGCGGCTAGGGGCTGCAGGGTGGTGGCAGCAGGAGCTGGACATTGCTACCTCTCTGAGGTGTGTGGTGGCAGCCATTCATCCAGAAACAGCCCGTACCTCCCTCTCTACTTCTGCTAATGCAACTTTCCTTACAAAAATCAGAATCTGGCCTCAGTAGAAGAGGGAGTTCCAGGCAATATTTGATTGCATCCGTTATTGTACCTGACATGTGGCATCAGTAATAGGCATAATGAATACAATGCAAAAAGCTACGCAAAGCATCAAGTCTAATTTATTGGAGTTGCCGCCTGCTTGCTGGCAGACTTAGGTAGAACTCACATGGAAGAAATCTGGGCATCACTAAAGCAGCTGTCAATCTTTCACGCTGCAAGTCTCACTGCAAAGGGGTGACCTTGCCAGGACCCACAAACAAATTAGAAACACAGCAACCAGGAAAAAGGGAAGGAGCCAAGCCATATTGCATCCCACTGGAGAGGGACAGAGCTGCTGCCTGGTTTGGGGAAATGGTGGGCAGAAAAGGGTTTACATCAGATACGCTGCAGTGTGAAATCATGCTGAAGTCAGAGTTTGGGTCTGCAAAAGCCTCCCATGTCCATAGTTCCGACGAGGTACATGGATATATACATACACCCATATACCTACTGGATGGGCCATGTTGTTCAGTGCTGGTCAGGAACAGAAAAAGACCTTCACTGGATGCTGTAGATCCTGCAGCATGAGGTTTGCCACCCACACGACTAACCTGCTGCCTAGAAATGTTAAAAGGAGAGATGAATGGTTGAAATTAGAAGAAATGGGGGCGGGAGGCAGAATCTCAATGTGGTTTATATTTTGCACTGAAATTCTGAGCTCGTCTGACTACGGCTCTGTTTTCACAAAGCATAATACTACTTTTTCTCCTTAAATTAGCCTGTCACTTTCCACCTGACACAAGCTCCTGGTTATCGCAGCAACCCAAACAGTGGCACAGTCAGCAGCTCGCGGAGCATCAGGGAATCCCAGCACAACCTGCGCTCCCAAATATCAGCCCCATCACCACCTCAGAGAGAGCATTCATGAGATCAGGGGCTGCAAAATGTGATCTACATTTGTGCCTATTGAGCCAAAGGGGGTCCTGAACTATCTAAAACACACATGGCACCACTGACGCTGAGATTTCAGGGCAAAAGTGCAGCTACTGAAGTAATATCAATTTACCTGAGCTGGAAACGTGAGCTGGAGAGGCTCTACCACACTAGATAAATAGAAAATAAGCATAATAGTAAGCACTTAGCTGAAAATTATTTGTGGCATAGAAGCTTTGGTTTTCCAAAGAACCACTGCTCTCTAAAAGGTGCAACTCATACGTGCTGTGAGAGGCCAGGGAGATGCAATGTCAGACAACGTCCATCAGCAGCATCACTGCCCGTAACTGGTCAAATGTAAAGGGATAAGGGTGCTTAAATTTCTCTAATCCAGCAGAAACCATTCTGTAAGACAGGCCTGAGCGGAAAATCACAGGTACCTTGGCAGGTTGTGGTGCAAGGGCCCGAGTAACGAGTGTGGTAGGACCTGTACTGCCAGAGATGGGCCCGCTCAAGTGTAGTGCTGTTGCTGCCTCACACAATGCTCCACTAAATGCAGTGCACCACTGAGCAGCTGCAGCCTCCAGCATCACCTTAAACATCACCTTTTTTCTTTTTTTTCCTCCCATTTGAAAGTATTTTTCTAATGGTTCTGCTAGTCTAGGTTTAAATCCCTAGCACAAGTGCGGTGAACCATTACAAAGAGGTTCACACGTCTCTTTCTTCCTCAATTTTCATCTTTCTAAACGGAGGGATATATTGTCAGGTTAACTCTGACTTCTCAGACCTCTAATGCGTTAGGGAGAGTTTATTTATGTGGGAAGGGTGAATGGTTCCCTACATGTTAATAGCACGATCAGTGACAAAATCCTCAGCATTAATATTTAACACCCTTTGTTATGTACATGCCTGACTGCTATTCAGAGGGGGCTGAGTCAGGAGATCAGAAGCTGCTGGGAATTGAATAAGCATTATTTGTGGGATTTTTCTGAGCAGAAACTGGAAAGTAGAAAAGACATTGTTTTTATGTGTGGCAGCCCAATTCTCAAGAAGCTGTGCGTTTATGTATAGTGTATAATATATGCAAGAAATTACTGCAATGGAGCTCTGTGGCTTTTTTCACCACAGGATTTCTTTAATGTTGCTGCCTTCTTACTTGCCCTGCACCCATAAACAGGCATTTATTTTACGAGAAATGAAGGACAAAATCTAACAGACTAAAACCAGTATACAACCCCTGCAAATTCATGATTATTCATGTCACAGTAGGAAACAGAAATCTCTGAGAAAGAGCAGGTACTGTATAATTTATCCAGTTTTTCTATGAGATAGACAACCAAGTACATTAAGAATGTGTATCCTACATCATTAGTATTTCTTCTTCTCTTTTTTTTTTCTATATATACACATAAACATTCTTTTCTATATGTTACATTTAATAAATATTAATTTTAAATCTGCTCTTCCTCTGTATCCTTCATGACACACCTGATAGCTGTAGATGGTTTCATCCTGCTCCCCCATCCAGAGCAGATATCATCATTGTCAGTAACCTTCCAGATATCAGAGCTATGGCTGGGTTTTTTTCAGTTTAAATTGCCCATAAATATTAAACTTGCAAAGCCTTCCCATATTTTCATGATTACACTGTAACTATAGGAAATTTTCAAAGCCTGGTGCACAGCACTCGTTTCATCTGAGTGATTTTCAGGGACACTCTGTTAGATATGGCCATCTAAGGGTGTAAGAAAATGTGGTGTATTACATTACAGAGAAATTAAACCTGTAATTCCAGATTCAAAGAGACAGAGGAAGGTAGGGATTCAGGTTTCATTTTTTTTCTTACTCATCTGAAAGAGCCTTTTTTCTTGAAGCTATGCTTTCTGGGGAATGTCCTTGAGGGAAGCGGAGGGGCTTCCCCCTGCTTCAATAAAAGCTAGACTCAAAAAAAAGGAACTTCGAGATTTTTCAAACAGTAATCACCTTAGCTGTTTACTCATGTCTTTGCCTTATATCCTACACACAAGGCTGCTCTAAGCTGTACCAGAAGGGACTTCAATGAGTTTCATGTGCACTGAGCTTTGTCGGCATCCTGGACATCCTGACAGACAGAAACCTTGCTGAGCAGAAAGCACCACGGCCAAGCTGCTTTCCAGTAATGCAGCTGGACGGGGAAAGGGACAAGAAGCTATTTTCACAGGATGCAACTGGAAATTGGATGGAGAAAGAGTTGCTGATGATCCAAGAAGCGTTTTGGATGTTCAAACCATTGGCTTACAACACTGTGAAATTATCTACCACCATTGAAGCTTGACGTGAACTGGTCATATTTGCGCTTGGGCAGAGACTAGGTATAAAAAAGGAGAGAAAGGGAGAAATGTAGAAGCAAAGAGGAGGTGAAAGCGGCAAAAACGATCGATACGAACCCACAGGCAGGCAGTGAAGAGCAGCCCGGGCGGCTGCAGTGGGGATCCGGCTTCAGCAGGTGGCAGCAAGTGAGCTGGGGATGGTGGGATGGGGATGGATGGAGGAGATGCTGCTGCTGCTGCTGCTGGGGATGGACGGAGGAGATGCTCCTGCAAGGGCCAGGGCTTCCAGGACACGACACAGGTCTCAGGGAATTCATCAGCTTCTTAATAATATCTGCCCACCAGCAAAAAGATTAAAAAAAAAATAGTCAAACTCCAAAATCTGCAGATCACTCAGCATAAAAAAACTGAGATAGCAGCTGGCTGATGTGCTTGAAGCTTTACATTACTAAGGCAGAAGATAGGCACTAGCAGGTATTTTTTATTTTATAGTTATTTCAATAGATCTGTCCTAGTGCCCAGGTGTCACAGTCCCCTGGGCCTCACCCCTGAGGAGCTTTGTTTTCCTTCATGAAGGTCTCTAGCTGAGCTCTGGGAAGGTGCAGATGGGGAGCGGTGCTGAGAAGGTCAGCCCCTGCTGCAGATTTGCTCATATTGTGAATGGGATGTTTCTGTCTGGACCAGACTGGTCGATGCAAGTGGGAATGGACATGTTTGGCTGCAATCCTGGGACCTTCTTTTCTACTTTCAGCCTGAATTTGGTATATTATATGACGTTAACATTACATACAAACAAACTTAATGAAGAGTCATCCATATTCTGGCATTCCTGTTACGTGGAAGTCCTACAGGGAGATGCCGAGATGCAACACGGTATTTGCTGCTCTCCAAAGTCCCATGGTTAAGTGACCTAAACCATGTTCCCCCTCTCCTCAGGATCCAGCTGGATGCCAGTTGCACACGCATGTGTGCCTTGCAACAGGAATTTCATTAGGAGGGATTAGGCAGACTCCTCCTTTCACCCAACCCCCAGGGTAAGACGAAAAGGAAACCCACAAGCTTTTGGTTTTGCAGTGTGTGATGGCTCTCCATTTAAGCTAATGAAGAAAACACACAGTTTGGGAGTTACATGACTCATGCTTATAGCCTCTCCAGTTACATGTAAAACCAACAGTGTCAGAAGCTCTCGTCAGGCAGTGTGACAGGTCAGCATGTGACCACAAACACCACTGCCAAGACACATGGGGTTTGATCTTCTCAGTAGGGATGGGCACACAGACTTGCTCAATGGTAATAAAGATGTTTTTGTCTTGTCCAGCTGGAAGCAGGACTGGTTGGATACCCCATGAGAAAGCTGGCTCTCATGTGATCTCCAGACCGTGTTTTCCATATCACATAATCTGAAATGACATTAGAGATAGAGCCCAGTCCTGCGCTGAGCTGCTGGGGTATCAATTGGTTTGCTGCTCCCGGCCCAGGCCCTGGGGACAGTCCACTGTCAAGTACCACGAGGAGAGCACTCAGGGAGACCAGGTAGCTGGTAGATGCCCCAAATCATGTAGATGGCTCCTCTAAACATAACTGTGTAGCACCACCATAGAACAACAGCCAAATGTTTGTGCCTAGTGTAAAACACAGAGCATGAACTGTTTAGCAACATGCAGAAACTTATATGCAGTAGCTGATAGATGACACCTCAGTACCAGTTGAACAAGAAGGACTCAGCATTGCCCATCAGTATGTAGACACAAGATTTCCCAAGGAATCAGAGACTTTGAACTTCTTTCGGTAGGCCCTCATCTGATCCCCAGCTCACACCTTTTGTTTCCTTCCTCCTGCATATGGACAGGAGCACACTCTCCCAGAAGCTACAGAAGAGCATAAATCCAATGTACTCAGCCTGGAGCATTCCATGGCATGACTTGGCACGTGACATAAATAGATTTCATCTGGAGGTACCAGGGTCCCTAACCACCTCCCTGATAATGGTACTATGCTGCCCACTCTGTGGATTACTCATCTCCTGGTGAAACAGGGCTTCCAGTTTTCTCATGCGGGTAAGCTCATGCAGTCTTTCCTCCCATTAAGGGACTTTTCTTCTTTACAGATCCAAAAGACATTCAAAGCAATTAACTTTTCATATGGACACATGCAAGTGAGCCAGGGAGGGATCTGAGCTCCGGACACCAGCAGAGCCTTCCCTGTCCTGCCAGACATGAAAGCAGCAGGATTTTCCTAAGATTTTGGAGACTGAATGACGAAAACGAGTGCAGTGGGATTGCCAGGGCACTGCAGATTCAGTTCCTGGCCTTCTTTCCAGCACTCGCTTGCAGCCTCCTCTCTGCCCAATCTCTCTAACAGGCTGGGAAGAAGATCACAAGCCAAACCCACCCCCTCTATCCCCACTCCCTTCCACCATATGTGCGCATCTGCCCAGATGTGTACTTGCTGTCTAGAAGTTTTCCTTCCAATGCATTCAATTTCCCAGCGCTGCAAACAATGAACCACAAAGTTTCTCTGTAGGCACAGCACTTCCTCAGGCAAAGAGGAGAGAGGAGGCGAAGGAGGGGGTCTCCACTCCCACTGCCTGAAATCCCTGCCTTGCAGTTTGCTGGCAGTCCTTGCAGTATGTCATATCCACATGTAAAACGTCTCCCTGGGTTCTTTTTCTCCCCACGTCTTGTGATATAAAGTATATAGCTTACACATTTAGTAAAGAACACTGTATACCCTGTATCCATTAGCTTGCGCATTTGAACATCCTGTATCTCTATGTTAATGTTATCAGTAGCTTGCACAACTCAGCTTGCATAGCTCAACATCCTGTATCTCTAGCTTGCATAGTTCAACATCCTGTTTGCATAGATCAACATCCTGTATCTAATCTCTATGCTAACTGCAAAAGTCAGCAAGTTATAACTAACTAAGGTAAAAAAACACCCAGGACTCAAGACAAGATGCAGAATCGCCGCGAAGAGGTCAACTAGCGGACAAGTGAGGAAGACTATGAACGACCACCAGAGGACCCCTGAAGACCACCCGAGGATGCTAGTACAACTGCGCAAGGAAAATTTGCATATGACAATGAGTTCCGAGAAAGAAGATGAATATGTAAATCATTTCGGGGAAAAATAATGAATATGTATGTATGGACGACATATAAGCCGAGAGAACAAAGGCAGAGGTGCGCATGTTAGGTGGAGTGATCCCCCTTGCGCCCGGCGCCGCAATAAAGAATACCTGTTGCTTTATTGAGTGTTTTCTTTGACTCACTTGGCTGCCTAAAGGAGTTGCAAAAGAACTGGAAAAGTCAACCCTGAGCAAATGTTGAACATGTTTTCATTGCTTTCTTNAGGCTGGGAAGAAGATCACAAGCCAAACCCACCCCCTCTATCCCCACTCCCTTAATCATCTCCTTCCACCATATGTGCGCATCTGCCCAGATGTGTACTTGCTGTCTAGAAGTTTTCCTTCCAATGCATTCAATTTCCCAGCGCTGCAAACAATGAACCACAAAGTTTCTCTGTAGGCACAGCACTTCCTCAGGCAAAGAGGAGAGAGGAGGCGAAGGAGGGGGTCTCCACTCCCACTGCCTGAAATCCCTGCCTTGCAGTTTGCTGGCAGTCCTTGCAGTATGTCATATCCACATGTAAAACGTCTCCCTGGGTTCTTTTTCTCCCCACGTCTTGGCTGCCTAAAGGAGTTGCAAAAGAACTGGAAAAGTCAACCCTGAGCAAATGTTGAACATGTTTTCATTGCTTTCTTTTTTGTTTAAGGAAAAAAAAAAAAGTAGTTCTAACTCCAAAATGCTCTCGTGAAAACATGACCTTTGGCTGGACCAAGACACCAGGTCACAAAGAGGTCTCTGGTGCATTTTAACAACCGAGTGATGTGGCAACACTGAGCAGGATCCATTTTCCTGCTCAGAGACTTACCTCCGAGCTGACCTGCNTTCCTCAGGCAAAGAGGAGAGAGGAGGCGAAGGAGGGGGTCTCCACTCCCACTGCCTGAAATCCCTGCCTTGCAGTTTGCTGGCAGTCCTTGCAGTATGTCATATCCACATGTAAAACGTCTCCCTGGGTTCTTTTTCTCCCCACGTCTTGGCTGCCTAAAGGAGTTGCAAAAGAACTGGAAAAGTCAACCCTGAGCAAATGTTGAACATGTTTTCATTGCTTTCTTTTTTGTTTAAGGAAAAAAAAAAAAGTAGTTCTAACTCCAAAATGCTCTCGTGAAAACATGACCTTTGGCTGGACCAAGACACCAGGTCACAAAGAGGTCTCTGGTGCATTTTAACAACCGAGTGATGTGGCAACACTGAGCAGGATCCATTTTCCTGCTCAGAGACTTACCTCCGAGCTGACCTGCAATCTCTGGTGTGATCACTCCAGCAGCAATTCAGTGCATGAGTGGTCAGAAAGGCACGAATTGTGCTGCACAGCAGGACTGGGGACATGGGAAAAGGTGGCTGATGCTTCCCACCATGGGCCATGCCCAGCGTCCCCACTGCTGCTGCATGTCTAGAATGGGAGAGAAGAGAAAAACCACGTTATGAGGGGAATTGATGCAAATGTAAACTCAAGTTCTTTTTTGCCTTTCTCTCCCTCTGTAAATGTCTAAGCACTGGTTACTGTCTCAGGACTGCTGTATCCCTGGATGCTGGAGCAGCTGCCTGCCAAGAGCAGAGACACTTGGATGCTGCGCAGCCCCAGCCCTCATCAGGAGGAAGCATCTCATCGCTGTCTCTAGCAGGGATGCGGTGCCAGCCAGTTGGCAGCCTCATTTGTTTGGAGTCCAGCCTTGTCCCTGCTTTGTTTACTACTTCTCATGGCAACAGACAAGCTGCGGAGAAGGTTTTCACCCACATGCTTTACCTGATAACAGCCTTGAACCAGCATCTGTTTGCCTGGAGGCACAACTTGCTGCTAGTTAGGACCTATTTCTTAGGAATTGTTGTTAAATGATGTCATTTTGGAATGAGCTCCTGTCAGGCTGTGTCTGTGCTACCTAAACTCCAAAACTGCTGAAACTTGCTACTGCGGGTGTCCTAAGGGGTAGGGGGACAACTAGAGTTGTCGAGCACATGGGATTCATCTCTAACTGCTCAGATGGCACTGGGCAAGCCTTTCCTGTTTGAAAATTGCCTCTTGCTGGAGTAGAAGGGGTGTGGGTGCAGGGGTTTGCTTACTGCTCACCCAGGTGTCCCCATCATGCCTGTCTCTCTCTGCCCAGGGGAAGGCTCCTGCTCTGCTTTTTGCCATCACTGCATGCACTCCCAGGCAGTCAATGCCTCTTCTCCTCCACAGTGCATGCCGTGCCTGGCACAGCTGGGCTATGAGCTCAGCACTGAAGAAAGAGAAAAATAATAAGAGAGGCCATCAATGGCTGGGTAATCACAGCATCATCTGGCTCATCTCAGCCAGTGTCTGCAGCTGGTGTTGCTCTCTTTAGGCCAGCATCGCTGCTATGCACCCGCTCGCCCTGACTCTGCTGCTCTGCTTGGGTACAGCCTTGAAAGGGTAAAGCTGCACTGCTGGGAAGATGTGCTCAGCTCCTTCCACAGCTTTCAGGTCTTTAGTGGCATTTGACTTTGAAATGTGGCTATTTCAAAGCCTTGAACAGGGAAAGTTCAGGCATAGAGAACCCCTGACATCCATTTTGGGGTGAGCTCTTTCAGAACACTTGGAGCACCTTTTAGACAGCATCTTCTCTTGCTGATGGTGAGATGTTCTGGGTACCAGAGAGTAGCTCAAACATGACTGTGGCAAAACGGGCTGGGTGGGTCAGAGCAGTAGCTTGGTCACTGCACAGACAGGGCTAAGCTACAGGTCCAGGGATGCTCACCCACAGAAATATCACATGGATGCTGCCAGGGATCAGCAAGGGGACCTCATCCTCTCTGGGGACAGCAAGTTGTAGTCAGGGGAACTTTAAGGCTCTTCACAGTGTGATTCTTTAAGATTGTGTCATTTTTTAAGGTAAGACCAGCGACCAAATAGACACCACAGTTGCTATGTGTGGCCAGATGTGGTTCGGTACAGGTGCAAAGCACCAAGGGTCCCAGATCCTGTCAGACTTGCCTATCTCCCATTTTCAGCACGACACAACATCATGTTTTAACTCCTGGTTGGACCAGCAGGTTCTCACCTTGTCCCTTCACGTTGTTGTTATTGTAGCAAAGGTAGAGTGACTTGAGCTACAATACTGTTTTTAAACACTTCTCTAATACGTTTTGGCCCTGACTGTGTTGGGTGTAGGACCAAAGACAAACAGGCAGTCACGTATAGCACACGCCCCCACGTGCAGACACCCTTTGCACCCTCATGTTAATTGCTGGCTGACGAACAAGGGAGCAAACGATCTGAGGGAATGCAACTTCACATCAGGTCCCAGTGGAGCACAAAATCCCACCCGGTGCCAGGACTTGTGATTTATGCTTTTGTTTCTGTAACAACAGACAGAGGCAGAAAGAAAAGAAAAAAAAAAGAAAAAAAAAAAAAAAAAAAAAAAAAGAAAAAAAAANAGAAAGAAAAAAAAAAGAAATTTAAAAAAGCTTTGCTGGATTTTCCATCCCCTGCCGAGACGTGAAGCCGAATGGCAGCCAGTATTCACAGCAACACCCACGGTTAAGTGCCAGTGCTATTGCCAACTCCTGCAATGTTATCACAAGCCTTGCAGTGATTCCTTTCCCTTTCTTAAAGTCCCAGCTCCTGGAGTTATGGGATTAAGGAGACATCTCAGTTTCTGATTTTCATGGCAGTTTCTACCCCTCATTGTTAAGAAGAATGGCTTGCGACTGGGACAGGTTCAAAGCCTACAAAGAAAATAAACCATTATATCTTCTTCAAATCTGTTAATTTTAAAGTCAGTTTTATTTGAAGGGAGAGATTTGCATGTTTTGGAAAACAGAACTTGATAGCAGCTGAAGGAGACCGTTAAAGAGGCAAAAAAGAGTCCCAGCTGAGAAGATGCTGCAGGAGAACAGACTTCCAAGTAGGCTGGGTTTTCATTGCTTTATCCTGGCAGAAAGATCAGCAAAGGGAGAACATCTGGGTTCGGTAGCTAAGGTAAAGCATTTTTTGTGTCAAGAGCAAACGTTAAAATTCAAAACGTGAAGACTGAGACTCCCTGGAAAGAGAATTAAGCTTAGTACATAACCCTGTGTCTGTCCCAAGGTTGGACTGTGTGGGCAGTATTGATAATTCAGTGCTGTAGAAGAAGGAGGTAGGGGATCAACATGTAAAACATCTTCCATTTTGCAGTGTTTGCTGCAAGAAGCCTTGTGTTGGAGTCCTACGATGCATTCAGAGGGATGGACAGGTGTCTTCAAAGCTCACAGCCCTCAGATCCATACTCATTGTCTGCTCTGGCTCTCCAGTTTAAATTTCAACTTACTTAGACTTGGAGCTGCTTCAGTTTTTTGTCCTATACAATGCTAAATAAAATTTTACTGCAAAGCAAGTAATTAAGAGCAATAATTGTGCAGATACCCTGAGAGTGGGGCCATCCCCAAATGCAAATTTTAATCATTTTAAGGTGGAAAAACTTGTATGATCCTTGAACCCACGTACACCTTTAAAGTACAAAATGGGATGCTTTAAAAGACTGTGGCAATAAATTGTTCCCATAAATGATGAGAAAATAAAACGTTTGTTTAGATGTCCATATGGAGGAAAGATACACTCTGTTGCTCTTCCTATTGGATTGATCCCACTGTGTTAAATTACAGCTGGCTACAGCCCTTCATCGTTTACTGCACAGCTTGACAAGCATGTAAAATATTCACACTGAGCACAAAAATTCGGAGTGTCTGATCTCTGCATTGTCCTTGTCACTTCCTCCCAGCCAGGGCCAAATTAAAGGCTGCTTACTACGGGGGGAAGCTTGCCACAGCTCTCCCACCAGCCTTTAGCTGCCTTTCCCAATATCCTCTTGGATGGCCTAGGGGAGCAAGCAGCTGGGGAGCAGATGCCAGCAGCCTTGCACACGTGACCCCAGCTCTGCCTATAGCACTTAGGGTTTATCAGCTGCTGTTGATCATAAATACGTAAATATGGTCTTAAAGGAACAGCTGCTGTTGGAAGGTGCCCAGTCCATGCTCTTGAGAGGGTTACAGCAGTGATGGTGGGAGCTGGGAGGAGCAGCCAAGGCACTAAGGAGGGAACCAGGAGCTCTGGGTGTTGCTCTCACCCAGGGTGGGTGATGCTTGCCATGGCTGTGCCTCTTCTGGAAACATAAAGCAGTGTGGGATGTTCTCCATGGGTCCCGGAGAGAGGCCAGAAAGGTTGGGAACAGCAGCTTTTAAAGCCATCTGAAGTTCAGTGGCCAAAGGATACGTGATTCAGAGTAATAATTCTGGGGAGAAATAAATCTTGAAACTAAAGATGTGCATATGAAAGCAGATGCTTGTGCACCCCACTAGGCCAGCCTGTCACTCCTGCCTGCAGGCAGCACAGGCAGAAATGTGGTGAGAAGCAGGGAGGTCCTTCAGAGGAAAAGGCGGCTCCTGAAAGCCCCATCTCTCAGGGATGTGCTGGTGGAGGAGGGTAGCCCTCATACTCCACTTCACTTGAGTCTCCTCCTCACCAAGGATGGGCAGTGGGAGTGTGAGGGAAGAAGCTGGACTGGCACCCATAGTCCTGCCTTGTGACGTGGTACCTGATCATCAAGGTTTGGAGGAGAGCTCAGGTTGGGCACAGATATTAGGAAAGCTGCACAGGGAAAGGCCCAGGCTGCTCATAGAATCGTCTAGGTTGGAAGAGACCTTTAAGATCATCAAGTCCAACCAGTAACCCAACACTGCCAAAGCCACCCTCAGCACCACATCCCCCCGCTCAGTCCCAAAAGGCAGCACATCGCAGGTTCACTCCAGGCAACTATTCAGGAATTTGGACCCAGCTTTGTCAAACACCTCCTTGGTCACATTTTGGAGTTACCAAAATAGCCCTGTTAGTTTTAGAGTCCCGATAAGTGTTGTTTTGTGCCCTGCAAACTCCCTTCTTCCACTCTGACTGCTTTTTTCCCTTAGGAAATGGGGACCTGTGCCCTGCAAAGCCTGGTCATTGCTACAAGCAGCCCCAGCAGAGCAGGAAGAAAAGCAGGAAAAAGAAACAAAACTGATGTCCTGATCAGAGCCGGTAGAGGCCACTGCTGTATGCTTTAAAAATAACTCCAGGGCTGAGGTCCTTGGTGAGGACTTCACTCCCAAGCATGCTCCTCGCTCCAGCGTGTGTTTTTCTCTCTCCTCCATGGTGTCATGTCTTGGGTCCAGCACCTCCAGGCGTGTTGCAAAGTGTTGGGTCCAAGCCACACTTTCTGCTCTCTGCGAAGGGGTGATGTAAGTGGCTGTGCACCTCCCTTCCTCCCCTCCAAACTCACCATCGTCACCAGACGAACCCTCAGTAAACAGTACTAGTAAACTCAGGCCCCCAAGGGGCTACTGCACGCCAGTCCAGACTGCATGATACAAAGAGTTTTTATAAGAAAGCAAGCAAAATTAAATCCGGAGTCTCTCAGACACAGTAACCTCAAAAAACACATGGTGACTACCTTCCACTGGGGCATAGTCTGCTCTTTTGCCCTGAATACTCTGCCTTTGCCCTTGTTGTGATGTGTGGCACCTGCCCTTCCAGCTGGGTTGATGTTGCTTTGGGCTGACTCTTGTCGAAGCTTTTAACCTTCTCTGTGTTTATTAAGATGACATATAAAAAAGAGATATAAAGTGGACTGAACACTGAAATCCAGAAGAGCATTGCTGCCCTGCTACAGTTTCACAGCTCAGGTCTGTTTGTACAGACCCAGTGATGGAGCAGTATGTGAGGTGCCTTTGATGTTTGAAATGGCTTGAAACTGTGAAAACGAAGCTGATCGGTGCCTTTCCTTTAGTGACACAGACAGAAAGGTGACTATAAACACCAGTCACTACTCTTAAAAAAGACACCAATGTGGAAAATAAGTAGGGCACTATCAGCAAAGTCAACAGTTTTTTCAAAAATAACTTAATTTCTTTAAATAGCTTTCAGTATATTTTAGAATAGCTTAAAATTTACTTTAAGAGACAGAGGGCATTTTCATTAGATGATGAAAGAGAGTGTTAATTTTTCAGAAGTCTGGCATTTTTTCAATGTCTGCCTTTTAGATTTATGAAGGCAAACTTGGTCCTCATGCCTGTGTTTTATCATCTGATTACTTCCAGTACCAGGGGGAACAGAGGGCTCTCACAGTGTACTGGGATGGAAGTGTTGTGCCCTAGTCCGTCTTGGTCATAATGAAATGTGGCTGAGCACATTCAGCTCATTCCAGCTGATGTTACACCTCTTCCTGCTCTCCAAGTGGAAATGCACTCATCAGAGGGTGTGTATGTGTGGGGGAGAAGCCTTCCCAATGGGCCCTCTGGGATCCAGACACTGAATTAGCAGTGTTGCCTAACGAAGAAGCTGCTAGATAAGGACGCAGATTCAGTCCAGACTAGAGTACTCTCAATTTTGCCATCAACCTTATAGGTCACTTAGGGCCATAACCTAAATGAGTCTAAGGTTTGCTAATTTCTGTCTCAGTTTCCCCATCTGTTCAGTAGTTCTGGTTTCTCTGATTAGCTCTCCCAACATTTCTGAATGTAAGTGTTGACTAATTGCTATATACATAGGTGGGTCACTGTTCGTTTCCCTTCTATGTCCTTGCATAATCCCATCCCCAGTTCAACAACTGAAAGCGTGACTCCAGTACCCGCTGGCAAGGTGGTGGCCCACACACAAGCTAATAGTCCTCCTTTACCACTTTCCTTTCCATCCCTAAATAGAAAGGACATGTACAGCAGCACAAGTATTATCGACTCAGTTGTTCTGCGTAAGCAGCTCATTTCTGGAAGAGATCAGTAGCTCGCTTATCCACAGCATGTAGTGCTGCGGACAAGAAGTTCAAACTTTCAGCCCCTTGCTAAAGAAAATTAGGCCCAGAGGGGACTTCCAACATTTTCAATCCTTGGGGATATTTGTACATTTGCAGACACTCCTCTTCCAGTTTGAACCAGGGAGCAGCATGAGTATACTGGGTGAAGAACTAATGTCAGCCGACTGATGCAACACCATCAGTGCTGGCACCTCAATCACTTCTACAATAACTTAAAGAGTTGCTTCTAGCCTTGAAGACAGGCACTATATGGGTCTGGCTGTTGCTCCTTTTGCATTAGAGCACCAGAGGGGACAGTCTTTCTGGCTCTGAAGATTCAGTCTGAGTGTGTATCTTCTCATAACAGGTTTTTTCCTGAGGACACCCCTGAACAGCACTGTGAAAAGCACAGTGCAAGTGTGGGGTGTAAACCTGTTTTAGAGACTATGTCAAGCAAGTGGCAAGGAGCGATGGTGGATGGTTGGATGGGAGTCTCGAGTGGTAAAGGAGTAATTGATGGGAAAAATACAGAAGACATTGGGCTTTTTATGACAGCAGGAGCAGAAGAAAGCAACAGCAGCCAGATCTGCTCCAAAAGCTTTCAGAAATAGCGCTTTAGAAGGCAGTGAATTCCCTTGGCACTAATCATGCTTCCTGCTACCTAGTTTTTCAGTTCATTGTACTTGTCTCAGCCATTGAGCTAAGCAGCTGATGCCGAGTTGGGGTGGAAATGGCCCCTGGAAGGCATGTGGTGTGCACGTGCATGGAGGTAACGGCTTTACCGTGACCAGCCCCGGGGGGCTCAGAGCCAAGCCACAGCCCAATAACGGATGCAAAGAAAATAAAGAGCTGTTCTCCATCTAGTGAGTGTGGATCACGTGCAAACGGCTACATGGTTTTCAAACTAAAGGGTTTCAGGTAGGAGAGCCAGACGGTGTTCTGTGAGGTGCTGGATTGCAAAAACCTCTAAAGGAAAAGAAAGATGGCTGTTTCATTGCTTGAGATACTTCAAAATTCAACTGATAAAACACTAAAAAATGGACTCCGGGGAAGTAACTGAACTAGCTGAAGTAGTATGAGGGTGGGGGGAGCCTGATACATGATCTAATAGATGTTAACTTCTGTGATCCTACAAAGCCATAGTAACGAGACACATCATGCGCATCTTTCCTGCCAAACACAACCAGCTCCCTGCTTCATTCAGTCTTTCAGCACACACTCCAGTCGGCTGTATTACACAAGCCATGCACACAGTGAAACGCTGAAAACAACCAACACCCTTTTGAGATGAGGGGTGGTGATTAGTCTAAATCTTCACTCTCGCTTTTATAATAATCATCACGGCACTTTGTTCCAATGCTCAGCAAAGCAGAGTTGCACAAACATCTAAACCTTCCATAGCTCATTAAATTTATGGAGCTGTCTCTTGTTCTCTCTTTTAGTCTTACAAGAAGTGATACCAGCGTGGGTAGTTAGATATTTGCTGCTTGTAGGAAAACCTCTCAAAGGCTTGTAGGGTATTACATTTCCAGGTTCTTGATGTGCTAGAAGATATGGGGTGATTAAAGCAGCACACTCAGGTCTCGGGAGCAGGGAATGCCATAGATTATTCTCCAGATACCCTGTCGGTGCAGACTGAGGGTGACAGCTGAGATCATACTACAGCCATAGATGAGAAGAGGGAACTGCCACGATTCATCTGAAGGTAGTGAAAGACAGGAAAAGTTGTTGCCATGCACAGATTATGGATATTAGCTGAGGTCCAGATATTTAGCAGACATTGCTTTTCTGTCATTAGCAGTCACATCTTGCACAATTAAATTATCTGTGAGAATAAACAGCTCAATATCTAAACAATCATTTGCAGAAGTAATTATCAGATGGGGTATAGAGTCACAGTAAGTGAGCAGACAAATTCTGCCCATGAATTCTTACTTATAAAATGGTTTTTAAAGTACAGATTATTTCAAACTAGCCTTACATATGCAGAGCAAGGTGTCTTCATCTTTTACATGTTCTTTACATGCAGAGCTGTAAACTGCTGGCCCACACCTATTTTCTTTGCCATGGGGTTTCAGCATAATCTGCAATGTTGGTTTTATTCTTCTGGTTGCCACAACAGCTGAGAGAATAGCTCAGCTCTTCTTTCCATTTTAAAGATGCCTGGAAAAGGAACTGAATGTGATTACAGGGGTAACCTGATGTGGCCGTTTGTTGGCACAGAGAGGTGAACCTCCCGGTTTCACTTTCAGATTCAGATACTTAGCGTGGCAGGAGTGCCTGTGGTTACAGAGACGTAAAAGGTATTACAAATAGTTTTATTGATATTTGGGTTACTCTGCAAATCAGACTACTGATAGAGGGAGAGACCTGTTTGTCTATGTATGTACAAGATTTCATCAGCTCTTCATAAGCCAATCATATAAACAGTGTCTGCAATTTGTAGAAAGTGTAATGTCACTACCTTCAATGAGAAACAGCGATGTTAACAGCATCCTGAGATGTCTAATGCTTTGCAGGACATGGTTTTCTACAGGCATTTTTATTCCCATCTTGGTGGAATAAATGGGAGACAGTTTCAGGGATGTTAACCTGATTCTCTGCTCGCGTAACACTAAACCCTCAGATGTGGTTTGGAGCTGAATATATACATGCACCACTGCTCTTGGCTTGTGATAAACACGAGAAAACGAATGCCCACATTTGGAAACATACTGCAAAGGAGAGAGAGAGAATCAAAATCAAAGCAAAAGCTTTGGAAGGGCAAAATTGTGCAAGAGAAACGTCACCAAATCCTACGTCTATTTGTGCAGTGTCAACTTTTTTAATGTATTTGAGACATTTATTACGTGAGGCACTTAATCTGCTGCTCTGTCAAGCGATCTTTCTTGATGAGGTGCCTCTCAACTTTCTGATCTGTTACTTTCTGCTGTTGGCTAACCCAGGCAGACAGTGGGAGGAGGGAGAAGTGAATAAAAGGGGAAATGCAGCTTTTGCTAAAGTTCTCAGATGACATGCCTATTTAATCAGACACAAAAAAATTCTCAGGGCTGGCAGGTTACCCAAGATAGCCACTGCCACGGCCCCTGCCTGTCTCACTTCCCAAGGCACTTCCCAAGTGAAGCAAAGCTCAAATATGTCTAAGCGTGGTTTAACTGGCAAAAAAAAAAAAAAAATTAAGAAAAAAAAAAAAGTTGTGGAGACAAAGACCTCATTAGTTGAAGCCATCTGCCACCTGCGATGACATCCTGGACACCTGTCAATACAGAGCTGCAGGGACAGAGGAGGCTGTTTGATCCTAATCTCATTCTTTCCAGTCTGGATCAGCTCTGTCTCTGTTTGATCTATTGGAGGTTTAAATGGCCAGTGCAGTGGCCCACTCTGCAGCCTGAAAGGCTGGAGATAAGTCTGCAGAAATACCCAGCTGACCTTGGAATGAGCTTTGCTTGGATTTGCTTACAGAAGGTGATCAAAAATACTGTATGATGACTGCTTAATATGAAATAGATCCCTTTCCACACAAAAGCACATCAGTGTGTGTTGCAAAACATAACCTGCCCTCCTGGGGATGCCAGAAATGCCATATTCCATTCTTTACACAGCCAATGAAATGGGCTTCTTCACCCAAGCTGCTAAGAAATGACTGAGAAGAAGTCTAGTGTTACAGGAGTGAGGGGAGCCCCCAACAAGCCAGAAGGCCAACCCTCCACCTCGCAGCATGTCCCACATGCCGGCCGCTGCAAATAGTGAAGCCCGGGCTGCCCCTGGCAGCCAGAGATCTTGCAAGTGAAGTCAGAGAAGGGAAAGGAGAAACGATGCTGTTATGGTGGCTCTCCATGTCTAGGGAATGTGGAGTGAAGAACGTCTGTGAGACAGGTTCCTCCTCAAGAACCTCCTTTGGCAGTGGACAACTGCCCTACCAAAGCCATGTGCTATTTATATATATTCAGAATTAACTCTTCAGAGGAAGAGTAGAGGGAAGCAGTGTGGTAGTAAAAGTTGATGACCAGTGGCACCTCACGTGTCAGGACATGCTTGCCCTGCTGAACCATACTGCATGGCAGCATGTACCAGCAGCACCCAGTGAATGTCCAAGTCCTTGTTGTCCCTCCTGGCATTAGCATTTGTGGCAACATATCTTTGATTTCCTAGGACCCACATGCAGTTTACAGTGCTTGGGGCAGCAGCTTTCTTTTCCCTTCTTGTGAACTGAAGTTATTTCATTTCACTGTCACGAGAGATCTGCACTTCATAAGAGACCAACTGTTAGTGCTTCTGAACAGAGATGTTAAACGGCCTTTTGTACTTTTCTGTGATTTGGAAGCGTGTTAAGCTGAGGAAAAGCACAGTGTATTTTTGCTGACCCTTCCGCACATCAGCAATTCTGGTGCAGAAGTACTAGGACCATCTGGTGGGTTCATGTCATCTTGCTGAGCTGGCCTGACTGGTGATCAGTACAGAACTTGTGTGCAAGAAAATGAGGGTTCATGACATGGGGAGAGGAACTTGCTGGCTTTCTAGCACTGGAAAATTCAACAAAGGGAGTCTTTGTTCCCATGGTATAAAGTTGGCTACCACAGTCTGCTACAGGTACGTGTTGTGACACACAAGTGCTGGCAAAACAGTTGGTGGGTGGCTGATGATGGAAATTCAAAGAGCAATTTTTAAAGCAGTTCTTGTTCAGCCCATGGGTTTTGTGAATATGCCTGAAGCTGACAGGCCAAGATGTGAGCTCCCAGGCTGCACTTGGATCTCTGTGAAACACACATCCTCCCTGTCAGTCTCCTTGAGGGAGGCATCACTTTCAGTATTTCTTTTTCCTTCTGCAGTGGCAGGGTCATTCAATTCAATAGGAAAAGTCGGGGTAAGTATTTAATGCAAGGATATGAAGGGAAGATGATGTGTATATATTTGGATAAGCTGGAAATTTTTGCCATCACCTATGGGCTATTGGTTCCCTCAGCTGGAGGACTCTCCTCTCTCATGTTCTGTAGCTTGGGAGATCTCATCCAGTCCATATACACCAACAGAGAAAACACGAACTATGGAATTCAAAGATGGAGCACTCGTGTCCTAGACATAAAAAAAGATACCGTCACACATCCACACTATAGATGGAGTTTTGGCCTGTTTCACCCTTTGTAATATTTGTAAGATTCAAGCAAATATCTCCAGGTGTCTCAGACAGTGACTGTTTCTCTTACTGCCTTGCACAAAAAGCAAATACACCCACCAGCTCTGGCATCGGTTCAAGAGAAGCCAGGGATGCCATATGCATTCACATCCTGGCCACACGTGGTGATGGTAATAAATAATTAGTTGCAAACGCGTGTGTTGCTTTCTTGATTAGTTGCTTTACTGTGGGATCTGCTGTATTGATTAATTTTAATCTACTTTGTATGTTATTTAGATATGAAATTGAGTCGAGTGTAGGGGATGAGGAAACTGCTCTAATTTTTAGGGAGTATACTGCATTTGATTAATTTTACAGCCTGCATTGACTAAAAGCTTTTATCCTGGTCTGCTATCAATTTAACTCTCTGTGTTTGTCATTTTTTACTCCTGGGGTCCCACATA
This sequence comes from Thinocorus orbignyianus, assembly GCA_013400375.1. Lineage (NCBI taxonomy): Eukaryota > Metazoa > Chordata > Aves > Ciconiiformes > Thinocoridae > Thinocorus > Thinocorus orbignyianus. Next base: position 1,415,918 of record VXBW01004057.1, on the reverse strand, counting down.
ATCCAGTTTTGTAAATTGATTTGATAGATGTGTTCTGATACTTCAATAAAGCCTTTTGGCATAGATTTGCCTATCCCTTGCTTTGCACGTAACTGGACGACAACCCTCGCTGAAGACAGAAATAGAACAGGATTAAATTAAAAGGTGTATTGAAAAGAACAGGATGGCCAGAGCAGGCGCCTGTTAACAACGTCCTTTGACAAAGCATAAAGTGTAAAGCCGAAAAGCAAGAAAAAACCCTGCCAGGAGGCTTAATGATAACAGCGTTTGCAGCCTGTCAGATGCTCTTCATCCTTCCCTCTCTGCTCTATGTATCACCCATCCTGCCAGGCGGAAGGGAGGGCAAGCCCACAGGTACAGACCAAGTCTCTCTGACAACACCGCCAGATCTCCAAAGGTCTGGCAGAGGCAGTACGAGCCTACGCGGTTTGTTATTGTTATAGAAACAGTTGTTTCGGGGCCAGGCAGGAGGAGGGCAAAGGGGAGGTAACACACCTGCACACGCCTTGTCCCTGCGGGACAGCAAAGCCAATTGTGAGGCTCTCCTCCTTTTTCAGCTGCTTTTATTTCTGGTTTCCCTATTAACTGCTTGGAAGTCACTGATACAGACTCAGGGAAGCAGCCAGTGCAGGTACAACGTCAATTTCTGTGGTCCTGAGAATATTTAAAGCAAATACAACGTGAAATAACATTATTTGCCCCTGTCATAAATGCATGTATGTGTGGTTCTGTTGGGACTGTCACAAGACATGTTCCTTTACCTGTTTTCATGTCCATTAAATATTAGGAAATTTTGGACAAGGAGAACAAGGTGGAATTTATATCAGGGTTTCCGATGACATAAGTAAGGGGGAGTTTTCAGTTTTGTGTTAGCAGAGCTTATCAGCAGATGGAGGGGCCCCGTGAGCTGCAGAGATGGACCTGCTAGATGTGCCCCACCAGTTGAGCAACTAACTAAAATGACATCTACATGAGGAACTGATAAGGACTGTCTCCCAGAACTGAGAAATAATCAGAAAAAGCAGTGACGAGCCACTGAGGTACATGGCAGACGACAGTTCAGTGCAAGACTGCTCCGCTTCTCCTCCCAGCAAAGCAGGGCAGGAGAAGAATTCAGGACAAGAATCGAACTTCTTTGGATTTCAGCTAATTGCATATTACATATCGTAAGTGTTTGTGGTCTCATTTGAGTGTGTTCTATTGTAGTTTGCCCATTCCAGGCTATCTCCTGTCCTAAGGGCAAACTCCAATGTCTGATAATTGTGACACACAAAGTACTTTTACATGTTCACTGAGATACACCATTTATGGGAGTGGGGAAACTTCTGAAAGTTGCTCTTAACCACAGTCCATAATTTTGTAGCAGAGATTTTACTGCTCACAGGACTTCAGAGATGACATTGCTCAAGTCTGAAGAAGGAAAATGATATTCAAATCTCTTCAGGTGTAGCTGCTCTTGTCTCAGCTACCAGGCACCAGCTTCAGACAAGGAGGAACACAATGAAAACACCACACGCTGTTGTCAGCCACATTAATGCTCAGTGTCTCAGTTTTGTAGCTGCTTAAACATGATGAAAACAAATCTTTAATAGCTGCTGCTTCCATCATTACATTGCACTCTGTTTTCTATTCAGTTGCAAGGACAGCTAATTTCCAGCAAATGGGAACAATGCGCTCATGTTGCTAATTCATGCCACTACACACAAATGTTCAGATTATGTTGTGCAGATCCAAATTCCAGTCTCATTCACGAGTGCAACTCGTACTTTAAATCCAGTTCCTGAGCAAGAAGTACAGAGCCCTGCAGCAAAGCTTGTGACAGATCAAATCCTGAAAGAGGCAATGAAAGAACATCTGATATATTTTATTAATTTTTTACAGTGTTCAAAAAGCAGACCTGGACGTACGGCAAATGGTGAAACGCAGGGGAACCAGTGTCAGAGACGATTTGAAGGCAAATGATTTGTCAGAAGGCTGGCATCCGCAAAGCTGCTGCACAAACTTCCCTTCATCTACAGCCTCTCTGTTTTGGTTTGTGGTTATACGTGGGTGCAGACAGGATATTTTGAGATAAAGAATTATTTGGGGGTGGATAACAATTTTTGTCTTTCAAAAGCAGAGCACTAACTACATCTTGACGAAGGGAGAGGTAAAAAGGATGTATTAAAGGATGTATAATAGCATGGGCTGGGCATCTGAAGGGGCTGCACAGGCAAAACCAACCTTTTTGTGGCAGATGCTCACTGATCTCTGGTCCTGTGGCACCACGAGGCCTCCCACAGCCAAGGGGGACTTAGGCTCAGGTCTAAACTGAGCTTCTGTCTCACCCTCTGGTTGTCCAGGGAGCTGTCTGCTCATCCCACAGCCCTGCTTACCTGTCTTAATTCACTTCCTAAGACATCATCAGCACCTGGCACTCTGGGGATATGCGAGCAGCTGGAGAAGCTCGCCCTGGCAAGGAATATTTTCTGATAGAAAAATACACCTTCTCTGCCTGTGTTTTGATTCACTCTCTGTGACTGAAAGGGCCACAATATGTAACAGCCCATAAGTTGGTTCTCCTACCTTGGTGCTAAGCTGCTGTGTCATATTTCCTCAACATTTTCCATGCTAATTTCCATGCCTCCTGGTTCAGAATATTATGATGATGGTAAACACTCCTGGGCAGCCTTCCTGGCAGAGTACCTTTGCACCCTCGTGCTAAAAAGACTTCCCCAAAAGCATTTCCAAACTATTTACAAGAGTGGCACATGTGAGTCCCTATGCATGGGCATGTACACGACCAGTACAGACTCAGCTGGGAAGCTGAGCCCTCTTTTTGGGGCTTCGGAGCCCCACGTCGTAGCCGGAGGGTGGGGGGAGCCCTACAGCAAGACCAAGGCTGCGTCATCTCCAGGTGAGGCAGCAGAAGACAGAGGTTGACTTGCCAGGCTGGAGTTGACAAGCAGAGAAGAAACATTCCCTTGATGGACAACCAAGAGAGTAGAGCTTAAAGATCTCAGTGCGCATGTTATGGAAAGTTTTAGGCATCTATTATCTGTTGCCATGCTTCCTCTCTTGAGATTGCCTCAGATGTTATGAGGTAGGTTGGGCTGGGCTGCGTTAGTCATTGTCTGGTCGTAGAGGAAGGAGTTTCTGCAAGAAGTGGCTTTTCACTAGATGGTGCTCTTTCCTGAGCCATCACTGTGCCTGACCCCTCTTTTTGAGTCTGGGAACTTCCAAGTGATCTGCCTCATAAGTCCATCTTACGGGGGGGTGGAGGAAGGCAAATGAAAACGTTTCCAGTGTTCCTGTTCTCATGTGGCTCACCCTGTTGGAGCCACATATGAAAAACTACTGCTTTACATCCTGGCTGAAAAGGGTGTACCATGCTGGCCCATGCCAGCCTCCAAAATGACCACACTGTAGTTCGTTTTTATTATTTCAGTTGATTTAAACAGAATCAACAGCGCATACTTTGGAATACAATGCCAAATTCACACACAGGGTTTCCAGCAGAAACTCTTTTTGCTCCGTCCACGGTATTGTTATTTCTGTTCTACCTGGATGTACATGATGTACAGGAATTATCTCTCCTGCCTGTGCCCAGTGCTCTGGCCAGCCGCACAATCTCTTTGGAAAGTATCGGAAAGTGGTTTTGGCGGTTGGTAGTTGTGAGGTGAGACTGTCCAGGTCTAGAGAGGCAAGAAATGCATGTTAAACTCAGTGTGGTTACTGTTTTCACAGACATGACCACCCAGCCAGGTCTAGCAGGATATATGCATTTGCGAAGTGGAAACGTTGGGCTACCGGTGTACACATTTCTAATGAGCTTCCAACGAAAACAGTAACCAGAGGCAAATTGTCAATACAAATCATGTATCTTCGTTACCAGGGGCCTCCTCAAACCCAGCCACGTGCGGACCACAGGCCCCATGAGGTCGTTTGCTAATGACGGGTTGCCATTCCCACCACTTTTCTAGGGCAAGGTGTGGGAACGGTATGGGAATATGTTCCTCCATCAAACATATGCGCCCCACACAACTGTAGAGGAACAGGGGACAGGCAGTGAGGAACAGGAGGATGCCATGGGCCAGCTTGGTGGGTCTCCAGTTGAGATTATGGATTTTGTGACCTGCAGCGTTTGGGTGCAGTCAGTTGCCTTCATGGCTGGAGAGCTTGTGCCCTCAGCCCTGTAGGAGCTGCTGGGGGTGGGAAGGCCAGAAACAGGCCCTTGAAGCTGAAGTTTAGTGCGTGGGAAGGCTGTATCCCTCTCAGATAAAAACAAACCCCAAACTTCAGAGACGCTCCTGTCCTTTCCGTCAACTGGGCAAACTGCGAGAAGGGGGCAAACTGGGAGAGGGCCAGCAGGAGGAGCAGCCAGGTGACA